>NW_026844065.1:658536-696036 GCF_029531705.1 Pantherophis guttatus | reverse complement strand
ATTCTGCCCCCCCCCGCGTCTCTTTAAATAACGAACCCACATTTAATTCTCATTATGCTTCCACTCTTAACTAAGTTGTTTGTTAAGCTTCGTTTCCATATTTGTCCATCTCTGGAGGCCGACTGGTATCCCTGGAGCCTGCTTGGGAAGCCGTTGAGGAGGAGGTGTGGTTGGCATAGCTTCCAGAACGCTTGCGATGAGCGTGTTGAGTGAAGGACTCTACCCAGCTCAGACTGGATGTCGGAGCAACTGACCTTCATCCTATTTTAGAGACTGCCAGGGGATTCGTTCTCACGACAGGTGATCAGCTCAGAAATGGGGCAAGGATTAGATCAATCAATCAATCAGAATAGAGCTTCCCGGTTTTCTATTCCAGCCCCCTCCTTAAGCAGAAGACCCTATGCCAATGATGGCTAACCTTTTCGCCATCGTGTGCCAAAAGCGGGGGTAGTAAAGGGGGGGATTGCGCGTGCGCGTGCCCACACCCATAATTCAATGCGCCCCATCCCCCCACGCATGCACGCATAACCCCTCTGCTCTCCCCCCGCTTTTGCCATGCAATGGCGCAATGGGCCCATTTTTTTGCCCTCCCCAGGCTCCAGAGCCTTTCTAGGAGCCTGGGGAAGGCGAAAACAGCCTTCCCCACCTTCCCAGAGGCTCTCCGGAGGCCCGGAAACAGCCCGTTTCCTGGCCCAGAAGGCCCAAAAATCAGCTGGCCAGTGCGCACATGGTGCTGGACTGACGTAGGGCAACGCTCGCGTTCCCACAGATATGGCTCCGTGTGCCACCTGTGCCATAGGTTCGCCATCACGGCCCTATACCATTTCAGACAAGTGGCTGTCCAGTCTCTTCTTTAAAACTTCCAATGATGAAGCACCCACAATATTTGAAGGCAACTTCTGTTTCACTGGTTAATCATTCTCCCTGTTGGGAAGTTCCTCTTTAATTCCAGGTTCCAAATACATTCAGCCTTGGTATTTTGTTATGCAACACTCAAATGTAGCTATGAATAGAACAGAATAGAATAGAACAGAAATAAATGGAATGGAACAAAATGGAATGATATAGAAATAAACAGAATGGACTGGAATGGAATGGAACAGAACAGAACAAAATAGAAATAAATGGAACGGAATAGAACAGAACAGAAATAAACAGAATGGAATGGAATGGACTAGAACGGAACAACAGAACAGAACGGAAAGGAATAGAAATAAATGGAATGGAATGGACTAGAACGGAACAGAACAGTACAAAATGGCATAGAAATAAATGGAACAGAACAGAACAGAAATAAACAGAATGGAGCGGAACGGAACGGAATAGAAATAAACGGAATGGAATGGAACAGAACAGAACAAAAATAAACAGAATGGAATGGACTAGAACGGAACGGAACAGAACAGAACGGAATAGAAATAAATGGAACAGAACAGAACAGAAATAAACAGAATGGAATAGAACAGAATGGAATAGAAATAAACGGAATGGAATGGAACAGAACAGAACAGAAATAAATGGAATGGAATAGAACGGAACAGAATAGAACGGAACGGAACAGAATAGAACAGAACGGAATGGAACAGAATTAAATTTTTTAATGGGCAAGTGTGATTGGACGCATAAGGAATTTGCCTCCGGTGCATAAGCTCTCAGTGTACATACAAACAAGTGTGAAATCATACTCATAATCATCATAAAAATACATTCATCATAAATCATGCAACTGACGAACAGTAAATAGATTGCAACATCATCTTCAAGAACCTTCATTGCCTTTCTGAGAGTACAGGTAGTCCTCGACTTGTGACCACAATGGAGCCCCAAATTTCATTGTTAAGTCAGACAGTTATGAAGTGAGTTTTACCTCATTTTACGACCTTTCTTGCTACGGTTATTAAGTGAACCATTGCCGTTGTTAAGTCAGTAACCTCATCGTTAAGTGAATCTTGCTTCCCCGTTGACATTGCTTGTCAGGAGGACGCAAAAGGGGATCACGTGACCCTGGGAGAGACAACTGTCATAAATATGAGTCGGCTGAATTTTGATCACGTGACCATGGGGAGGCTGCAACGGTCATAAGTGTGAAACAGAGTAATATTTCCCAATGTTGTTGTGACTTCAAATGGACGGTTCTAAGCAGTTGTGAAATCCAAATTTTTTTACTACCGGTTCTGTGGACGTGGCTTGGTGGGCACGGCTTGGTGGGCACGGCTTGGTGGGCGTGGCAGGGGAAGGATACTGCAAAATCTCCATTCCCCCCCCCACACTCTGGGGCCAGCCTGAGGTGGCATTTGCCGGTTCTCCGAACTACTCAAAATTTCCGCTACCGGTTCTCCGAACTGCTCAAAATTTCCGCTACTGGTTCTCCGAACTGCTCAAAATTTCCGCTACCGTTTCTCTAGAACCTGTCAGAACCTGCTGGATTTCACCCCTGATTCTAAGTCAAGGACTACTTGTACATGTTAATTACTTATTTAACTTAATTACTTTAATTAGCAGGTTAATTGCTTAATTACTTCAACTATTATCTATTTATTACTGATTTTCTGATCCTTTGAAGTTGGTAGGTTCTGGAAAAGAATTCTGATCCAAAAAGCTGCATTTTCTTGATTTGTAATAACTGCAAACTCGGAAGCATTTTTTTAAAAATACATGTCCAACCATTTCCAAATGCACTTATAAGGCAATCTTTGCATGTTTATTCAGATCCTGGATGTGGGGGCAGCCCATCATGAATATATCACACATATCATGAATTAAAATAATAATAATAAGACTCTGCTGATCTGTAGCCAGATTCTCAAGTGAATATGAACCATTCAAACAAATCATAGGAAAGACATGCAGAGTAAGAAATAAAACATTACAGCAACGTATAATTATTTTCACCTGCAAGATGTTAACGAGTGCAGCATGTAAACATAACACAAAACAAAGATGAATATTTATTGTGGCTTTTTGAATATGTTTCCCCACCCCCCCATATTTATTTTAGGGGCAGCCCTGTGGTCAAAATCCATTAGACATTCTTCACAGAATAAATTGTTTTATTCTGAAACAAATTATTCCTTTTATTTATTTTTTTCCTCGCAGGAGTTTGGATCGGTTAATCCTTCCTGAATTGCCATTTCTGATTTATTCGCATTAATTTTTCAGCAGGCTCTTTTTTTGGCTTATCCATTTATGACCCCAGTCGAGCAGTGGTGGGATTCAAATTTTGCTACTGTGGGCGTGGCTTGGTGGTGGTGAGGTCATGTGACTGAGTGGGCGTGGTGACCAGGCAGGGGAGGGGCTAGCCAGAGGTGGTATTTGCCAGTTTGGCGAACCAGTTAAAATTTCCGCTACCGATTCGTCCGAACTGGTCCGAACCGGCTGAATACCGCCTCTGCAGTCGAGTGATAAAATGGAAATTGTTTCTAAGTTCTCGCATGAACTAAGGCAGATGCACCTTGTTATTATCTTTTCTCCAATAATTTTTTTTTAAAAAAAATTACACGCAATATATATCATTGGTATAAAATTCATAAATGCAATATTATAATGTACAACAACAAAAAAATTGGTATATTTCTTTTTGGCAAAACCATATTGCCTGCAATATGTTAAAATACAATACCAAGGGCACACAAAGAGATAAATTTAAAATTCAATTTTATTCCACTCTTGAGATCAGGTACAAACAAGATATGGGATAAAAGATGTCTTACATTTTTGTAAATATATGTAGAGCCGTCTGAGAGAAAACCAATAAGTATAATGAAATCTAAAAATAATGAAGAACGTAGCTACTAAAATAAATCCAGGTAAAATAGTATTCTAAGACATTCCATTTGTACAATACGCCATAGCATTACTTAGAATTCGGTGACTTTAGAGGTTTCAGTTAGTCCTCGATTTACAAAACAGGCTATATAGATAGCCCTCAACTTATAACAATTTGCTTAGTGACAGTTCAAAGTTACAACGGCTCTGAAAAGAGTGACTTACGACTGCTTTTCACACTTATGACCGTTACAGCATCCCCATGGTCATGCGATCAAAATTCAGGCACCTGGCAACTGACTCATACTTATGACGGTTGCTGTGTCCCGGGGTCACGTGATTCCCCCTTTGCAAACGAACTTCTTTTTATTTTTATTTTTTTTTTATTTTTTTTTTTTTTATTGAAAAGGTTTTCAAATACAAATTTTCCCCCCTTTTTCCCCCCCCCTCCCCCCCCTCCCTAACCCCCCCTCCCCCACCCTTCCCCCCCTGTGACTTCTTCGTAACAAACGAACTTCTGACGAGCAAAGTCAATGGGGAAGCCGGATTCACTTAACCACCCTGTTACTAATTTGACAACTGCAGTCATTCGCCTAACGACTGCGGCGAGAGAAGTCATCACTTATAACACACGTCTCGCATAGCAACAACAATTTTGGGCTCAATTGTGGTCGTAACTCGAGGGCTACCTATATTTGTATCCTGTTGGCTGAAGGAAGAACCATCCTCCTCCTCTTTTAATAATCCCTTGCTGAACGGAGCTGAATGTTTACTGGCCGGATGCCCTTCCTGTCAACAATGCGGGGTTTTGTTCGGCAGATATATTCTCATTGTGCCCAGAGAGAGAGAAATATCTGCCTGTACCTAGGATCGAACTCACAGCCTCCTGTTTGTGAGGTGAGAGCACCACCTCTAGGCCACCTCACCACTCTCTGAAGGAAGAACCATGTTTATTTCTAAAATGGGTAGGGGAGATGAGACTGGAATATTAACGGAGCATTTTATGGAGAGCGTAGCAAGATGCCGTCAATTAAAATGTCTGAATTCTCTGTCTGGAGTTTGGAATGTGAAACTCAATACATCAAAACGAATCTGTTTATGAAGAGTTTGGCTTCAAGGATTTGCGTGGAGATGGCTGAAGTCTGGTCCTTCTCTTGATGGCATTTTAGAGTCTGCTTCCTATCAGGCTAAAAAATCTATTCTGTATCTTCTTTGGGATACTGGACCGTGCTTGGGCGTATTGAAAGTTAGCGAAAACCGACGTCCTACCGTGATTTAATCATACCCAATAAAGAGAGGACGGGGCTAATGTGACCCAGAGCCTCTTAATTTTCTATTCATCTATTTTATGGGGGGGGGTGAATGTTCCAATAAAATCCCTGTGGGGGGATTTTTCAGTGGCCTGGGAAATCCTGTGCTTTTTCTGTGGCTCCTTTCTCAAATCCTTTCCGAGGATTTTAAAGAGGTCAGAATAATAAGAGTAGTAAGGGACCTGGGGAGGTCTTCTAGTCCGGCCCTTCTCAAAGCAGGAAACCCTATTCCATTTAGAGACAAAACGGTTGTCCGATCTCCTCTTAAAAACTTCCACCACTTCTGGAGGCAAGTAGTTCCACTGATTAATTGTTCTCACTGTCGGGAAAGTTCTCCTAAGTTCTAGGTTGCTTCTCTCCTTAATGAGTTTCCATCCGTTGCTTCTTTCCATCCCATCCCTACCCACGATCTTCGCTACCGATTTGCCTGAACTGGTACGAACCGGCTGAATACCACCTCTGCTCCTGTGTCCATCAGCTGGTCTTCTCTGAACTATGTTATGCAACTCCTGTGTTTGTTTTCAGACCAAAGGAATGAAAAAAAAATACATTTAAGGTAACCTTGTTGATATGTTTAACAATCTTAAAATAAGCCGTCATCTTCTGGCCACTTTTGGATCAGTGGTGGGTTGCTACTGGTTCTGCCCGGTTTGGGAGAGCCGGTAGCAGAAATATTGCTGTGAGAGCGAACCGGTTTGCTCTGAACGCCAGCTGGTCCCTCCCGCTCGCCCCTGCGCTATACTTACCTTTATTCCTTTGTTTTTATCCCAGCTGAAAGGCGCGGCAGAGGGGATTGCCATGCCTCACCTGTTTTGAAATCCAATGCGCTTGCGCAAAGCGCAAATTTGGCGTGTGTGCGAGTGAAGCGAGCAGGCACGCGCCGGTCACGCGCAAAGCGCGTGCCCAAAGCGAACCAGTGGTAACACCAATTAGATTTACATTTTTCTGATCCCAAATTGGAAAGCCAAGATTTCTTGGGTCTATAGTTCGTGGAAAGAGTTTGAAAGATCGATTAAATTAGAAAACGTATCGTAAAAATAGCGGCTAACCATTCGTAAATCCTTCACGGACATGTCAGTTTATCTCTGAAATTTGGAACCAGCAGATAAGGGAGCTTGTATTTCTTTGCCGTCCTGTAATAATTCTAGGATTTTTGGCAGAATAATGTGGTGGGAGTCTGGAAATGTATTCTATACATTTTCTGTATGATTCATTTAAACTCTTTTAACACACCATTTTTTCCCCCTTTCCTTTGACAATATTGGCTTCCAGAACACATTCCACTTGCAATTTATGTAAAATACATAAAATATTCCCAGTTAATTAAAAGGATTGATCCAACATTTGAATTTCTGAGGTGCTTATTTACTGCCTTATATTGTAGACAACAGATCTTTCTGCTAGAAGAGAATATTTGTAAATTCAGGGTTGAGCTGCGGGATTCTTGATGTTCTCTGAGCTGGGTTCTTTCCTTGTGGACATTTCATGACCCAACTAGATAATATCATCAGTGCTAGAAGAGAATGGCCTTGCTTTCTGGTTCCTCGCCCTATCAGCGTTGGTGGGAGTGAACGTGGTTCCTTACTTTTATTTGTCTGAATTGGTAGTTCCTTGATTAAAATATTGACTGTTTGGGTTTTAATCTTGGTGTTCATCTCAGTTTATCTGGGTTTTGATTGGTGGTGAGACGGCATTTTGATCTTTTTATTTCCTTTTTTTTAAAAAAATGTCTCTTTTGAATGGTACGTAGACGTTGTTTATCTCTGTGTATCTGTTGATGGTACATTTTTCTGAGCCCATGGTCAAATGCTGGTTTGCTGGCCGCGTATATCTCAACATGTACAAATGAAGACAAGCTAGCTAGGTTTCCCCATAGTATTAATAGTATTAACTTGGTTTTTCTAGAGCAAGATTATTTTGATAGTTTGCTTGCTTTGCTGCTAAAGCAATCGCATCGTCTTTACTTCTTGAAATAAGGGCTGAGAACAGCTGTCAGAAGGAGAGATAATAAAAAAATTTTTTAGAATGTGCAGAAATGAATAGATTAACATTAAGAATACAAGATAAAGAGGAATCGGTGTATTCCAAGACATGGGGACGTTTTTATGACTGGTTAGAAAAGGAATATGAATAAAAGATTAGAGATTAACAAATTGGATAGGACAAAAGTAAATGAAAGAAAAGACAAAAAAAGGAATAGAAATCCAGATGACACCTGAGTAAATGAAAAAGGGGGAAGGAGGGGGAAAACTTTCTGTTTTATATAAATGTACATCAATGATGACATATGTGAAATCAGCAAAATAGAAAAGACATTAAAAGGAAAATGTATGATAATAGAGAATCGGTGTTGCTTGAATACCATTTTGAAAATATATTAATTGTAAATTTTATTTATTTACTTATATTTGAATTTATATACCGCCCTTCTCCCCCTAGGGACTCAGGGCGGTGAACAGCCGAAATTAAAATACATGTAATATAAAAGTTAAGATAGCTAAAATAAATTAAATCAATCGGCCCCCAATTTAAAACCCCAAAGCTATACAATTTAAAAAAAAATTAATACAACAACCGAGAGGGAATGGAGAGAGAGAGTAGAGAGATAGGAAGAGGAGAGAAAGGAGAGTGGGACAGAAGAAAGGGAAAAGGAGAGGAAGAAAAGAAGGGGAAATAAGAGTAGGAGAGAGGGTTAGAAAGGGAGGAAGAGGGGAGGAGTGGGGAAAAGGAAGAGGAAGGAAAAAAGGGGAAGGAGAGGAGGAAAGAAGGAAGTAGAAAAGGATAGAAGAAGGGAGGGAACGGAAAGAGGGGAGAAGGAGAGGAAGGGTTGTTGGGAAATGGAATGGTAAAAGGGCAACCTCGAGTATAATCAACTAATATGAAGGTTAAAAGATAATATGTTTGATAAGAGACTGTACATTTATGTATGTTTATGAGAAATAAAAATAAAAAACTTATATATATATATATAAGAGCAGATGCAGAGCACAGATTCCTAAAAAAAGGAAACAAGTAGGTAAAATTAACATTTGGCTAGAGAAGCTTGGGAAAATGTTAGCCGGGAAGGTCTTTTGTCTACAAATGAATTGAAATCCGAGACGTTTAAAAAGCGGCATTCGGACAAGGTAGCTTTGTACAAGCGATAGTAGCTTTAAAGGGAACGGAGCTCGCCCGTGGGACAGATACACAAGATTGATAAGCGGCCTTTCTCCCCACACCATCTTTAAAATCTTACAGCGAAGGAGAAAAAAAACAGACATGTTCCTTCCCAGGTTTCTGGCATCCAATTAATGTGGGAAGATGCCGGGGACAAAGCTTAGATAAGAGGCAGTTCACTCCATTTTCCGTTCAATTCAGAATAGAGCTGGAAGGGACCTTAGAGGTCTTCTAGTCCAGCCCCCTGTTCAAGCAGGAGACCCCATATCCATGATGGCGAACCTATGGCACGCGTGCCATAGGTGGCACATGGTGTTGTGGCTCCGTTACCTGAGCCTGTGTCATCGGCAGGAGAGGACTCCAAGAGTGAAGGAGAGGAGTTGGCAAGGCCTCCCTCTCCAGGACCCTCCTCTCTGGCAATGCCTTCGGTGTCTGCCAAAGGTCAAAAGGGGCCAAGCACGTCCACGCAGCCACAGGTGGACAGTAATGAGGGAGATGAGTCTTGGCTGGATCCTCGGCAGCATCGCAGAGATAAGCGCACGCAACAGAAGAAGAGGCGTACCAGGGATTAGGCTGAGTCACTGGACCACACCCCACAGGATATAAAAGGGGGTGAGGTGGCCATTCAGACTCTGTGACAGACAAAACTAACTACTATCGAGTCACATTGCATCTTTGGAAACAACATTATCGGCCTTGGATTTAATTACGGACTGGACAATTCTTGAACTGTATGTATCTTGTTTATGAGTAAAGTTCTTGGCAAGCAGCTACTGGGTTGTTGCCAAGCCTCTTATCGGAAGAATTTGTTGTCTGCCAGTTTATTTAACCCCTGGCTGTCTGTTTGTGTGTGTGTGTGAGACGGGGACAGAACACATGGAGCCGTATCTGTGGGCACGCGAGCTTTGCCCTAGCTCAGCTCCAGTGCTCATGTGCGTGCCAGCCAGCTGATTTTCTAGCCTTCCGCGCCCACCGGAAGTCAGGAAATGGGCTGTTTCCGGCCTCCGGCGGGGTGGGAGAAGCTGTTTTTGCCCTTCCCAGGCTCCAAGAAAGCCTCTAGAGCCTGGGGAGGGCGAAAAACGGGCCAACCGGGCCCACCATGCCATTCTGTGCCAAAAGTGGGGGGGGGTGTTCATGCGTGCATGCACGTGTTCTGTCCCCAACCACACACACACACACACCAACAGACGTTCAAGAGTTAAAGACCAAACCAGCCGGCAAAATCCTTTTCCTTTTGATAACGGAACTTGGCAACAAATTTTTCTTTTTATACTTGTTTTTGCATTTGCAAATCTTTCCAGTGGTTTCATTTTTGGCAAAGAAATTCACACGGGGGGCCTTACTGATGTTGCAGAATTTAATCAGAAAATGTTGATTGAATACAGATAGTCCTTGACAGTTACAACAGTTTGTTAATAGTGACCATTAAGCGTTGCAGCGGCACTGAAAAAAGTGACTTATGACCGTTTTCACACTTAACGACCGTTGCAGCGTCCCTGTGGTCAGTTCAGACTCAAAATCAAAATCAGACTCAAAAATTTGAGTCTCAAAATCAGACTCAAAATCAAATATGATTCATACTTATGACGAATTCAAGGGGGAGGAATATCCGGAACGTTATATTTTTTTTAAAAAACCCTGTATGAAATGGAAACGGAGCTTTAAAACGCAGGTTGATTTCAGTTTAATAATGCAATAGATCAAGGAAGCGTTACCATTTTTTATTTTTTATTTTATTTATTTAGTTTTTTGGCAGCCCACTCAACTTCAGTGGCCAAAAAAATGGGTGGCTGGGACTTCCTGTTCGTTTTGAAATATCCGCTCTAAAACAGGATTAGTGTCGTTTTAAAAAAAAAAAACCGAAAGTAAAAATAGAGACAATACGTTTCTACCAACTGGAGTGTGAGAAAGAGCCCCACCTGTTGTGCATTCATTCTTCAGCTCCCAAATGTTAAGTATGGCTCAAAGGACTGTGCCCTGTTCAGACAACATATCACGAATAGAAGAGAAATATTGGCAGCTCAGGTTCGACCTGTGGGTTCCTTGCTGTTTTCTGAATTTCATGGCTTTCTTGCAGACGTTTCATGACCTAAATAGGTAATACCATCAGTTGTTAGAAGGAAAGAGATTACAGGTGGATTCACCTCCCTGTATTACAATCTCTGCCCAAGAACTGGAGGTCGTCCATGACTTTGTGTATCTCGGCTCAACTATCTCTGACACTCTCTCTTTAGATACTGAGCTGTTCTGCCCCAGCTACGGACCCCAAAGAACGCAGCACACGCAAAGTCCGTTCAAACCTTAATTTACTGAATAAACCAGTCTTTTACAACAACGGCTGTTAATTAATTGCATTAACAGCCGCCAAGAATTCAAAGAATAATAACTGAAAACTTATTATGGTTGGCAGAATGCCCAGAAGCAATTTGCAGGAAGCTGATAAGATAAGCAAGACAAGACACGAAGGTATGTGAATGAAGTTGTTCCCTGCAAATTGCTTCAGTCGGCGTTCCTCCTTAAATAGGCTAAGGGAGTGGCCAATTAGCCCCAAGTCTTACTCTCGAGGAGACTTCCTCCTGAGGAGCCACTCCTGCCTTTTGGCAGCTCTACGCGCCCCTACATCGAGAAGAGGCTCCTCCTCTTCGTCCTCTTCACTTAAGAGAGCTTCTGGAGGTTCTGAAGGCCCTGGCTGAATCCCCGCCTCTGGCACCACATCTTCTCCAGCCTCCTCACTGTCCGACTCGAGTGCCAGCTGCACAGGCTGCTGGCACAGCACCACACCAGCCTCCTCGCTGTCGGAATCAGCTACTAGCTGCACAGGCCACGTACGGGCCACAACATGAGCTGAATAAATGGTAAAGCGGCCACCACATTTTCCAGACTTACAAAGAGAGCATGGCTTAATAAGCTTAATAAGAAGCTGACGGAACATACGAAGATCCAGGTCTATAGAGCCTGCGTCCTGAGGACACTCTTGTACTGCAGTGAGTCTTGGACCCTCTATGCACGGCAGGAGAGAAAGTTGAACACCTTTCATATGCGCTGTCTCCGACGAATTCTTGGCATTACCCGGCAGGACAAAGTTCCAAATAGCGCAGTCTTGGAACGTGCTGGAATTTCTAGCATGCATACACTATTGAAACAGCGACGTCTATGCTGGTTGGGGCATGTCGTGAGAATGGCTGATGGTCGGATTCCGAAAGATCTCCTGTATGGAGAACTAGTGCAGGGAAAGCGCCTCAGAGGGAGACCACAGCTGCGATATAAGGATATCTGCAAGAGGGACCTAAAGGCCCTGGGAATGGACATTAACAACTGGGAAACCTTGACCTCCGATCGTTCAGCTTGGAGGCTAAAGACGCAGCCTGGCCTTCTCCAATTCGAAGAGACACTTGAGGCAAAGAGGCAGTCCCGGAACCAGCGAAATCTGGGGGCTGGGCAGGGGACCGAATGTATCTGCCCTCAGTGTGGAAGGGATGGCCACTCTCGAATCGGCCTTTTTAGTCACACCAGATGCTGTTTGAGGACCTCTTTCCAGAGCACGATACCAAAGTCTCTTGAGCCTGAAGGATGGCATTGGCAGTAGAAGGAAGGGGAGTGGGTTTTGGTTTTCCAGAATGGAGATGGAGGACGAGGAGAAGTGGCGGAGGACATTGCGTGACCCAGCTAAGTAACATCATCGGTGCAAGAAGGGAGTGGGGTTTGCTCTCTGTTTATATACAGGTGGCTTGTCCCATCAGTGTTGGGTTGGGTCCTTGATTGGTTACTTCCAGACAACCTTCATGACCCAACTAGGTAACATCATCAGTGCTAGAAGAGAATAGGGTGTGTGGAGAGGAGGAGGAGGAGGAGGAGGTGTGGTGGCGTTGGTGCTCCCTGAGCCTCATGGTTTTCTTGCAGAAATATCTGCAAGAAAACTATCAAGCTAAGAGAGAGCCAAGGACCACCTCTTCCTCCTTCTCCTTCTCCTCTTTGGACTGATGATGTTCCCTAGTTGGGTGATGAAATGTCTGCAGCAAAACAGCCAAGATCAGAGAGCACCAAGGACCACCTTCCTCCTCCTCGCATTGATGATGTTCCCTAGTTGGGTGATGAAATGTCTGCAGCAAAACAGCCAAGCTCAGAGAGCACCAAGGACCACCTTCCTCCTCCTCCTCCTCCTCCTCCTCCTCCTCCTCCTCCTCCTCCTCCTCCTCCTCCTCGCATTGATGATGTTCCTTAGTTGGGTGATGAAATGCCTGCAGCAAAACAGCCAAGCTCAGAGAGCACCAAGGACCACCTTCCTCCTCCTCCTCCTCCTCCTCCACCTCCTCCTCCTCCTCTCTCCTCCTCCTCCTCCTCGCATTGATGATGTTCCTTAGTTGGGTGATGAAATGCCTGCAGCAAAACAGCCAAGCTCAGAGAGCACCAAGGACCACCTTCCTCCTCCTCCTCCTCCTCCTCTTCCTCCTCCTCTTCCTCCTCCTCCTCCTCCTCCTCCTCCTCCTCCTCCTCCTCCTCCCTCCTCCTCCTCCTCCTCCTCCTCCTCCTCCTCGCATTGATGATGTTCCCTAGTTGGGTGATGAAATGCCTGCAGGAAAACAGCCAAGTTCAGAGAGCACCAAGGACCACTTTCCTCCTCCTCCTCTTCCTCCTCCTCTTCCTCCTCCTCTTCCTCCTCCTCCTCCTCCTCCTCCTCCTCCTCCTCCTCCTCCTCCTCCTCGCATTGATGATGTTCCCTAGTTGGGTGATGAAATGTCTGCAGCAAAACAGCCAAGATCAGAGAGCACCAAGGACCATCCTCCTCCTCTTTCCCCTCCTCCTCGCATTGATGATGTTCCCTAGTTGGGTGATGAAATGTCCGCAGCAAAACAGCCAAGATCAGAGAGCACCAAGGACCACCTTCCTCCTCCTCCTCCTTCTCCTCCTCCTCCTCCTCGCATTGATGATGTTCCCTAGTTGGGTGATGAAATGCCTGCAGGAAAACAGCCAAGTTCAGAGAGCACCAAGGACTCAGGGAGCACCCTCAGAGAACTCTCTCGCTGGGCTTCTGGGCTTTCTCCATTTCAGTGTCTCTGTCTCATCCACACTGCATTGATTAAGATTTGAGCCTTTGCTTTTGTCTCTGCCCCAGAGACCCAATTAGCTTTGTGCTGCCTAGAAGGGAGCTCTGAGATTTATCACTGCCTGTGCGCCACGGGAGAAAGAAGGAGGAGGGAGGGGGCATACGGTGATTTTAGCTCCATCCTTTGGTATCTCCTCTTAAAAGAATCCAGTCGGAAGATCCGGGAAAGAGATTCTTTAGATACTGTTCAATCTGTAAAGATTGGGACTGGCAAGTCAGAATCAGTGATGTTTGTGCTGGACGGAATTAATGAATAGAATAGAATAGAATAGAATAGAATAGAATAGAATAGAATAGAATAGAATAGAATAGAATAGAATAGAACAGAATATTGGAATAAAGAATGGAATGGAATGGAATGGAATGGAATGGGAATAGAATAGAATAGAATATTGGAATAAAGAATAGAATAGAATAGAATAGAATAATTGGGATGGAATGGAATGGAATGGAATGGAATGAATAGAATAGAATAGAATAGAATAGGAATAGAATAGAATAGAATAGAATAGAATAAAAAATTGAAATAAAGAATAGACTAGAATGGAATGGAAATAAATGGAATAGAATAGAATAGAATAGAATAGAATAGAATAGAATATTGGAATAGACTGGAATGGAATGGAATAGAATAGAATAGAATAGAATATTGGAATAAAGAATAGAATAGAATAGAATAGAATAGAATAGAAATAATTGGAATGGAATGGAATGGAATGGAAATGGAATGGAATAGAATAGAATAGAATAGAATAGAATAGAATAGAATAGAATAGAATAGAATAGAATAGAATAGAATATTGAAATAAAGAATAGACTAGAATGGAATGGAAATAAATGGAATAGAATAGAATAGAAGAATAGAATAGAAAGAATAGAATAGAAATAGAATAGAATAGAATAGAATAGAATAGAATAGAATATTGGAATAGGACTGGAATGGAATGGAATGGAATGGAATAGAATAGAATATTGGAATAAGGAATAGAATAGAATAGAATAGAATAGAATAGAATAGAATAGAATAGAATAGAATAGAATAGAATGAAGAATTAGAGTAGAACAGAACAGAACAGAATGTAGGATAGAACAGAATAGAATAGAAGCTTATTGTCACTTTAAATGTACACTAATCAGCAATGAAATTTCGTCGCATTCAGCTCTCAAAGGAAAACCAATATGCATATACCTATATATATATATGCACACACACACAAATGACATAGAGAAACCTCACCGTCTAGTTTGGGTGTGTGTGTGTGTGTGTGTGTGTGTGTCTCTCTCTCTCTGTGTACATATCCTGCTTTGTAGGGCATAACCATGCGTCTGCCAACTAACCAGAAGGAACCATCGTCGGAAATCGTGGCAGCGAGGACCCATCTCCACCTGATTGGGCTTGGAGTTAGAACAAGGATAGAAGGCGGAAGAAGGAAGAAGATCTTCAGCATGATTAGACCTAATAATAATTGTGCTGTTAATTCTGGACTTCTTAAATTATCCAGACACCTAATAGCTTCATAATGCCTCCGGTAATCCATTTCTGCTCAAAAATTAACCATTCTATCCCTGTAGCCTCGCAGTTCAGGTCGGGGACTAGTCCCCGTCTTAACAGCGGTTCGTTTAATGACCGTTCAAAGTTACAGCGGCACAAGTAAAAGTGACTAGCCGCTGTTTTTCACACTTAACGACCGTTGCAGCATCCCCATGGTCACACGATCAAAGGTCGGATGTTTGGCAATTGACTTACTTTTATGACGGTGGCGCAGTGTCCCTAGGGCAGGGGTGTCTGCAACCTTAAAAGCTCAAAGAGCCATTTGGACCCGTTTCCCACAGAAAAGAAAACACCGGGAGCCACAAAACCTGGGTGGGCGTGGCCAACTCGATGTCACTCATTTCCACCAGTCACATGACCCCCCCCAGCCACGCCTACCCAGATGATCATTAGGGCAGAGAACCAGTTGTTAAAAAACACCAGGAACCACAAAATCCTTTTGACATCTATCTCTCTCTCCCCTTCCTCTCTCCCTCCCTCTCTTCCCCCCTCTCCCTCTCTCTCTGTATCTCTCTATGTCTCTCGTGGCCAGTCAAACCTTGTGACGAACAAAGCTGAAAGCTTCCATGCCATTCTGCATTGCCGGACTTTTGCTATAGACTTTGCTGGATTATATTTGGATTTAAGTTACTCTCTCTATGTCTCTCTCTCTCCCCCTCCCTCTCTCCCTCCCCTCTCCCTCTCTCTCTGTATCTCTCTGTCTCTGTCTCTCCCCCTCTCTCTGTATCTCTCTATGTCTGTCTCTCTCCCCCTCTCTCTGTATCTCTCTATGTCTCTCTCTCTCTCCCCCTCTCTCTGTATCTCTCTATGTCTCTCTCTCTCCCCTCTCTCTGTATCTCTCTATGTCCCTCTCTCTCCCCCTCTCTCTCTGTATCTCTCTGTCTCTGCCCTGGCCGCTTCTCCATCCCCCGCTGTCGCCCTTACCTTCTCAGACCAGGCGAGAAGTGACTGGGAGTGGAGGGTGAGGGGCGGGGCCAGCCAGTGGTTGGATCACATGCAGAGGGCCCAAAGAACCACATGCGGCTCCGGAGCTGCAGGTTGCTGACACCCACCCTACGGTCACATCATAAATGAGGGAAGCCAGATTCACTTAACAACCCTGTTACTAATATAGTGTAACAACTGCTGTGATTCATTTAACAACTGTGGAAGGATCCGTATTTGGGTTCATCTTAATCTAGTCTGTTAAAGGCCAAGCTATTTCTTAGTTTTAATCATTGTTAGCTTATGCATGTTGCATGCACCTATATGATTGGCTATGATTTGAGATTTACTGTACAGGTATTCCTCAACTTATGACCACAATTGAATCCAGAATTTATGTTGCTAAGTGAGACATTTGTTAAGCGAGTTTTGCCTCCTTTTACGAGTTGGCAAGGCCTCCCTCTCCAGGACCCTCCTCTTTGGCAATGCCTTTGGTGTCCGCCGAAGGGCAAGAGATAGGGCCGGGGCCAAGCACGTCCACGCAGCCACAGGTGGACAGGTGGAGGGTAATGAGTCTTGGCTGGATCCACGCCAGCGTCGCAGAGATAAGCACGCGCAACAGAAGGAAAGGCGTGCCCGAGATTAGGCTGAGTCACTGGACCACACCCCACAGGGTATAAAAGGGAGCGTGGTGGCCAGTCAAGCCTTGTGTTGAACAAAGCTGAAAGCTTCCACGCCATTCTGCATTGCCGGACTTTTGCTATAGACTTTGCTGGATTATCTCTGGACTTAATTTACTCTGTAATTATTGAACATTTTACTTTGATGTACCAGAAGCGGAGAGAAGTTATCTCTTCATGAGTAATAAACTCTTGGCAGGCAGCCACTAGGTTGCTGCCAAGTTCCGTTATCATAAGGAAAAGGATTTTGTCGGCTGGTTTGGTTTTTAACTCTTGGACGTCTGTTGGTATGTGTGCGTGTGGGACGGGGACAGAACATAACCTTTTTGCCCTTGTGTGCCAAAAGCGGGGGTTGCGTGGGCATGTGCCCACCCATAATTCAATGCGCCCCACCCCCCGCACATGCGCATACCACCCCCCTGCGCTCCCGTTCCACTTTTGGCACGCGATAGCACGGTGGGCCCAGTAGGCCCGTTTTTCGCCCTCCCCAAGCTCCAGAGGCTCCGAAAGTTGGCAAACCGGCAATTTCCAGCTTCCAAAGGACCTCTGGGAGAGGGGGGAAGACTGTTTTCGCCCTCCCCAGACTCCTAGAAAGGTTCTGGAGCCTGGGGAGAGTGAGAAACAGGCCTTCCCCACCCCCTCAGAGGCCCTCTGGAGGCCGAAAACAGCTTGTTTTCTGACTTCCGGTGGGCCCAGAAAGCCTGAAAATCAGCTGGCTGGCGCACGCATGTATGCTGCAGCTGAACTAGGGCAATGCTTGCGTGCCCACCGATAAGGCACCTGTGGCACGCGGGACATATGTTCGCCATCACGGCACTAGAGAATCAAAGAATGATGCAATCTATCATTTCCCCCCCCCCCTAAATTGATTGTTTGAAGTGTGTCATATTAGGCATATCGCATTGAATTGTATTTATGGTTTTCTTTAAAAAAAAAATGTAGCTAAAAACATTCTGATTTAACTCCGTGTCATTAAAAAAAAGAAAGTCCTGAAGTTTAGTGCTGAAGTTTAGAAGTGTTTTTGGACACTTCTAAAAATGCTTCGGATTCTTCTGCCTGTGCAGAACTTCCAATGAAATGAAAACTCTTTTTTTTTGGTTTCCTTCATATTCATCGACATTCCAGAGCGTGTGGTATTTTGTCACAAAAATATGCTCTTTTAAAAAGTTCGGGGAAATATTGTGGGTGCGTTGTTTTTCTTTTATCAAATATGCTTCGGTTTTCTTCTTTCTTTCTCAAAACAAACCAGATCTTTTAATTATATCTTTCTCCCTGGTTTCCAATGTTGTTACCATTAATTTGATTCGTGTTCTCCCTTTCTCCTCTAAGGACCTATAGTAAAAAAAAATTACCTTTACCTTTAGGCCTCCCTACAGTCTCCTGGGAGCAAAAACAGGCCTCAGGAGTGGGCACGCTGCACCCCCGTGTCCCGTTTTGGGCCTAGTAGTCCTCCAAAACAGGAGCCAAAACAGGCGTGTGGGGACTCCTGGAAGGGACTGGGAGTGGAGGGGCGGAGCCAGCTAGCAATTTAACAACCAATTCGCTCGAACCGGCTGAATCCCACCACTGCAAATGCACCTTAAAATAACTTTTAGGAACGAGCAAGCAGTAGCACAGCACGAGAGAGTGTTTAAAAGGACAACATAGGGCCATCTCGTTTCGCTGCACTTGACCCCAGCTTTTTAAAATATTTGAAATTGACTTTCTAGGCCTCGCATTTGTGGAGAACAACATGTTAAAATAACCCACGGGAAAACAATACGTTGGCCAAGAGAAAAAAAAAAAAGCAAAACTAAAGTCTCGAGCGATTTGCCCAATTCCTTGCTTGTTGACGTTCCTGCAGTGAGTAGCAGCGGTGCCACAGTTTTGAAATTTTCTTGATAGATTGAGTAACTGCTTGGAAGGCTAGCAATTTTCCCCCCATGCTTTGGCAACCAGAAATACATTTGTTTCTCCGTCGCTTTGAGATGGGGGAAAAAAACAAATAGGGAAAAACTGCGGAGTGTATTGACAAGCGTGTATTTCTTCTTGGGGTGGAATGTGCCTGTTGTGGCTCCGTTACCTGAGCCTGTGTCATCGGCAGGAGAGGACTCCGAGAGTGAAGGAGAGGAGTTGGCAAGGCCTCCCTCTCCAGGACCATCCTCTCTGGCAATGCCTTCGGTGTCCGCCGAAGGGCAAGAGATAGGGCCGGGGCCAAGCATGTCCATGCAGCCACAGATGGACAGTGATGAGGGTAATGAGTCTTGGCTGGATCCACGCCAGCGTCACAGAGCTAAGCGCGCGCAACAGAAGAAAAGGCGTGCCCGAGATTAGGCTGAGTCACTGGACCACACCCCACAGGGTATAAAAGGGAACATGGTGGCCAGTCAAACTTGTGACGAACAAAGCTGAAAACTTCCACGCCATTCTGCACTGCCGGACTTTTGCTATAGACTTTGCTAGATTATCTCTGGACTTGATTGACTCTGTAATTACTGAGCTGTTTCTTTTGATGTACCAGAAGCGGGGAGAAGTTATCTCTCCTCTTTGTAAGTAATAAACTCTTGGCAGGCAGCCACTAGGTTGTTGCCAAGTTCCGTTATCATAAGGAAAAGGATTTTGCCGGCTGGTTTGGTCTTTAACTCTTGAACGTCTGTTGGTGTGTGTGCATGTGGGACGGGGACAGAACAGTGCCTCCTTGCTTCATTTGTAAGTCTTCAGAGTGTGCCTTTGTTTGAGTTGGCTTTGGAAAAAGAACCGGGTTCAAATAAGAGACCTTTTGATCTTCAGCATTCTGAGAAACGGTCTTGATTTAAGTCAAGACTGGCCTGGAGGTAGCCTCTCCATTTCCAAACCTAGCTATGTTGCCTTGTTGTGCTGTCTTGTTGGCTGCCACAAAGCAGAGGGGGTCAACCTGTTCTCCAAAGCACCTGAAGGCAGGACAAGAAGCAACGGATGGAAACTCATCAAGGAGAGAAGCAACCTAGAACTAAGGAGACATTTCCTGACATTGAGGACAATTAATCGGTGGAAGGACTTGCCTTCAGGAGTTGTGGTTGCTCCATCACTGGAGGTTTTCAAGAAGAGATTGGACAGCCATTTGACTGAAATGGAATATGGTTTCCTGCCTGAGCAGGGGGTTGGACTAGAAGACCTCCAAGATCCCTGCCAACTCTGTTATTCTGTTATTTTGATGAACAGATACACTCTGTGCAAAGACCATTCTTCTACGCTCGGTTCATTAATTCAACTTCCACTGGACAACTCTTCTTCTGTGGACAATTGTCCATTGATCTGCCTTGTCTTCATTTTATCTATTAGATATCGGAGCCTTCTTTGCTTCTCTACAAACTAAGAGACAGCAAATGGATGGGCTTCTTCCACTTCCTCCTCCTCCTCCTCCTCCTCCTCTTCTTCTTCTTCTTCTTCTTCTTCTTCTTCTTCTTCTTCTTCTTCTTCTTCTTCTTCTTCTTCTTCTTCTTCTTCTTCTTCTTCTCCCTCTTCTCCTCCTCCTCTCCTCCTCCTCCACCTCTTCCTCCTCTTCCTCTTCTTCTTCTCCTCCTCCTCTCCTCCTCTCCTCCTCCTCCTCTTTTTCTTCTCCTTCTCCTCCTCCTCCTCTCCCTTCTGCTCCTCCTCTTCTTGTTTCCCCCTCCTCTTCTTCTTCCTCTTCTCCTCCTCCTCCTTCTTCTTCCTCTTTTCCTCCTCCTCCCTTCTCCTTCACCTCTTCCTCCTTTTCCTCTTCTTCGCCTCCTCCTCCTCTCTCTTCTCCTCTTCTTCTCCTTCTCCTCCTCCTCCTCTCCTTTCTGCTCCTCCTCCTCTTCTTGTTTTCCCCCTCCTCCTCCTCCTCTTCTTCCTCTTCTCCTCCCTTTTTTAGTGTAGTGTAGTGTAGGAGAAAGCAGCTGGGACAATTGTGTGAACGAGTGGAAGATCTGAGAGAGGCAAGATACGGAGGGAAGGAGCCTGGGTGTGGAAACCCCCTGGAGGACAGAAGGAAAAGTTCCAGCGAGTGGGGCGGGTGGAGCAGAAAGCTTCAGCCAAATATTTTCCCACACCATTCATCCAGTGGGATCCGAGAGCCAGAGCGAGGAACGGCTGCATTTCAAGTTAAGATGTCGCACTTCTGGCCGAAGAGATTCCCGGTTTTCACTCGGTTTGGAATTCTGCATCTGAATTCTCAACTCCTGACTGAATTTTTCCTGCCTTCTCTTTTCCGCCCCTCCATCCACAAATATTTCCATTTGAGTTCACAGGGATAAGATGGCCCAATTCACGGAGCCTTCACCAAATTTTATTTATGTATTGCTAAACTGTTAGTTATTCACATATTCTACGCTCTATTCCAGTGACGGCTAACCTTTTTGCCGTCGCGTGCCAAAAGCAGTGTGGAGTGTGTGTGTGGGGGGGTCGCATGCACGTGTCCGTACCCATAATTCAATCCCCCCCTGCCCTGCGCCCCCGTGCATGCACGCACAACCCCCCTGCACTCCCCCCCGCTTTTGGCATGCGACGGCAAAAAGGTTACTGGTGGGCCTGGTAGGCCCGTTTTCCACCCTTCCCAGGCTCCAGAGGCTTTCTTGGAGCCTGGGGAGGGCAAAAACAGCCTTCCCCACCCTCACCGGAGGCCTTCCAAAGGCCGGAAATGGCCTGTTTCCTGACTTCCAGTGGGCCCGGAAGGCCCGAAAATCAGCTGGCGCGCTAGACGTGACCTAGGGCAACGCTCGTGTGCCCACAGATATGGGTCTGCATGCCACCTGTGGCATGCGTGCCATAGCCTCACCATCACAGTTCGGTTCGGTTCGGTTCTATTCTACTCTACTCTACTCTACTCTACTCTACTCTACTCTACTCTACTCCTACTTCTACTTCTACTTTCTACTTCTACTCTACTTCTATTCTATTCTATTCTATTCTATTCTACTCTACTCTACTCTACTTACTCCTACTCTACTCTACTCTACTCTACTCCTACTTCCTACTTCTATTCTATATTCTATTCTATTCTATTCTATTCTATTCTATTCTATTCTAATTTATTCTACTCTCTACTCTACTCTACTCTACTCTACTCTACTCTACTCTACTCTACTCTACTCTATACTCTATTCTTTCCTTTATTTCTACTTTACTCTACTCCAGTCCACTCCCCCCTCCCCTCCCCTCCACTCTACTCTACTCTACTCTATTTATTCCTATTCCTATTCCAAAGAGAAGAGAATTGGAAGGGACCTTGGAGGTCTTCCATTCCAACCCCCTGCTCAGGCAGGAAACCTGTCAAGTATTTGCAAGCCCATGCACATGTGTCATATAGACACCAATGGAGGCAGTGTCTTCACCCCAATGTGGAAAGGAGGGGCTTACCCTGAGTATATAACCTCCTCCAACCTTTTCCACCTTGCGCTCTCTCCATCTCTCTCACTTCTTGTGTTTGTTCCTCATGAGACTTGATCTCTGTTGTACATAGTTAATATGATTTATTATATGAATAAATACGTTTAAGGCATTTATTTATGCATCTGCCTCTGAACTCTTCTATGCTCCTGGGTGTTTCTACGATCCCAATTCCACAGAACCCTATATCATTCCAGACAAAACGCCCAAATCTCTTCTTAAAAACTTCCAGTGATAAAGCATCCACAACTCCTGGTGGCAAGCTGTTCCTCTGGTTAATTGTCCTCACCGTCAGGGAATCCCTCCTTAGTTCTTGGTTGCTTCTCTCCTTGATGAGTTTCCATCCACTGCTTCTCGTCCTGCCTTCAGATACTTTGGGGAATAATTGTTGAAAGTAAGGGATTTAAAGTTTTGGCGCGCACATCCAGATGGCGCTTCTGAATTGTTTCATAACAATCCCCCTTGATTTCATCTCTGCTGTTCTGATTTATTTTTTTAATTCGATCTTTCCCTTTCGCGGTGTTTCTATATTTTTGATATGTTTCCCGAGCAACGCTCTGCTGCTCATTTCCTACGAAAGTGATCCAAAATTTTCTGTCGCAGGAAGGCAAGCTTAGCCTTATGTAAGATGGCAAGCCTGCCTGGATTTTAGACAAAGATTTCTAGTAGCTGATGATATCCTAGGCCGAACGGGCTGGTGGACTGGATTTATTTGGAAAAACGAGCTACATTTCCACAGCGATATTAATTTATTATTTATTTATTTATTAATCAAATTTCTATACCGCCTTACTCCCGGAAGACTCAGGGCGGTGAGCAACCAAGATAAAATACAGATAATACAAACATTAAAAGTCCCTTAAAATTATTAAATATTTTGGGATGAAACACAGATTAAAACACCCAATTTATACAATCAAAATGAATTAAAATTTTAAAAAAGGAGAGTTAGGCCAGGCCAGCCTGCTGAAATAAAAAAGTTTTGAGAGCGTGACGAAACGTGCGCAGATCCGGGATCCTCCGTATCTCCGGGGGGAGCTCGTTCCAGATGGTAGGTGTCCCCACAGAGAAGGCTCTCACCCTGAGGACCGCCGGTCGACACTGTTTGGCCGACGGCACCCTGAGAAGCCCCTCTCTATGACAGATGTTTCCACAGGGTCTCCAAGCAGTAGACCCTACACTATTTCTGACAGAGGGCAGTCCAGTCTCTCATTGAAAGCCTCCAGTGATGAAGCTCCCACAACTTCCGAAGGCAACTTCTGTTCCATGGGTTGATTGTTCTCACTGTCAGAAAATTCCTCCTTATTTCCAGGTTGAATCTCTCCTTGATCAGTTTCCATCCATTATTCCTTCTCTGGACTTTGGGTGCTTTGGAGAATAGCTTGACCCCCTCCCCTCCTCTCTGTGCAGCCCCTCAAATATTGGAAGACGGCTATCATGTCTTCCTTGGTCCTTCTCTTCACTAGACTAGCCGTGCCCAGTTCCTGCAACCGTTCATTGTAAGTTTGAGCCTCCAGTCCCCTCATCCTCTTGGTTGCTCTTCTCTGCACTCTTTCTAGAGTCTCAACAACTCAAAGCTCGCTCCCAAACGGCATATAGTTGCTTTCGTGCTTCTGCCCCTATTTAAAGACCCCTCTGGACCTGTTTATGGGTTTCAGTTGACCTTGGAATGGAATGCAAAGTTCTCTTGGCCTCTGGGCCTCCGTTGCATTTCCCGTTGAGCGTTGGCTGTTGTCCTTCGCTCTTCATGATTGACAGATGCCATTGTTTCCCCCGTGACTCCTCTCTATACAGTTGCAGAGTGTAATAATGTGGCATCTGCAGAGCGTTGACGCTTACGGGGAAGACAAATGTCCCATTGTTGCCCGCCTGCAGGTGGGACGTTGAGAATTGGGGACGGGTGACTTCATCGGTTGCTCATGCTGTTACTCAAAGAAGGTCCTAGATCAGATATCTGCGTCTCCTTGTACTCCACATCCACATGTTATAGTAGTGGATAATAGTATGTGATCTCTAGGGTAACATTAAGAACCTGGTGGCGCAGCAGACTGTTATTATCATCCAGCTGCCTGCAATTACTGCTAGTTCGAATCTCGCCAGGCTCAAGGTTGACTTAGCCTTCCATCCTTTCTAAGGTAGGTAAATTGAGGACCCAGTTTGTGGGGGCAATAAGCTGACTTTGTATAAATATACAAAAGTATGAAGGCTATTGCTTAAAAGCATTGTAAGCCACCCTGAATCTCCGGAGAAGGGCGGCATATAAATCAAATTAAAAAAAAAAAAAAGGATTGTCATGCTGCCTAGAAGGAAAGAGAACAGAATAACAGAGATGGAAGGGACCTGGGAGGTCATCTAATCTAACGTCCCTGCTCAGGCAGGAAACCGTGTAAGACGAACCAGTCACTTGGTTGAGTTGAGTTGAAATGAAACGAATGAACGAATTCTCAAATTTCTTAATTTTTCCCCTCAGCCTGTGGATAGATAATTAAAAACAAACGAACCGTCAAATACCTGATTTTTGCCGCCTTCCTTAAGTGAATCACTGCAGTTGCTAAGCTAGTCACACGAATGTTAAGTGAATCTGGCTCCTCCCATTGACTTTGTCCAGTCAGACGGTCGCAAAAGGGGATCTCGTGACCCCGGGGGAGACACTGCGACCATCCTAAATGTGAATTAGTTGCCAAACATCCGACGGTCATAAATGTGAAAAAAACGGTCATTAAGTCACTCTTTTCAGTGCCGTTGTAACTACAAATGGCCCGAATAATAAACTAGCTTAACTAGAATTTAACAAAATTGGTCCTAATTCTTCACATCTTCACATCCCTTTATCGCTGAATCTTTCTTCTTATCTACTTCACTTATTTTGATATTCAGTTGGCAGACAAGAGGACTCGTCGAAATCCTCCACGGACGCAACTGAGCCCCGAATTTTTGTTGTGGCATGAAACATTTGTGAGGTGAATTTGGCCCCATTTCGCGACCATTCTTCTCGCCGCAGTTGGTTAAGCGAATCGCTTCAGCATCAAACGAAAATTATGGCAATCTTGCAAGCACTGTAGCTTCCCATGAAGTGGTGTCCTTGGTCATTACCCTCGTTTCGGTTAATTAACAAAGGATTCGTAAACCGCAAAGAAACACAACCCACTTTATGTCTTTTTGGAACCTGCAGATATTATGAAAAAGTTTTACAAATACAATATTGTATTGTATATTGCAGATATTATGGAAGGGGTTCCATGGTCGGGTTCAGAGGTGTTATTCAGCCGGCTCGGACCGGTTTGGGCGAATTGGCGCAATCCCATCCTATATCGCTGTGTTTTTGATGCTGCATCAGGGGTGAAATCCAGCAGGTTCTGACAGATTCGAGAGAACCGGTAGCGGAAATTTTGAGTAGTTCAGAGAACCGGCAAATACCACCTCTGGCTGGCCCCAGAGTGGGGTGGGAATGGAGATTTTGTAGTATCCTTCCCCTGCCACGCCCACCAAGCCACACCACGCCCATCAAGCCACGCCCACAGAACTGGTAGTAAAAAATTTAAATTTCACCACTGTGCTGCATGCATGTCCGGATGGCGGGTGTGAGTGAATTGCCGTGTAATTTGACATCACATGCATGTTAGGATGGCGTGCGCGCATGCATGTTTCCGGTGCTGGGTGAAACGGTTGCTACAGTATATAAATCCCACGTCTGTTTTGGTTGATCCAGAATTTGGATAACGATAACGAAGTCCGTTGAACTTGTCATTGTCTCTTAATGTTAAGCGATTCCAGAGCCATTCTGAAATTAAAACGGCAGATGTTTGGGTCTCAATAAGCCACCTCTGGAACTGTTGACCAGCAAGGGGAAAAAAAAATGAACTGTAATATTTTATGCCTTGGAACCCAACCAGAGTTCATTTCAAATCTTCCTTGCAATTATTAAACTCGGTAGGATTTTTCCAAGCTATTTTTGACAAGACGAATTTGGCTCCCTTTGTTTTAAAGGGATTTTTGTTCCTCTTTTTTTTTTTTTTTAAAGCAAGGCAAACATCTGGGATGGGCTTTGCTTTTTTGAAAAAGAAAAAAAAAAGGCCTACGCATTGGGTCAAATGATTACCAACTGTGTAAACAATAAAATTTAATGAAAAGTGTCCGTTTGCCTGTGTCCCAGCGTGCATTTTCTTTACGATTAACGTGTGCTAAATTTGGCCTCTCTTTAATCTAAAAAGGAAAACAGAAACACTTGCAAATTATTGAATTCCACTTCATTACCGTTAAAAACACAAAAGACGCCTAGCTGAGGTTTTAACGATTTATTTTGTGATGCAGTGATGACTGATTCTTGTTTTAGTCTAATTGGAATTTTGCCTCTTCCTCTCTATCTCTCTCCCTCCCTTCCCCCTCTCTTTATAACAGAAACACACACACATATAGCGAGAGACGCGTATATATGTATATAGCAATATATATATGCATGTGTGTGTACACACAAACAGATATACATACATATACACACATACACACATTTTGAGCAGTTCAGAGAACCGGCAAAAACCACCTCTGGTTGGCCCCAGAATGGGGTGGGAAGGGAGATTTTGCAATATCCTTCCCCCGGGAGTGGGGAGGGAATGGAGATTTTGCAATATCCTTCCCCCTGGAGTGGGGTGGGAAGGGAGATTTTGCAGTATCCTTCCCCCAGGAGTGGGGTGGGAAGGGAGATTTTGCAGTATCCTTCCCCCTGGAGTGGGGAGGGAATGGACATTTTGCAGTATCCTTCCCCTGCCACGCCCACCAAGCCACGCCCACCAAAACGGTAGTAAAAAAAAATTGGATTTCACCACTGCCTCCAAGGGCTTCAACGACCCTCTAAAAGGATGCAAATGACCAGCTGCCTGCAAGGAGTATCAATCCTTCCCTTCCCCACCATTCAGTCAGAGCCGAAGGAGCTTCTCGTATGAGAAGCGAAACATCTTCAAAGAAAAAACAAGAAAAATCCAGTTGCCTCCTGAAAAAGCACCTTTGGGACAACTATGACCTGGAGGACTGAGAATCTCTACAGACCTCTGTGGAATGAAGACAAACACTTGCTGATGGAAAAACCAACAAGGAAGCTGGAAAAATACAATTTTGCCTCGCAAAGCCTTCAGAATTGTCTCCGGGCTTAAGGAATCCGGTTGCCTTCTGCGGGAAAAATCTGTATTCTGCAGCTGAACCCTTCAGATTTACAGGCTGAGCTGATCTTGCAAAATAAAGAAAGAGAGATCGCTTCTCTCTGGCACCCGACTGTTGAATTTATGCGGTTTGCTTAATCGTTTTTAATATTAGGAGAAAACCTCTTTAGATTGGACCTGTGCACAAAGGAGGAGGAGGATGTAAGTGTGAAAAAATAGCCGTACGTTGCTTTATAGGAGAAATTTCCTGACAGAACAATTAATCAGTGGAACGACTTGCCACCAGAAGTTATGGGTGCTCCATCACTGGAGGCTTTTAAGAAGGCCTTTGGCCTGAAATGGTATAAGTTGTCCTGCTTGAGCAGAGGGTTGGACTAGAAGACCTTCGAGGTCCCTTCCAACTCTCTTATCCTGTTCATTCTTTTAAGACTTGCAGTGGTCTCGGATTTTGACCTGCGTGACTTGTCAAAGTTCCTGAAAGAAAGTTTAGCTGCCAGCCTAACAAAGTTTTTTTTTGGCATGTCAATGCCAGTCGTGTTTTTTTTAAAGAGCCCCAGAAACGAAAAAAAATGAACTCACTGTGACTAATGCATCCTGGCATCTCGAAACGCTAAAAAACAACAGACAATTAGAAAAGCTTTTGCATGCTATCAGCAAACACTTACCCCAAATATTTTGACCCCGGCTAGGAACCAGCAGAAGGAATAGGGCGTCATCGGATTGGCCTACAAAATATGGATAATGTTGGCATAACAACAACAACAATAATAATAATAATAATAATAATAATAATAATAATCGGCTGCAAGAGTCGTGAGTGAAAAATGGACAAGTCACATTTTTCAGAGGGGTGTGTGTGGGGGGGAGGGAGAGAGAGAAAGTAAGAAAGAAAAAAAGAAAAAAGAGAAAAAAGAAAAGAAAAAGAAAGGGAAAAGAAAGAGAAAGAAAATGTTAAGTTGACTGAGTTTCACGTTTAATGAATAAAAGGATGATGATGATTGGCTGCAAGAGTCGTGAGAGTGAAAAATGGACGTAAGTCACTTTTTTCAGAGTGGGGTGTGTGTGAGGGGAGGGAGAGAGAGAAAGAAAGAGAAAGTAACAAAGAAAAAGAAAGAAAAGAGAAAGAAAGAAAAAAGAAAGAAAAAAAGAAAAGAGAAAGAAAGAAAAAAGAAAAGAGAAAGAAACAAAGGGAAGAGAAAGAAAGAAAGAAAGAAAATGTTCAGTTGATTCAGTTTCACGTTTAATTAATAAAAGTATAATGATGATGATGATGGGGTGTGGCAGCAAGAGTCTTGAGTGAAAAATGGACATAAGTCACTTTTTTCAGAGGGGTGTGTGTGTGAGGGGAAGGAGAGAGAGAGAAAAGAGAGAAAGTAAGAAAGAAAAAAGAAAAAGAAAGAAAAGAGAAAAAGGAAGGGAAGAGAAAGAGAAAGAAAAAATGTTCAGTTGATTGAGTTTCACATTTAATGAATAAAAGTATAATAATGATGATGATGAGTGGCAGCAAGAGTCTTGAGTGTGAAAAATGGACATAAGTCACTTTTTTCAGAGGGGGTGTGTGGGGGGGAGAGGGAGGGAGAGAGAAAGAAAGGAGAGAAAGTAAAAAAGAAAGAGAAAAAAGAAAAAGAGAAAAAGGAAGGGAAGAGAAAGAAAGAAAGAAAAAGAAAAAAGAAAGAAAATGTTCAGTCGACTGAGTTTCATGTTTAATGAATAAAAGTTTATAATAAAAATAATAATAGTAATAGTAATAATAATATCATCATCATCTTTAGAAGACTTCTTGGTCTTCCTCGAGAAGGATCTGATGTTGAGTCTGTTGAATGAGATTCGGAGAAAGTGAGCAGGTCAGGCTTTTCCTCTATTTGAGGAATTCAGGTTGTGTTGGGTGATCTGAATATTTCATTCTTTTCCCCCATTTGGAAATGAGTGAATTTCTGTTGTTAAGCGAAAATAAAATAAGTACATTTAGTTGACGTGGAATATTCCATTAGGCGTTTGGCATGGACTCCCTGGATATCCGTGGCTGGTTGCTGGATTGGTAAACGTTAAAATATTGAGACTCATTATAGGATTAAAAAACTTCCATTGTAGATGTTCAGTGGCTTTGTCAGACACAGAATTTTTTTGGAGGGGAAGGAGGGCTTATTTCTCGGAAGAGCGAAGTTCTCCATCCTGCCATAAAACAATTGAAGGGGAAAAAAAGCCAAATTTTAAAACTTTTGGATGCCCAGGATTGATCACGTGGGAGGCTTAATATTTATTTTTATTTTCTGTTCCTTAATATCTTCAGCCTTTAGAAAGAAAAAGAAAAAAAGAAAGTTATTTTGCTTAATTTAAAGGAGGGAGAGGGAGGGGAGAGGAGGGAGGAAGGAAGAAAGAGAGAGAGAGAGAGAGAAAGAAAGAAAGAAAGAAAGAAAGAAAGAAAGAAGAAAGAAAGAAGAAAGAAGAAAGAAAGAGAAAGAAAGTTATTTTGCTTAATTTAAAGGAGGGAGAGGGAGGGAGGGGAGAGGAGGGAGGAAGGAGAAAGAGAGAAAGAAAGAAAGAAAGAAAGAAGAAGAAGGAAGGAAGGAAGGAAGGAAGGAAGAAAGAAAGAAAGAAAGAAAGAAAGAAAGAAAGAAGAGAAGAAAGAAAGAAGAAAGAAAGAAAGATTATTGCTTAATTTAGAATTTTCCGTTTGAAAGTTGACTCAAAACGGGGACAATTTGAAAGGCGCTGAAAAATTCATGCAAAGCTACCTTGCTGACGAATGAACTTTTTTTTTTGGTCTTTTTTTTTTTTTTGTTAAAACAATTGCTTATTTCCTTTTTCAGGGATATACAGGTAGTCTTTGATTTAAAACAGTTCATTTAGTGACTGTTCGGAGTTACAAGGGCCCTGGAAAAAAGTGACTTATGACCGTTTTTTCACATTTACAGCAGTGGCCAAAATTGTGGAAACTTTTTGAGAAAAGTGTATTTTTGAGATTTGATGGCTAATAACACCACTTTTTTTTTTTTTGGTGTTTCAAGAGAATCCTATTCCACTGCTGGAGTGGCCTGGGAATAGCCCAGACCTTCACCCAATGGAAAATCGATGGAGCCGACTAAAGAAACTTGTGAGTCAGAAGTGACCCAGTAATAAAACCCAGTTAATAGAAGCCATCCTTCAATCTTGGTTTCACATCATAACAGCTGCAGAACTCAAAGACTTGGTTCCCTCCATGGGAAGACGTTGTAAGGCCGTCATTCATGCTAAAGGTTACCCCAACTAAGTATTAACTGACATGGGGATCATTTTTGTAGATCTCGTTTTTTTCTACGTGTTGCACTTTTCTTCTTTATACTGTAACTGCTATTCTAATAGCAAATCCTTCATAAAAGTTACTGCATTACATTCTTGATGAAATTATCTTTCCATTGATATATAATTTTATGGTACTATTCCCTCAAAAAAGTGGTGTTATTAGCTCGTTTTAGAAAATACACACTTTTTCCCGAAAGGTTTCCACAATTTTGGCCACTTACTGTACAGCATTGGCAACTGGTTTTGACAAGGAAAGTCACTGCAGAAGCCAGGTTCACTTAACCACCGCGTGACTAACTGAAGAACGGCAGTGTTTCATTTAACGACGGTGGCTGGAAAGGTCATAAAACGGAGCAAAACTCTCCTAACAAATATCTCACAGCAGCATAAATTTTGGGCTCAGTTGCGTTCGTAAATTGAGGACCTCCTTATAAAGTCTGAAATCTATATCGGAAACGAGGTGAAGAGATTTTTATCCTGCTTGTTTTTACATACAGGGAAGCTGGGAAATCCATTAATTCAGTCGATATTTAGGATTAAATATGCAATTGAAACTGGAGACATTTGCTTTGGGACCGACGGACAAACAGCTGGAAAAAGAAACAATGGAACTTTGTTTTTTTTTATGTTTGAGTAACTGCAATGAGACTATTTATAGGCCCAAAGATGGAAAGATTCGGTGGTGCTATGGAATGCTTGATGAACTTCCTGAGATAGCGAAACTGACTTCCTTAATTCGTCAAAAGACAATATCTGCATTTAGGGCTGACCGGAAAACCCTTATCACCCTTTTGGGTGAAAAAAAAAGAATTGAACTAATGCTTTACAAATACAGAGACTGAACTATTTCAGAAAGAAAAAGTGTGAGAGATATTATGGATGGATGGATGGATGGATGGGTGGATGATGGATGGGTGGATGGGTGGATGGATGGATGGGTGGTGGATGGATGGATGGGTGGGTGGGTTGGTGGATGCATGGATGATGGATGGAGGGAGGGATGATGATGGAGGGAGGGAGGGAGGGATGAGGATGGATGGATGATGGATGGGTGGGTGGTGGATGGATGGATGGATAGGTGGGTGGATGGATGGATGGTGGATGGGGGGGGGGATGGGTGGGGGAGGGGTGGGTGGGGGGTGGATGGATGGATGGAGCCAGAATTCTGGGAGTTGAAGTCCTCCAGGCTGAAAGTTGCCAAGGTTGGAAACTCCTGATTTACTATAGAGCTAGAACCTCCCATCTTTGCAGAGTGCTAATAGCCTGGCGGGTCACGTTTACAAACTTGATCTTAGTGATTATAAATAATTACAGCCTAAAACAGAGCTATAAACTTGGCCATCTGGTTCCTTTAATAACTTTCAAGTGGTGCTGATAGCTTTCCGGAGAGCTCCGACATCTGGAAGGCAGGACATAGCGGGGGGGGGGGGGGGAGTGGTTGCGGCGTGTCTTAACATCTGTAAAATCACGGGGGGTTGAGTAACATCCGCTTTGTGTTGTTTTCAACCATGTCTGTTGCTTTTTCTGTGTGTGGCATAAGACGTGAAAGATCAGAAGGTTCCCCAATCCCCTGGGCTGCGGCCCACTACCGGGCCGCAGCCTATTCCAGGGGTGTCAAACTCAATTTCATTGAGGGCTGCATCAGGATTGTTTGACCTCGGCGGGGATGGGACAGGGGGGTGGCCAGCTCAACATCACTTGTGTCGGGGCGCTTTTGGGGGCCTCCTGCAGTGCTCTGCCAGCGAAAATGGAGCTTGGGAGGGTCACGTGTGGCTCTCCTGAGCTCCGTTTTCACTGGCAGAGGTACCACGGGCCGGTCCTTTGCTGTTTCCAGGGAGGCCCCACAGGCCAGATCTAAGCACCCGGCGAACTGGCCCTGCCCGTAAGCCGTGAGTTTGACACCCCTGGCCTATTCGTAATCGGACCACACAAGCAGCGCACCTGTGTGCAGCTCACCTGGTGCAAGCAGCGGGCTGGTGAGCATGCACACAGGCAGGCAAATCAAATTGTGTGAGCTGCGTACGTATGCGCCAGGGGTGGGTTCTACTTATCTTCGCTACCAGTTCGCAGCGGGAGTGCGCGTGCTTGCTTCGCTCTCTCTCGTGCACTTCTGCGCATGCACAGATCACCCATGATGATGTCATGGCGGGTGGGCGGAGGCTCCCGCCAGTTTTACTACTGGTTCTATAGAACCGGAGAGAACCGGGAGCAACCCATCATTGGTATGCATGTGTGCGCCAGCTAGCCTCTTGCGTGGCCCGGTTCTCTCCTCCCCATCCCCGCTCTCCCCCAAAGCCAGCTGCCAAGCTGCAAAGGTTGGGAATCACTGAACTACTGTAGATGGCTGAACGGGAAAAAAGAGAGTAAATATGGTAAGCTAGGAGTCTGCACTTTTCTAACCTCAATTGCAATGGCCGAAGTTTTATCTCCCGTTAATTCCACTTTTCTCAAAGCTCCATGCCTGGCTAGCTGAGAGAGTCGAAATCCACAACTCTCAAAATTGCCATGTTTTGGAGACCTCTGCTCTGTATTGACAGTTTTGTGGGATAATCTTAATCGGCTGGAACATGGTGACTTATAACCCTTTGAGCGTCTGGTGGGAGCCATCTTGAACAGGATAGAGCAGGGGTGTCAAACTCCATTTCATTGAGGGCCGCATCAGGGTTGTGTTTGACCTTGGGGGAGCCGGGGTGTGTGTGGAGCCAGCTTGATATCACTCATGTCGGGGGCGCCTGTGGTGGCCCAAGTGCTCTACCAGCGAAAACAGGCTCCTGAGCTCCATTTCAGCTGCGACGGCATCCTGCAACCTTCTGCCAGCAAAAACGGAGCTCGAGAGGGCTGCACGCAGCCCGCCCGAGCTCCTTTTCGTTGGCAGAGGCACTGTGGGCCGGTCCTTCGCTGTCTCCAGCACGGCCCCGCGGGCCAGATCTAAGCACCTTGCGGGCTGGATCTGGCCCCCGGGCTTTGAGTTTGACACACCGTACAAACTATAAACATGCTTGATGTGACGTATCTAAATCTTTTGAATATGGGGCATCGGAAAGCTTTTTTTGCCAATTGGTGTTTCCTGTACATATGTGCAGGAGGGTCCTTTTCCTTGAGAAGGTCTATCAAGTGGGACCAAGAAGTAGGTGTCAGCACTTAAACTACTTTCGTTCCAGTGCTGACATACGGAGGAGAAGAGGGGGCAGCTGGCAAGAGGACGTTTGACTTTTCACTTACTTATTTTCCCTGAAGATAATATCCCCTAGGAGATGGGGTGGGAGGCGGGACATTCCTGAGAGCTGAAGTAGTAGATATGGGGAGAGTGATTTGGAAGATGGCCAATGAGACGCAGAGAATTGGGGAACGGAAAGGGAAGGTTTGGGGTCAGGAAGTCAGTGTTGGCTTCGACATAATCGGGGACAGATTGTCGTGCTTAATAAATGAAAGATTTCATCAAAGATTATCTGGTTGGAAATGCAATTTATTTGAGATGACATCGAAACCTGACAGTAGGGCCTTCTCTGTGGTGGCTCTCTCCTTGTGGAACCTCAACCTTGGAGGGATAAGCTTGGCCTTGGTTTTGAAACGCTCTGAAGACCTGGTTTCTTGACAGTTAGAACAATTAATCAGACTAGCCTTCAGAAGCTGTGAATCCTCCAACGCTGGAAGTTTTTAAAAAGAGATTTGTCTGAAATGGTATAGGGCAGTGATGGCGAACCTTTTTGCCATCGCGTGCCAAAAGCAGGGTGTCAGCACGTCAAGATGCATTTATCCTAGTGCTGACATAAGAAGGAGAACGCAGGTGTCTGCAACGGGACGGTTGCCTTTCACCTACTTATTTCCTCTGGAGATAATGTCCCCTAGGAGATGGATGGGAGGGGGGAAATTCTTTGAATTGGAGCAGTAGATTAGGGGTGAATGATTGGGAAGATGGCCAATGAATGCAGAGGAGTGGGGGAAGGAAGGGGGGTTTCGCACGTATGCGTGCCCACACCCATAATTCAATGCACCCCCCTGCCCCCCTGCGCATGCACGCGTGACCCCCTGCACAACCTTCGCTTTTGACACGCAATGGCACATGTGGTGTGCCTGGGGAGGGTTTTTCGCCCTCCCCAGGCACCGGAGGCTTTCTTGGAGCCTGGGGAGGGCGAAAACGGCCTTCCCCACCCCCCTGGAGGCACTCCAGAGGCCAGAAACAGCCAGTTTCCCAACTTATTTATTTATTTATTTATTTTTCGTATTTCTATGCTGCCCAACTCTCCGAGGACTCTGAGTGTCTTACACAAAGACAGTATGAACAATATACAATAAGAGACGTTAAAAACCCATACACACCACTCATGGCCAGATCTCACAAGATTGCAGTGGTGAGATCAACGGCCCCAAGCCTGCCGGAAAAGCCAGGTTTTCACCATTTTCCAGAAGGCCAGTAGGGTGGGAGCGGTCCTGGCTTCAGGAGGTAGCCGATTCCAGAGAGCCGGGGCAGCCACAGAGAAGGCCCTCCCCCGCGGACCCACCAGGCAATATTGTTTAGCTGACGGGACCCGGAGGAGGCCAACTCTGTGGGATCTTACTGGTCGTTGGGAGCTATGCGGTAGAAGACGGTCTCGAAGATAGCCTGGCCCTAAGCCAGATAGGGCTTTAAAGGTAATAACCAACACCTTGAATTGTGACTTCTGGTGGGCCCGGAAGGCCCAAAAATCAGGTGGCCAGCGCATGCATGTATGCTGGAACTGAGCTAGGCCAACGCTCGCGTGCCCACAGATATGGCTTCACGTGCCACCTGTGGCACATGTGCCATAGGTTCGCCATCACGGGTATAGGGTTTCCTGCCTGAGCAGGGGGTTGGACTAGAAGACCTCCAAGGTCCCTTCCAACACTGTTATTCTGTATTCTGGTCCTGCCAGAGGCTGGAGAACCCCAGGGAGATAGGCAACCGTCAAATAGCTGTCACCAGAAAGATGAGGGGGTTATTTGGTTTTGTATTTGAGGCTCTGTTTCTGTCAGCTGCCCAGAGTCACCTTGAATGGCGGCCGCATAAATTTTCTTAATAAGAAAAATAAATCCGTCAGGATGAAGTGACATGGGAAATGCACGTCAACATTTCCTGATTAAACCGGACGAAGACAGACCTGTCTGGGAAACAAAATGATGTAATCTGCATTTCAAGCACAGCTTTGGGATTCAGTAAAGCAGATTCAGAAGAGCAGTTCATTAATTCCAACCTGCTTTCATTTTGCCAGCCTTTAAACTCTCCGACATAAAACAAACTTTAAAGAGATATCTGGCTTTGAAATGGCGACCAAAGACCACCCTATAAATTGTCTTTTATTAGCATTGGAGTAAATATCCATGTGTGCTGGCTTCGAAGTAGAATACAAAGAAAATGTTTTAGCTCTTAAGTATTCTCCCCTCCTCCACTTTGTATAAATTAAGGGATTTAGCTTGTAATTTTACACCCTGTTTCCTGAGCTCGCAGAAATAAGTTCCAGTGACTTATGTTGTCTTCAGGTTTGCAGCTAATAAGTGTCCATCATCCCGTAGAATAAAATAATGTATTATCAAGCTAAATCATAGACACTTAATATGTGATGAAGGGACACCTTATGTCTTTATTGGATGTGAGAGATAAGTTCAAAAATGGATTGCACTGAAACCAGAGCTGGTATTCAGCCGGTTCGGACCAGCTCACCCGAACTGGTAGCGGAAATTGTAAGTGGGCCTGCCCACTCGCCACAGCTCTATGCCATCCTATTTAGGCATGTTTTTGAGGCCTGGTGCCTGCGCGGAAGGTGCACGTGCCAGCAAAGAGCATGCACGGAAGGCCGGGCGCATGTGTGGCTGGGTGCATGATCATATTTGCAAACTGGTAGGGAAAGTAGGTGAATCCCACCCCTGACTGAAGCATGTTGAGGGACAGATCTCTCCTGGAAGTTTGTTGGCTTGCTTGTTTATTTATTTTTAATTGCATTTATATCCTACTGCACCAGTTCCAGTTCAGCCGTGCTCATCATTCGTCTAGCATTGCAGTCCAAATGTGGCCAATTCTTATATTCTCACACTATAAACAAGAAATTAAATCTACCAGAACAGGAAGAAAATTTAATCTGCTATCCAGGGTTGGTTTTTTTTTTAAAATTTGATTTATATGCTACCCTTCTCCAGAGTCTCAGGGCGGCTTACAGTGTGTTAAGCAATAGCCTTCATACTTTTGTATATCTATACAAAGTCAGCTTATTGCCCCACAAACTGGGTCCTCAATTTAGAAAGGATGGAAGGCTGAGTCAACCTTGAGCCTGGCGGGATTCGATCTTACTTTAATTGCAGACAGCTGGTGTTAAATTACAGTGCTTTGTCTGCAGAGCTATCCAGGCTCTGGATAGGGAAAGTTACTTACTTTCCCTACCGGTTCGCAAATATGATCGTGTGCCCGTCCACACAAGTGCCTGGCCTTCCGCGCATGTGCTTTCCTGGTGCGCGCGCCTTATATGCACGCACCCAGCCTCAAAAATGTGCCTACATGGCAGTGGTGGGTTTCAAATTTTACTACCGGTTCTGTGGGTGTGGCTTGGTGGGCGTGGCAGGGGAAGGATACTGTAAAATTTCCATTCCCTTCCCAATCCAGGGGAAGGTTACGGCAAAATCCCCATTTCCTCCTGATCAGCTGGGACCTGGGAGGCACAGAATAGATGGGGGAGGGGCCAGTCAGAATTTTTACTACCAGTTCTCTGAACTACTCAAAATTTCCACTACCGGTTCTCCAGAACTGGTCAGAACCTGCTGAAACCCACCTCTGCTAAATGGGATGGCATAGAGCCGGGGCAAGTGGGCAGCCGTGATATTTCAACTACTGGTTCGGATGAACCAGTCTGAACCGGATGAATCCCATCTCTGTTGCTATCTCATGGGAGAGCTTGGGTATCTGGAGCCAAAAAGCTTACTTGCAAATCCAAGTCCCCACGCGCCCCGTTTTGGTTCCCAGGTAAGTGCAGGGAGGCCTACTAGGCCCAAAATGGGGCACGGAGGAGGTGTGGCTCAGGTGCCCCCACAACCCGTTTTTGCTCCCAGGGGGCTGCAGGGAAGCCAACTAGGCCTAAAACGGGGTGCGGGGAGCGACACGACCCTCCCCGCCAGTTTTTGCTCCTTGAGGGGTGCGGGAGGCCAAGTGCTAACTGTCACACCCCCTGCCACGCCCATCATGGCCACGCCCATCATAGCCACG
>NW_026844065.1:512779-653346 GCF_029531705.1 Pantherophis guttatus | reverse complement strand
TAGAATAGAATAGAATAGAATAGAATAGAATGAAGAATTAGAGTGGAACGGAACGGAACGGAACAGAACAGAACAGAACAGAACAGAACAGAACAGAACAGAATTCTTTATTGGCCAAGTGCGATTGGACACACAAGGAATTTGTCTTCGGTGCATAAGCTCTCAGTGTACATCAAAGAAATAAGTGATAAATCATGATCACAGTCATTATAAAAATACATTCATCGTAAATCATAAGATACAACACTTAGTGATACTCATAGGATACTAAATAAGCAATCAAAATAAATCATACTAGGAGACTAAATAAAACAATCTAAATTGTAACGATACGAGCAACAAAGTTATAGTCATAAGTAGAAAAGGAGATAGGTAATAGGAAGGATGAGGGACGCGGTAGCTCAGCGGCTAAGACACTGAGCTTGTCGATCGAAAGGTCGGCAGTTCAGCGGTTCGAATCCCTAGTGCCGCGTAATGGGGTGAGCTCCCGTGACTTGTCCCAGCTTCTGCCAACCTAGCAGTTCGAAAGCACGTAAAAAATGCAAGTAGAAAAATAGGGACCACGTTTGGTGGGAAGGGAACAGCATTCCATGCGCCTTTGGCATTGAGTCATGCCGTCCACATGACCACGGAGACGTCTTCGGACAGCGCTGGCTCTTTGGCTTTGAAGCGGAGATGAGCACCGCCCCCTAGAGTCGGGAACGACTAGCACGTATGTGCGAGGGGAATCTTTATCTTAATAGGAAGGATGAGAAGAATAACAATAATACAGAAACCTTCATCGCGATGCATATGTCACATTGAGGATGGACCCCCCCCACTCCAATCTTCAAAAGCTTTGGGAATGTTTCCCAAGGCGCTTCAAATGGCCCTCGACCTGGGCTAAAAATGCAGATTGTGGCCGGTTTTGCTAAAAAGAGTCAATTTCCCAGGCGTTGGTGTGCAGAATTTGCTGGTAAGAATCAACTGACTTCAAGCCAAAGGCAACCTCTGAAGATCTCCAACGCAAACAAGCTTCGCCAAAACAAATAATTCAGTCTCATCGTTCAGTCTCTTGCCTGTTCAGGAGTTGGACGATCATGGCGGGTTTTATAAACACCCCCACGGACATCTGGTGGGGATTCTCCCACTCTGGATATAATATATTTCTTTACGGCATTTTTAGGGAGATTTTCAAACATAGTGAGCTATTATTTAATACTGGGAGGCATCTCCTTACACAGAAGCATTCTTCACGGCAGATTTTTTTTAAAAAAATAAGGATAATGAGATTTCCATGCGGGTGCTTGACTGTGGATTTTTATAACAGAGTTCCCAGAATTTCTAGCATGGCATCAAACGGAGAAGCGATAATAAGAAGAGAGAGATGGGGACAAATGGATTTAATGGATCGAAATAAAAGGCCGTGGGATTGTTTATTCCTATTGAGATAGTAAGTCTGTTCTCAGCCTCCGTTGAAACTTTATTCCATTTTAAAAGTGTCATTATTCAATGTAGGGGAAAATTAAAACACTGATAGAAGAGGATATTTGTTGAGTTGAAGCGGAGGGGGGGGAGGCTTTGTGTTCTCTGACGTTTCATGACCCAACTAGGTAACATCATCAGTTTAAATGGATTTGGTAATGGAACGTTTGCAAGAAAGCGCCAAGCTCAGAGAGCATCAAGGACCCTGTTGAAAATTAAGCCGCAAATACAAATACCTTCATTTCTACTTGGAAACCATTTCTGGGCTTTGTGCTTGAGGTGGGGAAAAAACCCCGAAACCTTGATTTTGGGTTTTACCGATTGGATAGATTTGTTGTTATAGAAATGGCTAGTTTCTATTATTAGGAAAAAGTAAAAAGTTGAGGGTAGATCTTCATGCCTTATTTTACCGCACCAAAGGAGTCGGAAGTCAATGCCTTTTCTTTTTTTTTTCTTTTTCCCTTGCTTTTCCCCCACACTATCCACTTCCCTTTTTCCTTTCCTAACTTCCCTAATGTTTACTTTTGTAATCCTCTTTGTATGTCATATTATAAATTAATAAAACTATTTAAAGATGAAAATTAAGATGCTCTAGAGCAAGGGTCTGCAACCTTAAATACTCAAAGAGCCATTTGGACTCGTTTCCCACAGAAAAGAAAACACCGGGAGCCACAAAACCTGGGTGGGCGTGGCCAACTCGACGTCACTCACTTCCACCAGTCACATGACACCCCCCTAGCCACGCCTACCCAGCCAGTCATTAGGGCAGAGAACCAGTTGTTAAAAAACACCGGGAACCACAAAACCCTTTTGACATATCTCTCTTTCCCCTTCCTCTCTCTCTCTCTCTCTCCCTGTATCTCTCTATGTCTCCCTCTCTCCCTCTCTCTCTGTATCTCTCCATCTCTGCCCCGGCCACTTCTCCATCACCTGTCGTCGCCCTTACCTTCTCAGGCCAGGTGAGGAGTGACTGGGAGGGGCGTGGCCAGCCAGTGGTTGGTTCACCCGACAGGGAGGCACAGCAGAGAGCCCAAAGAGCCGCATGCAGCTCTGGAGCCGCAGGTTGCTGACACCTGCTCTAGAACAAGGGGTGTCAAACTCAATTTCATTGAGGGCCCTATCAGGGTTGTGTTTGACTTTGGGGAGGCCAGGGTGGGCATAGCCAGTGGGACGTCACTCGTGTCGGGGGCGCCTGTGGTGGCCCTAGCACTCTGCCAGTGAAAACGGGCTCCATTTTCGGCTGCAACCCTCTTCCAGTGAAAACTCGGGAGGGCCAACCATGGCTGTCGCAAGCTCCATTTTTGGCCGTGACCCCGTTGCAAACCAATAGTAATGGTAAGTAGAACCCACTCCTGACCTGGGTCTGTATAGTTTCATGAAAAGAAGGACCAGGGGAGACATGATAGCAGTCTTCCGATACCTCAGGGGCTGCCCCAAAGAAGAGGGAGCCAAGCTATTCTCCAAAGCACCTGAAGGCAGGACAAGAAGCAATGGATGGAAACTTATCAAGGAGAGGAGCTATTTATTTATTTATTTATTTATTTATTTATTTATTTATTTATTATTTTGTATACCGCCCTTCTCCAACAGGACTCAGGGCGGTGAACAGCCATGGTAAAAATACAACATATAAAATTAAAAAAAAAAATTAAAAAACATTAAATACTTTTGGCCGTCAATTTAAAATAACCCAATTAAAACCAATTATAAATTTTAAAAAATTTGAAAATTGAGTTCTATAAACTTAGAACTAAGGAGAAATTTCCTGACGGTTAGAACAATTCATCAGTGGAACAACTTGCGTCCAGAAGTTGTGAATGCTCCAACATTGGACGTTTTTAAGAAGAGGTTGGATAACCATTTGTCTGAAGTGGTGTAGGGCTTCCTGCTTAAGCAGGAGGTTGGACTAGAAGATCTCCAAGGTCCCTTCCAACTCTGTTATTCTATTCCATTCCATTCCATTCCATTCCATTTATTTCTGTTCTGTTCTGTTCTGTTCTGTTCTCCAAAGCACCTGAGGATAGGACAAGAAGCAATTAGTTCTCTGGCAGCATTCCAAGGGAGATAAGTTGGATGTTTATAAACATTCCCCTGCAAGACTGTTTGTGAAGCCTTGCGGACTGTGAATGACAATAATTCACAGCTGTACGAATAAAAGAGGTTTGCCGGGACTAAGATTGTGTTTTATGCTTTCTAAGGAAGCCTAGATCAGAACACGCCTGCTTGAAAAGCATGTCTGGGAAAGTCATACGTGCATCGTAGTACGGAGGGGCAGAGATGAAGTCCGAAAGTGTGAAAACTTTCTCGAGACGTTAATTCTTTTGGGGTTGAAAGAAGATTTATTTCGGCTTTTTAAAACCGTGACCGGTTCTTATCGTTAATCCAGATGTGCATAAATGCTGACCTTTTTTTTTTTTTTTTAGTTTCCTGCAAAATGATTTCATGACTTCTAGCTCAGGGAATTTGGCGGGATTATTATTATACGCAGCAATTTTTTAGTAAGAACTGTCATCACGTGCCAGATAACATAAGAACAGTTTTGTTTTGTTTTTTTCCCTAGGGATCAAGATTAGCTTTAGTTAGGGTTACTACAGAGTAAGTTACAAACGCCCCAGGATGTCTGTAGAGATTCTCAGTCATCCCGGTCATGGTTGTCCCAAAAGTGCTTTTTAAAGTGGCAACTGGATTTTCTTTGTTTTTCCTTGAAGACGTTTCGCTTCTCATCTAAGAAGCTTCTTCAGCTCTGACTGGATGGTGGAGGATGGAAGGATTTACATTCCTTGCAGACAGCTGGTCATTTGCATCCTTTTTAGGGAGTCGTTGCGACCACTTGGAGGTGTATCTGTGTCCTCGGGATCGCCTGAGTGGTGCAAATGGGTGTGGAGTCTACAACACGGTCCTTTCAGCACTTCCAAGAAGGCTCCACACCCATTTGCACTACTCAGGTGGCCCTGAGGACACAGATAATCCTCCAAGTGGCCTCAACGGCTCTCTGAAACGATGCAAATGACCAGCTTTTCTGCAAATCTTTCCATTCGTCACCATCCAGTCGAAGCTGAAGAAGCTTCTTGGATGAGGAGCGAAACATCTTCAAAAGAAAAAAACCAGAAAGTCCAGTTGCCTCCTGAAAAAGCATCTTTGGGACAAGCATGACCTGGAGGACGGAGAATTTCTACAGACTTTCAGCTATACAATTTGGGATGAAGTCCCTTTGAATGGTGTGGGAGTAGGAATGGATTTCCACAGGGAAAAAAAATGCAGACTCCAAAATACACTTTTGCCAACACTACTCTTTGGCCACTACTCTATCACTTTTTTGGGGGGGGGGCGTCCAGTGGTGGGTTGCCCCCGGTTCACACCGGTTCTATAGAACCGGTAGTAAAACTGGTGGGAAGCTCCGCCCACCAACCCCGACGTCATTAAAACGCTTCTGCACATGTGCAGAAGAGCGTGCGCACGGCCCCGCTGCGAACGGATAGTAAAGGTAAGTAGAACCCACCCCTGGGGCCATCGTAAACTTCAGTCACTAAATGAAGACTCCCTGTATTTCAAAATTAAGAAGACCTGGAGACTTGGGAAGAATGAATTGATATTGTACTCCTGTGTATCCTAAACACCCAAGAGCCTTGGTGGCGCAGCCGACTAAAGTGTTGTTAAGTAGCACCAGCTGCCTTCAATTACTGCAAGTTCAAATCTCACCAGGCTCAAGGTGGACTCAGCGTTCCATCTTTTCGAGGTAGATAAAATGAGGACCTGGATTGTGGGGGCAATAAACTGCATAAAAAAGAACACCGCTTGGGGAGGGGGGGCGAAAGCCCTACTAAGCAGGTATATACAAAAAGTATGAAGGCTATTGCTTAATGCATTGTAAGCCGCCCTGAGTCTCCGGAGAAGGGTGGCATATAAATCGAACCAATGAATGAATGAATGAATGAATGAATGAATGAATGAATGAATGAATGAATAAACAAACGAACAAACAAACAAACAAATCTTTGGATAAATGCACTGGTTTCTGAACCAGGCAGACAGCAAGGAATTGCAGATTGCAAATGGAAAATCCATGTGCTTGTAGAGACACCTGCGTTTTATAAGCATTGCAACAGATTCCTTCGTTGAGAGGCAAAACTTTTTTTTGTGTCGTGAGTCTGGCAAGGAAAGATAGGTTCCTACTTTAGCCTTCTTCTATTAGCAACGAAGCCAGGGTTCCAAGATTATTTTAAAATATTCTGCTCCTGTGAATAATCTGGGCCAAATCCTTGCATGCTGGAAGAGAAATGGTCTGTAGAAAAATAAATTACGACACGAAGCAACTGATATATATATATATATACACATACATACATATATATAATGAGATCATGATAATTGTGAGATACGCATTTTCAGATTCGTGGAAGCTATCAAATTGAAGAAAGTTATAGCCCAGTTGTATCTAGCGCTATATTAATCATTTTTCTGTTTAACAAAAAAATCAAAACAGTCCTAAGCCTTTTAGGAGCATTAAAATTGATTGAATTAAAAAAAAACCTAAGCAAGCTATCTAATAAATTTAAAACAGGAAAGTAAATCTGTAGGTATTTCGAATCAATCAAGCAACGGGTGTATATTGCAGTACATAAAGCATATTTGTGCTTTCCATAGCCCTGAAAGTTATCCTGATTATTTATTTCCTAAGGTCTCTAATCAAAATTTTTCAGGGACCACAGAATTTTGAAGTTCCACGTAAAAGGCAGGCTATTGCCAGCTGACTGGATGAGCTAGGTAGAGGAGTATTTGAGTTTTAGAAATATGGCTGTGTTGCATGCGATCCAATACTTTAGCTTCTGTGTGCTAAGAGACAGAGATAGATAGATAGATAGATAGATAGATAGATAGATAGATAGATAGATATAATAGAGAGAGAGAGAGAGGCAGGCATATATATATATATGCCTCTCTCTCTCTGGTTTACGTAGGAAGAACCTGGCTAAAGAGAAATACATGTGTGTGTGTGTGTGTGTGTGTGTGTGTGTGTGTATGTTTTCTGAGGTTTTTGCAGGTGTTTGTATTTAGGTCTTTGGTTATTCGGCCAAGACACTTCCAATTCTACGCGGGAGAAAACCCGAATAAACAAAGACATATATATATTATTCAGATTTTCTCCCGTGTGTGTGTGTGTGTGTGTGTGTGTATAAATGTGTGTGTGTGTATATGTGTGTGTGTGTGTGTGTGTGTGTCTTTGGTTATTCGGGTTTTCTCCCGCGTAAAATTGGAAGTACCTTGGCGACGTTTCGACGAAATCTCATTCGTCATCTTCAGGCTGGTGTCTTCGGCCTTGTGCTTCTAGGAGCAATGTGTGATCGTGGTTGTTGCTCCTAGAAGCACATTGCTCCTAGGAGCACAAGGCCGAAGACACCAGCCTGAAGATGACGAATGAGACTTCGTCGAAACGCCGCCAAGGTACTTCCAATTTTACGCGGGAGAAAACCCAAATAACCAAAGACCTACGTATTACTAGTTTCTGGGCTTTTTTTCCTTTTTCTGGCAGCCAGCAGACCCTTTGCTGCCCATTGGGAGACTAAGATAGATCTATTTCGGCCTTATATATACAAAACAAATATTGTACCTTCACAGGGAGGATACATGAGATGAGGGTGTGGCTAACTGATGAGGCCTTATAAGGCCGAAATAGATCTATCTTAGTCTTCCCATGGGCAGCAAAGGGTCTGCTGGCTGCGAGAAAAAGAAAAAAAAAAAGCCCAGAAATTAGTGAATTGTGATTTCACTGAACTAGGGCTGCATAATATCTTGGTTTACGTAGGTAGAACCTGGCTAAAGAGACATACATATCATAGAGACAGACAGACAGGCAGAGATACCGATAAGCAACAGATGGAAACTCATCAAGGAGAAAACCAACTTCTTAGAACTAAGGAGAAATTTCCTGACAGTGAGAACAATTAATCAGTGGAATGAGTTGCTTTCAGAAGTTGTGAATGCTCCATCATTGGAGGCTTTTAAGCATAAATTGGATAACCATTTGTCCAAAATTGTATAGGGTTTCCTGCTTGAGCAGAGGGTTGGACTAGAAGACCTCCGAAGTCCCTTCCAACTCTGTTACTGTGTTATTCTGTTACTTGGGTATGTGGGATCAAGCGCGTTGGATGCTTGTAAATTCATTGCTGCATGGTAGTAAGAACAGCTGCCCAACATATACAATTTCTAGTAAAGAAAGGGTTTGTTTTCAAAGCAGAGATGGTTAGCTTTATTTTGTTATGTTAGGAACTTGTATTCATCTACGTAAGCCAATTACTTGTTCTCACAGGAACAATATGTGTGACCCATGCCATGAAATGACACTTTTCTCAAATTTATGTCGCTGGATATTTGAACAACAAGTTGTTATTGGCTTCATAGATTTGTCTGGTATTTAGACTGGAGGAAAATATTGAGGACAAAAATCTAAATCTGCCTTCTGCCTTGTACCATGTACAGTAGTGGCCAAAAGTGTGGAAACCTTTTGGGAAAAGTATATTTTGGAGGTTTGATGGCTTATAACACCAACTTTTTTGGAGCGTTTCAAGAGAATCCTACTCCACTGCTGGAATGGCCTGGGAATAGCCCAGACCTTAACCCAATGGAAAATCTATGGAGCCGACTAAAGAAACTTGTTAGTCAGAAGCGACCCAGCAATAAAACCCAGTTAATAGAAGCCATCATTCCATCTTGGTTTCGCATTATAACAACTGCAGAACTCAAAGACTTGGTTCACTCCATGGGAAGACGTTGTAAGGCCGTCATTCATGCTGAAGGTTACCCAACTAAGGATTAACTGATATGGTGATAATTTTTGTCTATCTCATTTTTTCTACGTGTTTCACTTTTCTTCTTTACACTGTCACTGCTATTCTAATTGCAAATCCTTCATAAAAGTTATTATTATTATTTTTTAATTTGATTTATATGCCGCCCTTCTCCGGAGACTCAGGGCGGCCTACAATGCGTTAAGCAATAGCCTTCATACTTTTGTATATTTATACAAAGTCAGCTTATTGCCCCCACAAACTGGGTCCTCATTTCACCTACCTTAGAAAGGATGGAAGGCTGAGTCAACCTTGAGCCTTGGAGAGATTCGAACCAGCAGTAATGTAATGCAGTATTGCATTACATTCTTGATTAAATTATCTTTCCATTGATATATAATTTTATGGTACTGCTCCAAAAAAAAAGAAAAGAAAAAGTGATGTTATTAGCTAGTTTTAGAAAATATACTTTTCCCAAAAGGTTTCCACAATTTTGGCCACTACTGTTACAAGAAAGATTATAATTCAATCTTGGTTCCAGAGCCAAAGCAGCAATAATCATTCTTATCCAAGTGCAACTCGAAAACTTTTAGATAAAATGGAAAGAATATAATTGGAGGAGGAAAAAAAAAAAGACACTCAAAGGTTGGGAGCCAAAAGATGCATTTTCTATTTTGCTATGGGAGTGTATGAGTTTTCTTTTTCTTCCTTTGAAGGAATGGTCATGCCATCAACTGTTTTTTTTTTAAAAAAAAGCGTCTTCAAATAAAAAGAAGCTATGATGTACTACATTTAAAAAAAAAAAAACATTGCCTTTGACAAAGTTGTAGGGCACGGGTGTCGAACTCGATTTCATTGAGGGCCGCATCAGGGTTGTGTTTGACCTCACGGGCCGGGGAGGCGTGCCAGGGTGGGCGTGGCCAGCTCAATGTCACTCGTCGAGGTTCCGTTTTCGGCCACGACGGCTTCCTGCAGCCCTCTGCCAGCGAAAATGGAGCTCGGGGGCGCCCTATGGGACCCCATTTTCAGCCATTATGTCCTTCTCTTGATGGCCCCCCCCCGAACTCCGTTTTCACTGGCAGGGGGCTGCAGGAGGCTATAGCGGCCGAAAACGGAGCTTGGGAGGGGCGTGTGCAGCCCTACTGAGCTTCGTTTTCGCTAGCAGATGTACCACGGACTGGTCCTTCGCTGTTTCAAGGGTGACCCCACAGGCCAGATCTAAGCACCCTTGAGTTTGGCACCCCTGTTGTAGGGGAAGGAGTGGTAGCATCTGGGGGCAGGGTCAAAAGAGGGATTAGCCTAGAATCCCTAAGTAGCCACAAGGGAACGAAACCCAACCTCCCTTGAATTCTATTGACCCTTATCTTAACTCCAAGTAGATGCTAACCCTTAGTTGAGAAGATTCCTGTGCATAGGCATGAGTAGCAGTAAATAAGTTTAATTGGACCTTCACGTGTGACAGTCATGGGCATATTTTGGATGTCCTTCACAGCCTACCACCGTGATGGCGAACCTATGGCACATGTCTCAGAGGTGGTATGTGCGCCGTCTCTGTGGGCATGTGCGCCGTCGCCAGCTGGTCTTTGTGGGCACTGGAGCACCGGAAAATGGCCTAAAAATAACCAGAAAATGGCCCAAAAATGGCCCGAAAACAGCCTGAAAACCACCAGAAAACAGCCCTTAAAATGGCCTGAAAACAGTCCAAAAAACGTCCTGAAAATAGCCCTGAAAATGGCCTGAAAACAGCCAGGAAATGGCCCCCAAATGGCCCCCAAACCAGCCAGAAAACTGACCAGAAAACAGCCCTTAAAATGGCCTGAAAACAGCCCAAAAAACATCCTGAAAATGGCCCTGAAAATGGCCTGAAAACAGCCTGAAAACTGGTCAGAAAACAGCCCTTAAAACGGCTTGAAAACAGTCCAAAAAACGTCCTGAAAATAGCCCTGAAAATGGCCTGAAAACAGCCAGAAATGGCCCCAAAACCAGCCTGAAAACAGCCAGAAAACAGCCCTTAAAACGGCCTGAAAACAGCCTAAAAAACATCCTGAAAATGGCCCTGAAAATGGCCTGAAAACAGCCTGAAAACTGGTCAGAAAACAGCCTGAAAACAGCCAGAAAACAAGCCTTAAAATGGCCTGAAAACAGTCCAAAAAACATCCTGAAAATAGCCCTGAAGATGGCCTGAAAACAGCTAGGAAATGGCCCCAAAATGACCCCCAAACCAGCCTGAAAACAGCCAGAAAACCGGCCAGAAAACAGCCCTTAAAATGGCCTGAAAACAGCCAAAGAAACATCCTGAAAATGGCCCTGAAAATGGCCTGAAAACAGCCAGGAAATGATCCAGAAATGGCCCCAAACCAGCATGAAAACTGGTCAGAAAACAGCCCTTAAAATGGCCTGAAAACAGCCGAAAAACGTCCTCAAAATGACCCTGAAAACAGCCAGAAAACAGGCCTTAAAACGGCCTGAAAACAGCCCAAAAACAGCCCTTAAAATGGCCTGAAAACAGTCCAAAAAACGTCCTGAAAATAGCTCCGAAAATGGCCTGAAAACAGCCAGGAAATGGCCCCAAAATGGCCCCCAAACCAGCCTGAAAACAGCCAGAAAACCGGCCAGAAAACAGCCCTTAAAACGGCCTGAAAACAGCCTAAAAAACATCCTGAAAATGGCCCTGAAAATGGCCTGGAAACAGCCAGGAAATGACCTAGAAATGGCCCCAGAACCAGCATGAAAACTGGTCAGAAAACAGCCCTTAAAACGGCCTGAAAACAGCCTAAAAACGTCCTCAAAATGGCCCTGAAAACAGCCTAAAAACAGCCAGAAAACAGGCCTTAAAATGGCCTGAAAACCAGCCAGAAAACAGCCCTTAAAATGGCCTGAAAACAGTCCAAAAATCGTCCTGAAAACAGCCCTGAAAATGGCCTGAAAACAGCCAGGAAATGGCCCAAAAATGGCCCCAAAACTAGCCTGAAACCAGCCAGAAAACTGGCCAGAAAACAGCCTTAAATGGCCTGAAAACAGTCCAAAAAACGTCCTGAAAATAGCCCTGAAAACAGCCTGAAAACAGCCAGGAAATGGCCCCAAAATGGCCCCAAAACTAGCCTGAAATCAGCCAGAAAATAGGCCTTAAAACAACCTGAAAACAGCCCAAAAATGGCCAAAAAAATGGCCTGAAAATAGCCCAAAAACCAGGCATGTGTGCACTGGCCAGCTGGGCTTTGGGTTTCCGGTGCTCTGGCGCCTGTACAAGCATGCACACGTGTTCTGGTTTGGGCACTTGGTGCCGAAAAGGTTCGCCATCACTGGCCTTACACAAGTGATTTCTCAACAGTCGCTTCCTACTCTAGCCCGTTGCCCTCGTCTGAAGAATTGTTGCTCTTCATAGGACAGTCGTACGGAAAGCGAGGAAAAAACAGGGAATATATTTTAGCACAAGAGATCGAGTCTATTGGTATGTAAACAGATTTTCAATATAGTTCAGAAGTCATTTCTGACCTAAGGAGATCTGGCTTTTTCCCCAAGTGTTAGGATAAGGTGAGGTGGATATGTTTTACTTGGCTCTTATTCTACAGATTGTCTAGGACTGGATATGAAATTCTATATTCCCAGATTTAAGAATAACAGAATTGGAAAGGACCTTGGAGGTCTGGTCTGGTCTGGTCTAGAACAGAACAGAACAGAACAGAACAGAACAGAACAGAACAGTTCTTTATTGGCCAAGTGTGATTGGACACACAAGGAATTTGTCTTTGGTGCATACGCTCTCGGAGTACATAAAAGCAAAGATACGTTCGTCAAGAATCATAAGGTACACATACATAGATACACACACACAGAGCTGAGGAAAATCACATACCACTGTCCGTATCTCCCACTATTGAACTTGAAAATTGAAGAGCCCTCTCTCAACAGAGGGGGAGGGATTATCTATCTCCAGTCTACAATACAGTCCTTTCAGCAATTCCAAGAAGAAGGCTCCACACCCATTTGCGCTACTCAGGTGACCCTGAGGACACAGACAATCCTCCAAGTGTCCTCAACGACTCTCTAAAAAAGGATGCAAATGACCAGCTGTCTGCAAGGACTATCAATCCATCCATTCCCCACCATCCGGTCAGAGCTGAAGAAGCTTCTTGGATGAGAAGGGAAACCCCTTCAAAGAAAAACAAGAAATTCCAGTTGCCTCTTGGAAAAAGTACCTTTGGGTCAACCTTGTAGATGATTCTATTCAAGGAGGATGACTGAAACATTAGGGTTGTGCTCTTGGCATTTTAATTGTTCTCCCATCGTTAATGGTGGTTGGGAGCTACCTGGAGTTGTGTTTTTTTGGAGGGGCAACCATGCAAACCTTTTAAATAAATAAATAAACCTTTGGCACTATGGCTGATGTGCCTCAACAGTTCGACGCGACTATTGTATGTCCAGCATTCACTGCAAAGATTTCTTCCAGATCGAATATTGGAAGTTGCATTTTTTTTTAAAACTAATCCTGGGGTGGAAAAAAAAAGACATTTCCCCATTATTTAGCTTTTGCTATAGGAAGCTAGATTAATTCAAACCGCCTTATTCTTTTTCATCCATCGCTAGCTGCCATATGTCTTCATCTTATTTCACTTACAATCTCTTTTGAAAAAAGAGCATGTAGACATGATGTTTGCCAACAATACAAGTTGAGCGTTGCGAGCCATTTGTGGTTCCAAATAATTCATCATTTGAGTACTGAGAGGAGGCTGGGAAAGGCTTTGGTTGATTTATTTAAATAGTTAAACGTCTGCTGAAGTGAAACAAAACCTTTCAACAGGTTGCCAAAGATCTCAGATATTCTTTACTCGGCTCTCATTTTCCAGATTATATTTTTGCGCTCAGTCGCTAAATCATAGCCATCTCTTTCCGACCCCATGGACATAGCACGTCTTCCCCTTTCTCCTGCTGTTTTCCCAAATTCAAGATTATTGCGTTGATGAGGCTATCTAACCATCTCATCCCTCGGCCGTCCCCTTCCTCCTCCTGCCTTCCATCTTCCCCAACATCAGGGTCTTCTCCAACGAGTCCTCTCTTCTCATTTGGTGGCCAAAGTACTTGAGCTTCAGGTTCAAGATCTGTCCTTCCAAAGGACAGGCAGGGTTGATTTCTTGTAGGATCTACTGATTGGATCTCCTTGCAATTGAAGGGACTCTCAAGAGTCTTCTTCCAGCATCCACAATTCGAAGGCATCAATTCTTTGGCACTCAGTTGTCCTTATGGTCTAACTCTCACAGCCATTACATTACTAACAAGGACTGTGCTGTAGACTGGAGCTAGATGATGTTGTATCCCTCCCCCTTTGTTGAGAGAGGGCTGTTCAATTTTGACAATAGATGGTCTCTTTGACCCCTCTTTCTAACCAGCGGTCCTCTCTGTCTAAAATGTGGACTTTGCTATCTTCAAAAGAGTGGTCTTTGTCTTTTAAATGCAGATGGACCGCTGAATCTTGTCCTGATGGCAAGAAATCAACCCTCCTATGTTGTGCCATGTGTTTGTGAAGTGGTTGTTTTGTTTCCCCAATGTACAGATCTGCATATGGCTCACTACATATTGTACTGCATATACCATCAACATTACTAACAGATTATATAGGACTGGATATAAGTTTCCAAGAGTGGCCTTTGTTCTGTCCCTGTCTCACACACACACACCAGCAGTCGGAGTCACAACAGCCTTCTAGAGCTGGAGACACCTCTGAGATTGATGGGGTCACGCTTGGACTTCAGGACAAGATTTACAACATTGAACTCCTTCTTAATCCAGCTTTGGAGTTGGATAACTATACAACCTCAGTGGCAAGTGAGGTCACTGATCAGATTTGGCTGATAAACCTTGACATACATTTTCCCCAGTGCTCCTTGTACGAGTAACCTTAAAAAGGTAAAGATTCCCCTCGCACATATGTGCTAGCCGTTCCCGACTCTAGGGGACGGTGCTCATCTCCGTTTCAAAGCCGAAGAGCCAGCGCTGTCCGAAGACGTCTCCATGGTCATGTGGCCGGCATGACTAAACTCCAAAGACGCATGGAACGCTGTCACCTTCCCACCAAAGGTGGCCCCTATTTTTCTACTTGCATTTTTTTTTTTACGTGCTTTCATACTGCTAGGTTGGCAGAGGCTGGGACAAGTCACAGGAGCTCACTCGGTTACGCGGCACTAGGGATTCGAACCGCTGAACCGCCGACCTTTCGATCGACAAGCTCAGCATCTTAGCCACTGAGCCACCGTGTCCCGCTTAGGAGTAACCTTAAGTGTACATTATTGTGGTGAACTTAAGTGTAAGTGACCCAGAATGCATCTTCTAGAAGTAGCTTCATCACCCCGTACCAAAACAGCTGCGTTAGCTTGCAAAGATTTTCTTTTCTTTCCCCCGGTTAAATACCATGGTTGCAAAACAACAATCCTCTTATAAATGGCTAGAAGCAAATATTAGTAGACAGACTAAAGAAACTCAAACTGTGGAATGGCTGTTATCTGGTTAAGCTTTGATGTGGAGCAACCATCCTTCAGAGAGAAGATAAATTTCAGACCGACATTCGGAGACTATTTTGTTCATCAATGGTAGAGCTATCATTTTGTAAAAAGAAAAAAAAATCAAAGTTCATAGATAGGAAACATCTGGCTTTCCAGCCAGAAGAAATTTAAAGGAGCGGTATGGTATGTTGGGTTTATTTATTTATTATTAATTTTTTTTAAAAAAATAATTTTTATTAAACAATTTTGTTTTTTTGTTTGAAAACAAAAAATAATCTTTTACAGTTTTTTCTTTTCAACAATTTCGCATCGGTAGACATTTCTTACTTATCCATTTTTTCTCCCTTATTTCAATTTATCCTTTATACCTATAATTCTAATATTGATTTATTTACATATATACCTATAAATAACAGTGTACACAATTTCGTTTCTACAATCTGCATCTTTTCTGTTTCCTCTTATTTGTTATTACATTTCCATTCCTATATCACCCTCATTTGCTCTTTCCTTGCCTTTTATCTCTGTCCTCTAACCATTCATACCATTTTTCCCACACTATATAATATTCTGTTTCCTCTATTTCTTGTATTTTTTTTTATTTTTTTTTGTAAGTTTGATCTTTAGCTCTAGGCTGGATCTCTCCTTGATGGGTTTCCATCCGTTGCTTCTTTTTTATTTTCATTTTTATTTATTTTTATTTTTATTTTTTAAATTTGATTTATATGCCGCCCTTCTCCGGAGACTCAGGGCGGCTTAGAATGCTTTAAGCAAAAGCCTTCATACTTTTGTATATTTGTACAAAGTCAGCTTATTGCCCCCACAAACCGGGTCCACAATTTACCTACCTTAGAAAGGATGGAAGGCTGAGTCAACCTTGAGCCTGGTGAGATTCGAACTTACAATAATTGCAGGCAGCTGGTGTTAACCACAATGCTATCAGTCTGCTGAGCCACCAGGCCCGCTTCTTGCCTTGCCTTCTGGTGCTTTGGAGAACAAGTTGACCCCCTCTTCTTTGTGGGAGCCCCTCAAATAATATTGGAAGACTGCTATCATGTCACCCCTTTTCATTAGACTAGACATCCTCAATCCCAATCTTCATAAGACAATTACTAACATCTCAATAGAGAGTCATACACGATATGAATAATTGGCTTATTTGTATCATGAAACTTGGTTGATTCATTGTTGAGCTACACTGTCCCAGTGCAATTGTCTCGTTTGGCCAGAGGTGGGCGTTGTGTAGGTTGTCCCAAGTTGGACCCATGCCTTCTACTCATCCCGCTTCCAGTTCAGGAGACATTGGAAGCCCAAGTTCTCAAGATCTTTGTAGATACTGATCTTGTCTCGCACAATTGTGTTTGTCAGCTTTTGTAAACCTTTTCTTTTTGTTGTTGTTGTTGTCCCAAGTCAATAGCTTTGAGGCTTGGGGAGGGAGGTGTGGTGTGCTTAGAGGAAACCATTTCTAATCCATGTGTGTGACTGATGATAATGTTGCCACCCTCCTTTCTTTGTGACAGGTTGTTGAATTCCATATTGCCCGGATTGGTTGCAAAGATCAACAGATCGCCAACTCCCATTGCAGGACTGGTGAGTATCTGTAAGTGAGATCCTTCAGTTGTCGTGTTACTTCTGTGTTGTGTTTTTCCAGAAATGTGTTCTAAAAAGGCAGCACTGGAACACATTCTGCTAAACCTGGGCAGCCCTGTTGAGAAAATATCCAATTAGTGTTGTCGTTCAATTTTGACATTAATGGCCTCTTTGACCCCTCTTTAAAACCAGTGCTCCTCTCTGTCCAAAATGAGGACTTGGCTGTCTTCAAAAGAGTGGTCTGTGTCTTTCAAATGCAGGTGGACTGCTGAATTGTGTCCTGACGGGTTTGTTCTCTTATGTTGCGCCATGTGGTTATGAAGCGGTTGTTTTGTTTCCCCAATCTGCAGATCTGCACATCGCTCACTGTATTGTACTGCATATACCACGTTGCTCCGTTTGTCTCTGGGTATCTTATCCTTGGGGTGGACAAGCTTCTGCCTTAGTGTGCATTCTTGGATTTGAAGTGTGCACATATGTTGTGTTGGCTTTTATTAAAATTAACCTTAAAATTGACAAAGAGGGTGAAGAAGGAAGCAAGATGCACAGGGGGGTGGAGGCGGAATTTGAACTTATTCAAAAACGGTCACAGCCGAGAAAGATCTGAATTGAAGTTCAACTCCGTGGCAAAAGCAACCACTTTTACTCAAACTTTGAAGTCCCGAGACGTGAATGACACAGAAGGATTTGTCTTCGGGCCGGTGTTTTTTGTTTTAATTCCTCACTTTGAAATAGTCTCGGAGAGAAGGAATTTGTTGTTGTTTGGGGCTTATCAAGTTTTCTTTGACGGATGGAGAGATGTTTATGGCATGACTTCAGTTCCTTACACTACTCCGGTGGGAATTGAGACATTTACAGCCCTGGGTGTAGAGAGTAGGAATAATAGTTGGGAATAATAGTAGGAAATAGCAGAGGCAAAACTGAAAGGTTGAACTGCACGCCCCTTGGCTCCTGTCTCGGTTCGGCTCTGGATTAACATTCCCAGTAAGTGGCTAAAATGTTGGTTTATGCCTTTGAAATATTTGATACCTACAAAGAAAGAACAGCCTTTGGACAAAAGCTGGGAGTCTTCTTCCAGTTCTCACTACCACTTTCAAAGAAAATCCCAGAAACAGTGCTGGTATTCAGCCGGTTCGGATCAGTTCAGGCGAACCGGTAGTGTCGACCTGTGGGTGGACCCGTCCCGGCGCTATGCCGTCCTCTTTAGCCACGTTTTCTAAGCCGCGCGCATGCGTGCGAGCCATGCGTGCGAGCAAAGCGAATGTGCTGAAGGCTGGGCAAATGTACGGAAGGCCGGCGCACACATTTTCGGTGCGCGGCAAACCGGTGATAAAATTTTGTGTTAATAATAAAAACGGATCCCGGAAATCGGAGATGTATTAAATTGCTTATTTCTGAGCTTTGATTTGGTAGAAGAATGTGTCGGAATTTGGTGGAGTGGTGCGGTGGCCTAGAGGCGGAGCTCTGACCCTCACAATCAGGAGGCTGTGAGTTCGATCCTAGGTAGAGGCAGATATTTCTCTCTCTGACCACGATGAGAATTATATCTGCTGAACAAAACTCCGCATTGGTGACAGGAAAGGCATCTGGCCATTCAAACACTCTGCTAGCTCCGTTCAGTTGTCCAGATTCCACCCCCGCAAGGGATTATGGGGTCGTTAAAAGAAGATGATGATGTGTAGGAATTTGGTGGGAGGGGAAAAATTGCGACGGAAATACCTAACAGCTACTCCCGTTTTGGTCGTCATGCTGCATTTGGGGGGTCCTTGGTGCTTTCCGATGTCGCAACGGTTGTAAGTGTGAAAAACAGTCACAAGTCCATTTTGTTCAGCTCCGCCGTAACTTTGATCGGTCACTAAACAAACTGTTGTAATTCGGGAACTACTTGTATATTGCCTATGAATCAGAGATCTTGGGCAGTGTTGTTTGTTGTGTTGCCTTGTGTTTTTGTGTGTGTCAGTCCAAGATTACATCAGTCAATGAATCAGTTAAATCTCTTTCCAAGCGGAATATTACAGGAAAAAGCTGGAAAGTTGCATTTTATAATGGATTACAATTACACAACTGGCAATTTTTTTTTTCTGAAGAATTTGCATGGGTGTAGACATTGGCACTTAATCAGGATTTTCATTTTTGTTTTGGAAAGAATGTTATGCCAGCCCAAAGCAGATTACTCTAGGCATATTTGGGACAGTCATTGTTCTGCTAATGAATAACAATTTCTTTCAGTTTTTGCATTCATACCACACACACACACACACACACACACAAGACTTTCCCCCATTTCAGTGATGGGTTTCTCCTGGTTCGGCCCGGTTCGGCTGAGCCGGTAGCGGTGATGCTATTACGTCACCGAACCGGTTCTCTTTCTTCGGGAGCTGGGTCCTCCCGCCCGCCCCCGCGTTATTCCGACTTTATATTTCTTCTTTTTTCGCCCAGCTGAGAGGTGCGGCAGAGCGGATTGCCGCACCTCAGCTGGGCAGATTCGCAACGCGCTTGCGCAAAGCACGCAACCAAAGAGGAGATTGCGCGCAAAGCGCGCGCACAAAGAGAACCGGTAGTAAAGCCAGTTAGAACCCACCCCTGCCCCATTTGTACATCGCATTTTCGCTTTATAATCCCTTCGCGCTATGAGCAGTATTTAACCCCATTTTCCATTTTGCAAAATTCTGTTTTGTATTGGAAATACCCAGTGCCTTGTCCTTAATCCTTATTTTGCAAGGAGGGAAGTTTTGCTGATTTTCAACACTGAACAATAGATGGGACGTGCAATTCTTGCGCTGTTTTAAGCTGCGGTTGGATTAAGTATAGGTAATTGAATAAAATCTACCTGGATTTGCGTGAGGTAGTACGAAACGAACGGTACCCATTGGATTCACACAAAAACCCTAAGCCAAAATAGAATATACTATAATAATATGGCTCATTGCTAACTTTCTGCAGTCATGGATTACTGAGCAAATATTTGGAAAATATAAAACCTGTTATCATTAGGAATATGGGAATGTACTTTTATGGCGAACAAAAGGATTTTTCTTCCATATCTACATATTTTTCTATTCCCTTCATTTATTACTCTTAGCGTGTAAATGTAGATTCTAAAATAATTAAAAGCTGAAAAGCTTTATTCCTAATCATTTCTAAATCCAAGGTTACGAAGTTCAGTGGTCCTTGCCTTAGCAACAGCTCATTTAGTGACCGTTCAAAGTTACGATGGGCCTGAAAAATATCACTTAGGACCGTTTTTCACAGTTATGACCATCCCCATGGTCATGAGATCCAAATTCAGACGCTTGCCAGCCGATTCATATTTATGACCGTTGCTATTTCCCGGGGTCACGTGATCTATCCCCTTTTGCGACCTATTGACAAGCAAAGTCAACGGGGAAACCAGATTCGCTTAACGACGGGGTTACTAACTTATCAACCTCAGCGATTCGCTTAACAACGGCGTCAGGAGAGGTTGTAAAATGGAGCAAAATGCACTTAATGGATTTCTCACTTAACAGATTTCTCACTGAAATGTCGGGCTCAATTCTGGTCATCAGTCAAGGACCACCTAAGAGAGTTTTCTAAAACAGTTTTGATTGTTCGCTTCCTACTAAACTTTTCTGCAGTTCAACAGATTGATTTCCCATCCTGTCCTAAGGCTCCCCCCCTTTTTTTTTCCACATCAATTTTTTTTTTAAAAAAAAAATATGGCTGTTAAGGAACAAAGAAACTGCAAGCAGAATCTTTTCCCTATTCCTTAGTTCAGTCTCATTCTTCTTCTTCTTCTTTTTTAATTATTAAAATAACAATCTACTTGGTTGAAAATAACATGGTATTTAAAAAAGACACGAAATCCTTTATTATTTTTTTTCCCCTTCTTTGTTATCTCGGAAGACTTAAAACCATCTGCTAAAGTCAGCAGATGCTTTTGTGTCTCTGCCCACAGACAAATTTAAGGAAATGGCATTTGAAGAGAGGAAAAGAAAACCAGATTTTTTGGGGGGGGGGGGGAAATTGGCAGGTTTATGGGGCCTGAGGATAAAACCTTGTGTTTTTATCCTCTTCTGCAGAACTAAAAATATTCAGCTTGGGTTTGATGGAGAAGCTCACGTTTCTTACCAACAATTCTAGCGGCCTATGACCGGAATCTACTTTTCAAAAAATGATTCTGGAGGCAGAATACAGGTCGTCCTTGACTTATGACCACAGGTGAACCCCCAAATTTCTGTTCTTAAGTGAGCACATTGGTCAAGTCAGCTTTGCCCCATTTTACATCCTTTTATATAAGTGAATCACTGCACTTGAGAAGTCAGGAATCCGGTTGTGAAGGGAATCTGGCTTCCCCATCGACTTAGTGATGGTCGCAAAAGGGGATCACGTGACCTTGGTCGCAAAAGGGGATCACGTGACTTTGGGACACAGCGATCATAAAGTACGAACTGGTTGCCAAACGTCTGAATTGTGAGCATGGGGATGCTTCGAAGATTGTAACTGTGAAAAAGTGTCATAAGCAGTGGTGGGATTCTACCAGTTCGGCCTGCTTCGGCCGAACTGGTAGCTCCGACAATCGGCTGGGAGTGAACTGGTTGGCCTGACAATCAGATGGGCCACCCACCCACCCGTGCTGTTTTCCTACCTTTATCTCCTCAGCTGATTCACGTGGCGGAGCCGAATCATCTGTGTTACTCCTTAGAAGAAACTCAGAAGTGAAGATTTGTTCAAATTGTGCACACTCGCGTAGCATGTGTTAGGTGCGGGCACGTGTCAAGCGCGCGATCACCGAACCGATTGTTAAGCCGGGAAAATCCCACTACTGGTCATAAGTCACTTTTTTTCCCAATCTTGTTGTAACTTTGAGTGGTCGCTAAATGAACTGTTGTAACTTCTGAAGGCAAGTTGTTCCTCTGGTTCAGGGGTCCGCAACCTTAAACAGTCAAAGAGCCATTTGGACCCGTTTCCCACAGAAAAGAAAACACCGGGAGCCACAAAACCCTTCCCCTGCCTGACTATTTCTTGAGCGGCCACAGAACTAGCCTATGTAGTTGAATTAAATGTTCTATTTTCTTCTGAAACTTTTCTTTTCTTGGATTTATCCATGGGGTTGAAAAGTTCAATAAATCGCCTGCCGGCGGGTGTCACACATTGGCGGTTGTGACGCATATTGTGAGTGACAGGGAGCCGCAGCAGAGGGGTGAAAGAGCCACATGCGGCTCCAGAGCCACAGATTGCTGACCTCTGCTCTGGTTAATAGTTCTCATTATCTGGAAATTTCTCCTTAGTTCTAGGTTGCTTCTCTCCTTTGCTTACTTTCCATCCATTATTTTTTGTTCTGCTTTCAGATGTTCAGACTTTATTTTCCGTCTTAAGAGCTGTGAACAAAATAAAGGGAGCCTTACAAAATATTCTTCTGTTGTATTCTTCCTCTTCGTTGACCCTCCTAAGTCAGGGTTTTTGGTCAACGCAGGGGGTAACAAAACAAGAACCGGAGCCACCATTGCGAAATATCTTGATGGATTAATTGTTCAAAATATACATTTAACTATTGCACAACAAAAGGCATATCGATACGGCTTCTGTTTGTGAACCAAACGTCCTGTTAGCCTAGGACATCTGCTTTAGAAAGATAAAAAAGGACACGGACATGTTTACTATTCCTCCTTGTTCTTCTTTTATAATTGTCCAAATTCATCTCGGAATTGGTGTCACAGTGTTCCCCAATAATAATAATATCTTATCTTTTCAGGTATGTTAGTACAAAGGCCGAGACCAATCTGTTTCTGAATAGGTTGCAATAAGCAAAGGTTTCCAGCTCTCTGCTTTTTCTAAAATATCGTCAATTTTCTTTCCTCTCCATTGTGTTTCTGAAATGAAGAAGGCTCTTCTGGGTAGAAGAGATATAAGCTCCATTCCTTACTGGCTCCTGAAACTCATTCTCGGACCAAGAAAAAGCTTAATTTGGAGTGATGGAGACAGTTGAAAAATCCAGGGGCATGTTGTGACCTAAGGCCCAAGTAGTTGTTACCAGACACAATCAGTCCTAAACAAACATGTTTTATTAGAACAGCTGAGAATTACTTCATTCTCAGCTTAGTCCAAATTAAGTCCAAAACAAGTCCTTCAGAAACAGTCCTTCGGCCTTATCACCAGCCTTTGTCTTCTTTGGCACCCTGCCGAAGGCTTTTCTTGGCAAAGCCCCACAAAGTTTAGAAACAAGAGATGCCAACAAGAAACAAATGTAGCAACGTTACTTTCCTACAAAGAGCCCAAGAATTGTTGCTGCTCTTTTAAGCCTTTTAGGAGGGGCTAATCATCTCCTGGCCTTACTCCTGAGTCGTCCTTTTTGCTTTAGCTGCTCTTGCCTTCTGGCAGCTCTGCGCAAGCGGGCACTAGGAACAGGCTCCTCCTGTTCCTCTGCCTCTCTGCTATCTGCTTCTGGAGGCTTCGGAGTCCGGGCAACGCTCCCAGATTGCCCTGGTCCCCTCTTTGCCTCTGACGCAGAGCCCTCGTCTGGGCCTTCCCCTGACTCCAGGACTGGTCCATTGTCCTCCCCAGCCTCCTCACTGTCCCATTCCGCTGCCAGCTCCGCAGGCTGCTGGCGGACCAGGGCACATACTTTGCTCCTGATCTAAGAATAGATCAGATTCATGTTTGGCATTTTTACACTATGCCTTCGATGCGTGAACATAGTATAGCCAAGTTGGAGATGCAGATGACAGACTCAATAATTCCTCTGTAGAACTGGATCAGCAGCTCCTTGGGCAGTTTGAGCTTCCTGAGTTGAACAAGGAGATACTTGAAATTTTGACCATTATGGGGTCAAAGAAAACATTCCTTGCTCGTTGCTTTTTTGGCTCCCTTGTCCTGAGATTATGTTTTCATTCCGCTCGCTGAGTATTTGGCATCGTCTCGTCCTTTCTTTGTGTGTGTCGATTACCGTTTCCGCCAGAAAGAACAAAAGGAAAGGAAAACACCGAGTTATTATTTTAATTTTTTTGGGGGGGGTATGAATTTGGTAACTATATTCAGACAGTTCCCTCTGCAGAAAAGCCAGATTCACATTAAATCCCTACTTGGACCAAGAGACATTCTCAAGTGCCAAGAGTGAAAGGTTGGGCGTATGCTTTGCCTTATGTGCTTTGAAACATTAATAATAAAAATAGACAAAATAATAAAACAGGAAGAATCTGGGGCTTCAGAATGCAGACAGGCAAGCATCTTCCACGCCACACACAACTCAAACGTTAACAATTGATGATAAGAAAGACAAAATATTCTGGCGAGGGGGACCCGGGAGTACAGATAATTCTCAACTTTACAACAGTTCATTCAGTCACTGTTTTAAAGTTTGCACTGTTTAAAGTTTGCAATGGCACTGAAAAGGAATTATGACCGTTTTTCACACTTACGACCTGTGGTGGGCTGCAACCGGTTTAACACACAGCGTTCAAAATACAGCAACTTGAAGCTCAGCTGCTTAGAGTTCTGGTCCGCCAGCAGCCTGTGGAGCCTGGGAGCGGAGTCGGACAGTGAGGAAACTGGGGAGGACTATGGGCCAGTCCTGGAGTCAAGGAAGGCCTGGACGAGGGATCTGCGTCGGAGGCAGAGATGGGGCCAGGGCCATCTGGGAGCGATGTGCGGACTCCGGAGCCTCCAGAGGCTGACAGTAGAGAGTCAGAGGAACAGGAGGAGCCTGTTCCTAGTGCACGCATGCAAAGAGCTGTCAGAAGGCAAGAGCAGCTAAAGTAAAAAGGATTACTTGGGAGTAAGGCCAGGAGATGATTGGCCCCTCCCAGAAGGCTTAAGAGAGCAGCAACAGCTCTTGGGCTCTTTGTAGGAAAGCAACGTTGCTACATTTGTTTCTTGTTGGCATCTCTTGTTTCCAAACTTTGTGGGGCTTTGCCAAGAAAAGCCTTTGGCAGGGTGCCAAAGAAGACAAAGGTTGGTGATAAGGCCGAAGGACTTTTTCTGAAGGATTTGTTTTGGAATTAATTTGGACTAAGCTGAGAATGAAGTAATTCTCAGCTGTTCTAATAAAATATGTTTGTTTAGGACTGATTGTGTCTGGTAATAACTACTTGGGCCCAGATCACAAGACTTACCTTCTAAGGCAGCCCTGGTAAGTAGAACAGCGGAGACGCGGAAATCGGGGCAAAACCCACCTGACCACTGTCGTTTAGTAATGGACATTTCGGGCTCAGTTGTGGTCATATGTTGAGGATTACCTGCATTTGGAGACGGCAGAAAGGAAGAGAAATAGCTGGAGGAAAATCACAGAAGGCAAAGACCTACAAATAGAAATAGAAGGAGTGTGGCAGAAGAAAGCAAAGATGGCACAAATAGTAATTAGGGTGTCATCCCAAAACAACTGGAGCACCACTTAAATCGGGATGGGTTGGGGGGTTATTGTTTTATTATTTATTATTATTATTTTTACTATTTTTATTATATGATGTTTTATTATTTGTGTAAGCCACCTTCTGTCGCCATGGGCAAGTAGGTGGCAATATAAATTTTCTAAAATAAATGAAAACAAACACCGTTGGCATTGACAAATTCGCCATCAGTCAATTGCAAAAAGGCAGCTTTACTCGGAACAGCTTACATCCTGCGACAATACCATTAATATGATTCAACAACCACATTTGCCTATCCTGGGGTTTTGGAAAGGACTCAGTAGGGTGAACTGAAATCCCAATGCTATTTTCTTTTTTTAATATCCAGCTGACTGTGCAATCCGCCGTAATAATATTTAGTTCCGCAAATTGCCGGGGCTTAAATATTAGACAGAATTCAATATGAAGCATTTGTTTAGACAAACAAAGCTTTGTAGCCGGGCAATCTGGATACGAAAGAAAGCTATCCATGGCAAGCAATAAACAATTTAAGGATAAACATCTCATGGTGATTTATCCCAATCACTTTGGCACTTGAGCTCTGGCAGGAAGAGCTCGGTGAAGAAAAACATCTGATGGGAACTGTAGTTACCGAAAATAATAACTGAAAATACTGAAAATACTTGGAAGCTTGAGCGCTTCCAAGTCCTGCCTCTGTTCTTATTGTGACCCAGGCCCAAGTAGGTAGTAATCGACACGAACAGTTCCAAAACAAACAGGCTTTATTAGAACAGCTGAGAATTAACTCATTCTCAGCGTAGTCCAAACTAAATGAAAACAAACTCTTCACAACACAAATTCTTCAGTCTAATCGCCAACCTTGGTATAATTAGGCAAACTGCCAAAGTCTTCTCTTGGCAAAAGTTCAAAAGCAGAAGACGCCGACCAGAGATAAGTGCAGCAAAACTATCAACATTGTTTTCCGACAAAGAGCCCAAGAGCCATTGCTGGTCTTTTTAAGCCTTATGGGAGGGGCCAATCATCTCTTGGCCCTACTCCCGAGTCGTCCTCTTTGCTGTAGCTGCTCTGGCCTTCTGGCAGCTCTTCTCATACGTGCACTAGGAACAGGCTCCTCCTGTTCCTCTGCCTCTCTACTGTCAGCCTCTAAAGGCTCCGAAGTTCGCACATCACTCCCCGATGTCCCTGGCCCCATCTCTGCCTCCAATGCAGAGCCCTCATCTGGTGTTATGGCTCTGTTACCTGAGTCTGTGTCATTGGCAGGAGAGGACTCCGAGAGTGAAGGAGAGGAGTTGGCAAGGCCTCCCTCTCCAGGACCCTCCTCTCTGGCAATGCCTTCGGTGTCCGCCGAAGGGCAAGAGATAGGGCCGGGGCCAAGCACGTCCACGCAGCCACAGGTGGACAGTGATGAGGGTAATGAGTCTTGGCTGGATCCTCGGCAGCGTCGCAGAGATAAGTGCGCGCAACAGAAGAAAAGGCATGCCAGAGATTAGGCTGAGTCACTGGACCACACCCCACAGGGTATAAAAGGGGGTGAGGTGGCCATTCAGACTCTGTGACGGACAAAACTAACTACTATCGAGTCACATTGCATCTTTGGAAACAACATTATCAGCCTTGGATTTATTTTACGAACTGGACAATTCTTTGACTGTGGGTATTTTGTTTATTGAGTAAAAGTTCTTGGCAAGCAGCTACTGTGTTGCTGCCAAGCATCTTATCAGAAGAATTGGTTGTCTGCCAGTTTATTTAACCCCCGGCTGTCTGTTTGTGTGCATGTGTGAGATGGGGACAGAACATTCGGGCCTTCCCCAGCCTCCAGGACTGGCCCATGTTCTTCCTCAGCCTCATCGCTGTCCGACTCCGCTGCCAGCTCCGCAGGTTGCTGGCGAACCACAACAGTTCTTAAACTACTACTGATTAAATGGATTAGAGCCCGGGGGCCAGATCGGTCCCATGGGGTGATTAGAGCTGGCCCATGGGGCTGCCCTGGAAACAGCAAAGGACCAGCCTGTGGTGTCTCTGCCAGTGGCCCTCCCGAGCTCCGTTTTTCGACTGCGACGGCCTTCTGCAAACCTCTGCCAGCAAAAATGGAGCTCGGGTGGGCCACATGCGGCCCTCCCTCGCTCCATTTTCACTTGCAGAGTGCTCGGGCCACCAAGGCATCCCTGAATGAGTGACGTTGAGCAGGACATACCCACCCTGGCCACTCCCACCCTGACTCCCTGAGATCAAACCCAACCCTGAAGCGTCCCTCAAGGAAATTGAGTTTGACATCCCTGGATTAAGTCTGCTCCTTTCTCTGGATATATTTGAGGGTTTGTCGTGTTTGGGGAGCTGGGTCAGAACAATGAGCCAGCCATGTGTGGCGGCAGCCAATCAAGCGAATGCAATCCTTGGTTGCATAAACAGAGGCATAGAATCAAAATCAGGTGGAGGATTAGTACCGCTTTATAAAGCCTTAGTTAAGGCCACACCTGGAATACGATATCCAATTTTGCTCCCCACATTACAAAAAATATATCGAGACTTTTGGAAAAAGTACAAAGAAGAGCAGCTAAGATGATTAAAGGCCTGGAGACTAAAATATACGAAGAACGGTTGCAGGATTTGAGTTTGGCTAGTCTAGAGAAAAGTGCTGTGGCCTGTGCAGCTAGTAGCTGATTCCGACAGCGAGGAGGCTGGTGTGGTGCTGCGCCAGCAGCCTGTGCAGCTGGCACTCGAGTCAGACAATGAGGAGGCTGGAGAAGATGTGGTGCCAGAGGCGGGGATTCAGCCAGGGCCTTCAGAACCTCCAGAACCTCCCATAAGTGAAGAGGAAGAAGAGGAGGAGCCTCTTCTCGATGCACGGGTGCGCAGAGCTGCCAAAAGGCAGGAGTGGCTCCTCAGGAGGAGGTCTCCTCGAGAGTAAGGCTTGGGGCTAATTGGCCACTCCCTTCGCCTATTTAAGGAGGAACGCCGACTGAAGCAATTTGTAGGGAACAACTTTAGTTCATTCTCCTTCTTGTCCTGATTTTAGTTCTCTTATGAGGTTCCTGCAAATTGCTTCTGGGCTTTCTGCCAACCATAGTAAGATTACGATTATTTATTCTTTGGATTCTTGTAGACCATTAAGAAAGTTAATTAACAGCCTTTATCTGAAAAAGACTGATTTAATTTAGTAAACTAAGGTTTGTGCAGACTTCGAGTGTGCTGCGTTCTTTGGGATCTGTAGCTGGGGCAGAACAAAAAGAAGGATTAGGGAGGACATGATAGCAGTCTTCCAGTATTTGAGGGGCTTCCCCAAAGACAAGGGGGTTAACTTATTTTACAAAGCACCAGAAGGCAGGACAAGAAACAATGGATGGAAACCTGATTAATTAGTATCTTGCTTTTCGTTCGCCACTTAGGCTGTTTCTTCTATATATTTTTGTTAAATCGAATCACAGAGTAAGGACTTGATTTTTTTTTTCCTGACGATCTCTTAAGAGTCTGCTTCTTATCCAGGACTCGCTTTAGACTTCCGAAATAGAAGATTTTGCACGAAGAGATTCCTGATTTGATTCTTAATAGCTCTTTAGCTGAGTTTCTAAGATAAAATCCGTATGGACCCGGAATGTTTTTCCTTGAAAAGATTAAAAAAAAAAAAAAAAGAACAAAAATCGGAGGCAATAGCCAAAACTTGCAAGGCCTCAGCCACGGAGTAAGGCTTGTGTAAACAAAGCCTGTTGTATAAAAACACTTGAAAAGATCTGGATCAGGGAAATAAATCACCAATTCCTCTGTATCTTTTTTATATCTTACGCTGGAGTTATGCTTGTTGTTTTTAAAGGGACATAGAAAGATTTATTCCTTACAGTATAGGATTTAAAATAGCCGTTAGATTAACGGCTTAGCAGAAAATCGGGACATATTTTGGAAAGAATGCCATGGGAGGAGATTAGGGGTGCTGTGTCATTGTGGGAAAATATAGTATTGAGACTGCAGGAAGTCCCACCCCTTTTAAGTCATTTATATATGAATTAGTCTATGTTGTTATTATTATTATTTATATAGGTAGATGATAGATAGATAGATAGATAGAGAGATAGAGAGATAGAGAGATAGAGAGATAGAGAGATATGGAGGGAGGGGGGAGGAAGAATGGATGGATGGATGGATGGATAGATATGGAGGGAGGGAGGAAAGGAGGGAGAGAGAGATGATGGATGAATAGATACATAGATAGATAGATGATAGATAGATAGATAGACAGACAGAGATGTAAGAAGGGAGGGAGGGTGGAAAGGAGGGAGGGAGAGAGAGATGATAGATGAATGGATAGATCTAGATAGATAGATAGATAGATAGATAGATAGATAGATAGATATGAAGGGAGGGAGGGAGGAAAGATGGGAGAGAGAGATGATGGATGAATAGATACATACATAGATAGATGACAGATAGATGATAGATAGATAGACAGACAGATAGATAGATAGATAGATAGATAGATAGATAGATAGATATGTAAGAAGGGAGGGAGGGTGGAAAGGAGGGAGGGAGAGAGAGATGATAGATGAATGGATAGATCGATATAGATAGATAGATAGATAGATATGAAGGGAGGGAGGGAGGAAAGGAGGGAGAGAGAGATATGATGGATGGATAGATAGATAGATAGATAGATAGATAGATAGATAGATAGATATAGATGTAAGGAGGGAGGGAGGGTGGAAAGGAGGGGGAGAGAGAGATGATGGATAGATCTAGATAGATAGATAGATAGAGATGTAAGGAGGGAGGGTAGAAAGGAGGGAGGGAGAGAGAGATGAAAGTTGAATGGATAGATCGATAAATAGATGATAGATAGATAGATTGATAGTGGCCCGTATTCGGCCTGAATGGCCTCCTGCAGCACTTTGCTGGCCAAAACAGGGTGCACGGGGCCTCCGCATGTCCCATTTTTGGGTAGCAGACTGCTTCTGGAGGCCAGGGAGGCCGAAAATGGGCTGTAGAGGGGCCTCGCGGGGCCTCCGCATGGCCCATTTTTAATCGGCAGACTGCTGCTGGACTGGAGGCCATAGAAGCCAAAAACGGGCCAGTCCTTTGATACTTCGGCCGGCAGAGGCTCCGTGGGCCGGTCCTTTGATATTTCCAGGCCGTGCCCGCGAGCCAGATTTAAGCACCCCGCAGGCTGGATCTGACCCACAGGCCTTGAGTTTGACACCCCTTTTGCCTTTCCAATCTAGGGTTTAAAGAGAAGGACTGGTCCAAAATCACTCAGTTGGATCGAGGACTCCTAGTCCATTGCCTTCGCTACTCCACCACCCTGATTGTCTGGTGTGTGTGTGTGTCTCCGAGACCCCGAAGTTGACCGAAGGATTTTGCTAATCATCTCTGTTTTCCCTAAACAGCAGGAAAACCTCGAGGCCGCGAATCCAAACCATTTCGCCGTAGTATTTCCCCCACCAACGCAACGTGTTTGGGCCAAGAAAGCCAGTTCGGCTTTTAGAGTTTATTGAAATGTGTCCTTTGGCAAGCGAGAAGTGGATGTTTGATTTTAAGAGAGGAAAAGAATTTGTTGCTCTTCCTTTGAGGAGGCCGTGAACTTCAGCAGGCACGAAAGGCTGTCCGTCTGTTTGCTTGCTCGCTTTGGGGAATAGCAACGCGAAGGGGCAGGCGTCATGGCTACCGCTGGCCCCTTGTTCTCCATCGGCAACCTTGCTGGGTTTTTCAGCTTGCAGGAGGGCCCGTGGAACATCGAGAGGGCCCGTTTCTTGCTCGGTGTTCATTGGGCCTTGACCGTCTCTTCATCTCGGTGTTTACGCTCGCCGTTGGGAAGGACCTTGGAGGCCGCTGGTGGTTCCTCTGGATGGGCTTGACATGAAAGATAGCATCGCTTCATTTGACACCAGAGGAGAAGAGCAGAAAACTGGAACAGGGGGGGAAAAAAAGAAAAGAAAAGAAAAGAGAAAATGATGGATGGCCTTACAAGAATAAGCAGCCCCCTTGTTTACGAGAGGTTTGCTACGACTTGCCAGCTGGCGAGCCACTGAGCTCTTAAACATTTCGTGCATTTCTTTCATGTTGAAAAGTCGGTTTCTTCCTGTAATTTTTCAACTTTTGCAGCACAAAAAAAAAAACAGGGGGAAGATAATGTCCGTGATCTGGAAGTAGCTATGGAGAGATTCCTTTGTCTTTGAGATTTGCCTCGTTCAGTGGTGGTCTCAGGGGAAAAAAAAAGAAAAGAAAAGAAACCAGACATTTCTGTGCTCAAAGTATTCTTGCTGCCATCAGCAGATATAACATCAAAGTTCCCAATTTTTTTTCCCCTAGGTGTTTTTCCATTAAACCCCCCCCCAAAAAAGTCTCTGGTTTTCTCTTCATAAGCATTTAAGAATTTTCTGTATTAAGCTATATATTATCATCCTCTTTTAACGAACCCATAATCCCTTGCGGGGTGGAATTTGGGCAACTGAATTGAGATGAGTGTTTACTGGCCGGATGCCTTTCCTGCCACCAATGAGGAGTTTTGTTTAGCAGATATATTCTCATTGTGTCCAGAGAGAGAAATATCTGTCTCTACCCAGGGGTGGGTTCTACTTACCTTTACTACCGGTTTGCAACGGGACCGCTGCAAGCTTCTGCGCATGTGCAGATCACCCATGATGACGTCGTGGCGGGTGGGCAGAGCCCCGCCCTTTGGACTCTGCTTCCCAGCAGTTTACCTCCTTGCAGCAAGCAGCAAGAAGAAACAGCCCGTTTCAGCTTCAGCACAGCCTAATTAGCACAAGTTGATTGGATCGGCCTCCCGACTCTCAGCTGTTTTGCTCTCAGCTGTTTTGCGCAGGCCTCTGCTGCTTGCTGCAAGGAGGTAAATTGCTGGGAGCGGATTTTTTTTTTCTTGTGCTAATCAAGCTGTGCTGAAAACGAAACTGAAAGTAAAGCAGGCTATTTGCTGTTTGCTGCAACGAGGCAAAATTGCTGGGAGGCAGAGGCAGCTTTCTTTTTCTTGTTTTCGTCACCAAAAAAGGCAGGTGCGTCTTATAGTCCGGAGCGTCTTATACTCCGAAAAATACGGGTTTATAGAAGAACGACTCGCAGTTTTGCTAACTGGCCCTTTCAAAATGTAAATAAATACTTGGAAGTCGCAACTGAGAGGATTCTTGTGTGGTATGTCTGTAGTCTCTTGTTTGGTTGGTGAAATCTTTCCTAATTTCTAGCTTAATGTGTCTAGTGTAATGAAGAGGAGGACCGCCGGTGGTCCGTGAGAAAATTTGGGTGGTCCGCAGAAAAATTATTTGCATTTTCTATGTTGCGCTAAATCAGGGGTCCTCAAACTACGGACCCTGGGCCGGATACGTGCAATGAATGTTTGTGTTGCTGCAGAGAGTCTCCCCCTTCGGGGTCTTTTTGTGTGGGTCGGAGGGGGGCAGAAATTCTGACTCGGGGTCTGCTTCGGCCTCCTGGTGCGGGACTTTGGGCGAAGGCTGGAGGGAAGTGCTGCTAATGGCGAAGAGTCGGAGGACCTTGTTCCAGTAGGACTGCTGACCATCTCAGCCCGCTGAGCCTCCAGGCGCCGTTACCTGGCCTTGCACTCCTGCACTCTGCTTGGAAAGGCTATGCTCCTAGTCCTCAGTGAGGTGCTTCAGCTGAGCCTCCTTCTTGGCCAGATCCAATTTGTACTGAGCTGTTTTGCCAACTCTTTCTCGCGGCGGCTGCTTAGCTCCAACAACTGCTTCATGTTGGGACCCTAAGGAACCCAGGCGGGCAGGCGAGGAGTGGCTGGGAGGGGAGGGGCGAGTAGAGGCTGGCGAGGTGCCCCTTGACACGAGTGACATCGAGTTGGCCACACCCACTCAGTCACATGACCATCTAGCCACATCCACCCAGCCGGTCATTAGACAGATCATATTAATGGTCCGTGGGATTTAAAATTATGAATTTTAAAATAGGAACCTTGGTAGTACAGTGGTCTAAAGCACCCTGTTATTAACACAGCTGCCTGCAATTTCTGCAGGTTCGAATCTTACCAGGCTCAAGGTTGACTCAGCCTTCCATCCTTTCTAAGGTAGGTTAAATGAGGACCCAGTTTGTGGGGGCAATAAGCTGACTTTGTATAAATATACAAAAGGATGAAGGCTATTGCTTAGCGCATTGTAAGCCGCCCTGAGTCTCCGGAGAAGGGCGGCATATAAATCAAATTTAAAAAAAAACAAAACAGTCATGGAACTGTTGAAAGAGGGGTCAAAGAAGCAGAGGGGGGTGGGATATGACACCTCCTATCTCCTGTTTACAATACCATCCTTTCGGCAGTTCCAAGAAATTTCCACCCCCATTTGCATTATTCAGCCGGCCCCGAGGGCACAGATCAACCTCCCAAGTGGCCTCAACGACTCTCAGAAAGAGCGCTAACGTCCAGACGGCTGCCAGGAATGCAAATCCTCCCATTCTCCGCCAGTCATTCAGTCAGAACTGAAGAAGCTTCTTGAATGAGAAGCGAAACGTCTTCAAGGAAAAAAAACAAGTCCAGTGGCCTGTGGGGGGGGGGGGGGGGAAAGGACCTTTGGGGGAACTTAAGCAAGTGTTTTATTTGTTTTTCTTTCAGGACAACATTGCCTTGTTCTTGAGAGGCTGTAGGGAAGTGGGCCTGAAGGAATCTCAGCTGTTTGACCCAGGAGACCTGCAGGAGTCTACAAGCCGAACAACAATTAAGTAAGTGAAAATAGGGTAGGGTAGGGTGGGGTGGGGTGGGGTGGGTGGGTGGGGTGGAGTGGAGTAGAATAAGAATAGAAATAGGATAGGATAGGATAGGATAGGATAGGATAGGATAGGATAGGATAGGATAGGATAGGATAGAATAGAATAGAATAGAATAGAATAGAATAGAATAGAATAGAATAGAATAGAATAGAATAGATAGATAGAATAGAATAATTCGAAGGGACCTTGGAGGTATTCTAGAATAGAATATAGAATAGAATAAAATAAAATATAGAATACAGTAGTGTATGGAGTGGAGTGGGTGGGTGGGGTGGGGTGGGGTGGGGTGGTGTGGGGTGGAGTGGAGTGGAGTGGAGTGGAGTGGAGTGGAGTGGAGTGGAGTGGAGTGGAGTGGAGTGGGTAGAGTAGAGTAGAGTAGAGTAGAGTAGAGTAGAGTAGAGTAGAATAGAATAGAATAGAATAGAATAGAATAGAAATAGAATAGAATAGAATAGAATAGAATAGAATAGAATAGAATAATTCAAAGGGACCTTGGAGGTATTCTAGAATAGAATATAAAATAGAATAAAATAAAATATAGAATACAGTAGTGTATGGAGTGGAGTGGAGTGGAGTGGAGTGGAGTGGAGTGGAGTGGAGTGGAGTGGAGTAGAGTAGAGTAGAGTAGAGTAGAGTAGAGTAGAGTAGAGTAGAGTAGAGTAGAGTAGAGTAGAATTAGGAAAGAATGGAATGGAATGGAATGGAATGGAATTAAATGGGATGGGATGGGATGGAATAGTGGAGTGGAGTGGAATGGAATAGAATAGAATAGAATGGAATGGAATGGAACGGAACGGAACGGAACGGAACGGAACGGAACGGAACGGAACGGAACGGATCGGAACACAACAGAACAGAACAGAACAGAACAGAACAGGACCGTGATGGTGAGGGTATGGCACGCATGCGACACGTGGCATGCAGAGCCATATCTGGGCACACGAGAGTTGCCCTAGGTTAGTTCCAGCGCGCCAGCTGATTTTCGGGCTAAAGATCTATTGATGGTTGGGATCTGCTGCTCTTCTGGATGGCTTCCATAAGCTCTTTTCGGATTCCATTGTATATCTTCCCTCAGCTCGGTCCTATTGACTGGACACTTGGCCGTTGGGCCACACGATAGCCCACAAACAGCGCTAAGCAGTGGTCATCTCGCTATCCCTGATGAAGGAGTTTTATTTCGTTCCACTTCTGAGCACGTAGGAGCTCGTAGGATTTAACCTTCCTTCCCTGTTTCGTCTGACGCAGAAGAACATGGAGGAAGGGGCTGTTGACTGGAGAGCTCTTCTGTCTCCGCGTTCCAAGTTGTGATGCAAAAACGAGAAGAAAAAATAAAATAAAATAAAATCAAAGGGGCCGAGGGCCTTTATACTTTCTTTGTTGTCGCATCTCCCCAGCAGCTGTCCTGCTCACACGGCATTCAGAAGCGTGACCCCGCCCATCGTGGCAACCTCTGGATTTCACTTAATAGAAACGCTATCCAGAAGTTCACGCTCTTTTATTTATCTGACGTTAGCTCGCAGGGCTGCGGATGAGTCAAGTGTAAGCTAAAAAAAATCAAAGTAAATGGGCTGCTAGATAAGGGTATCCTGGCAATCCTTCCTAAACCCAGATTCTTCCTTAGCTAGCTGTGATTTCCCACAAAACCTTCTCCCAGCTGCTTCCTGGATGATGAGCTGTCAAAGGACAGTAGCCTCCTGTTCGGTGCTGACATTCCTGACTTTTGGCTCAAAAAAGACACAAACACACACAAAATTCCAGAGTCAGTTGTGTGCTGAGTTACGCAAAGCCCCAAGCTTCTGGTCGGTGCATCTAGGCCAGTGTGCCCACATCCATAATTCTATGCGCCCCACCCCTCCCTCATGCTCCCCCTGATTTTGGCACATGATGGCACGATGGGCTCAGTAGGCCCATTTTTCACTCTCCCGAGGCTCCAGAGCCTTTCTAGGAGCCTGGGGAGGGCTAAAACAGCCTTCCCCACCCTTCCTAGAGGCTCTCCGGAGGCTGGAAACAGCGTGTTTCCTGACTTCTGGTGGGCCCAGAAGGCCTGAAAATCAACTGGCCGGCGCACGCATGAATGCCGGAGCTGAGCTCGCGTGCCCACCGATATGGCTCCACGTGCCACCGGTGGCATCCGTGCCATAGGTTCGCCATCACGGATCTAGGCCAATAATGGCTAACCTTTTCCGGACCGTTTGGCCAAGGCGCGCGGGAAATGCAATGCATGCAATGCAATGCCCCCAAATGCAATCCACACATGCCCCCCCAGATGCGCACGCAGCCCCTGCCCGCACATGCCCCACCCCCAATCATGCATGCAAGGCCCCCTGCATGCACCCTGCCCGCCATGCATGTGTGCGGTTCCCACCACGTGCCCTGCCTCCTCGTGCATGCGTCCCCCCCCGCACGCACATGCGTGGCAGAGACCCGAAGACCAGCTGGCCAGCAGGAGTCACGTGCGCCACCGGTTCGCCATCACGGATCTAAGAGGTAGACATGTAGCAGATGTGCTTGAGAGGACTTTGTCTCCCAACCCCTCTTGACTTTGAGTCAAGTTTTTCTGGTTCTGCTTTATGACGGAGCTTTCCCCGTGGACACCGAAGGAAAAGAAGTCCGCGAACGTGTAGACCGAGCTGCCGAGTCTTTGCCGCTGTGGCTTAAGAGACCTCTCAAAAATATTCACGTTTACTGTCCTTCGTGTCTCCCTAAAACAACTGGACCATAAATGAGCCTCCAACACTAGCAAGCTATTCCAGTTTAGAAGAATTTATTCTCTGGTAAAGGAGAACATTTGTAGCTCAGGGTTGAAAGGAGGTGGAGGGGGGGGGATCCTTGGTGTGCTGTGAGCTTGAACCCAAGGTCCTCTCTGTTTATGTTTATTCTCTCTTTTACTTGCCTTGCCTCCGTTTATTTTGGTGGAGGTAAATTTTAATTCGTTGGTATCTCCAATATTAGCTGCGTGGATCCGAGCAGCTCTTGGCAACCTGCTTCCACACTATCAAAGCAATAAACAGCTTTTGCTTGCATTGTGCGTTTTCTAACCAGCAGACACACATCCTGCCGACTCCTGCTAGGGGAAACATGTGACGTCTCGCATTATACAAACGGTGGAAGGAAATTTCTGCTTTCTGAAATGTTTTCCCTCCTTTCTTTTGCAGGAATCTTGACGGTAGCAGAAAGCTGAAAAACGTAAGTGCTGAAACGTGTAGCTTTTTCCCCACCCCTTCTACGGGCTGGATAGGGTCAGGTGTCTATTTTTGTGTGTATGTATGTGTGTGTGTGTAGCAAATTAAGGTTGAAACACCAATATATTTCTGGGGGCTAAAAAATAAAAAATAAAAATATTGGTTGGAAATGTGAGGTGGAACTAGGGCCATATTACCACATGTGGTGGGAGTGCTCAAAAGCCAAAAGTTTCTGGCAGCAAATAAGGAGCTGGTTAAAAATAAAAATTCTTTTATTCGCAGGGGCTTTTGATTTTTGGCGATCCATGCACAGGGGTGTCCAACCTTGGGAACTCCCAAATTGGGAGGAATTGGGGGAATTCTGGGAGTTGAGGTCCAACCACAACTTTAAGACTTGCAGACTTCAACTCCCAGAATTCCCTTGCTGCCTGGGGATTTCTGGGAGTTGAAATCCACAGGTCTTAAAAGTTACTAAGGTTGGACACTCAACCTTAAAGCTAACTTTCCTCACGTTTGGATGAGTTAATAGCGAAACCTCCGTGAGCACAGCAGAGTCCGGGAAAAACAACGAATCCTTTGAATAACAACAGCAACAACAGTAACACAATGAAACTTTAGGGAAAATGTGTTTAGATGACCAAACCGGTGTCGACACATGAAGAATGGTTGCAGGAACGGGGCATGGTTAGTCTAGTAAAGAGAAGGACCAGGGGAGACATGATAGCAGTCTTCCAATATCTCAGGGGCTGCCCCAAAGACGAGGGAGTCAAGCTATTCTCCAAAGCACCAGAAGGCAGGACAAGAAGCAACAGGTGGAAACTCATCAAGGAGAGAAGCAACCTGGGAGAAATTTCCTGACATTGAGAACAATTAATCAGTGGAACCACTTGCCTCCAGAAGTTGTAAATGCTCCAACACTGGAAATTTTAAAGAAAATATTGGATAACCATTTTTCTGAAGTGGCATAGGGTTTCCTGCCTGAGCAGGGGGTTGGACTATAAAACCTCCAAGGTCCCTTCCAACTCTGTTATTCTATTCTATTCTATTCTATTCTATTCTATTCTATTCTATTCTATTCTATTCTATTCTATTCCTCTACTCTTCATTATTCTATTCTTTTCTACTCTATTCTACTCTTCATTATTCTATTCTACTCTTCAATATTCTATTCTACTCTACTCTTCATTAGTCTATTCTATTCTACTCTACAACTCTTCTTTATTCTGTTCTACTCTATTCTACTCTACTCTTCATTATTCTATTCTACTCTGCTCTTCACTATTCTATTCTATTCTATTCTATTCTATTCTACTCTTCTCTTCTCTACTCTTCATTATTCTACTCTATTCTATTCTACTCTACTCTTCATTATTCTATTCTATTCTATTCTATTCTATTCTATTCTATTCTATTCTATTCTACATTCGAAGTAGCCAAAGTAGCTGTTCTCTCTCAAGTGCATGAACTGCCCAGTTTGCAGGAATGTACAAATGCTTTATTGCCTGTGAACTTTCCTGTCTTCCCTCTAAACGGGATTTTAATTTCAAAGCAGCTTTTTTTCCCCCCCTTCCGTCATCCTGATTGAAACCAGGAATGGCCATCGCAATATCAGGGACTGCACCAGTAAGGAAGGAAAGATTTAAATGCACTTGGTCCCAGAGTTAGATAAACTATCCGAAGCCAGACACAACTTCTGGAATGACTGTCAACGGTGCACCCATTCTATTTGCCTGACGTCCTCGAGTCGTGTTAAGGAAATGCCAAGAGCTTTTCAATACAACGTTGAATCGTAACCACGGGTTACCTCCTACCCAAAAAAAAAAGCATATTTTATCGAGTCTGGCTTGTCATCAGGAAAGTAATTGGTCTTTTTTTTCCTCCCCCACCCCAATTCCCCCAGCAAAAACTCGTGCACGCCGATAGCTTCCCGAATAAATAATGTTTCGCTTTGCAAGATTTACTGAAATAATCTGCAGAGGCCTCCCCGGTTAGGAAGTTGCTGAAGCAAGTTTACCAAACGTCTCGAGCTGTTTTTACAAAGCTTTCCTTTGAAACCCCAGCCGAGTTATCGCAGCAGTTCTTTCTTGGAGAAACCTTGGGGGGGGGGGGGGAAATTCTTTAAAAAAAAGAAAAAGAAATTAGGAAACATTTCAGAGTATTCTGAAAAGAAATGGCTTAAAAGGTGCCTTTAACAGAAAAAAACAGAAAAAGGACTTATATCTTTGGCAATTGACATGTAGGAGATGTTTATGTTTTATGTTTATGTTTTATTAGATTTATATACCGCCCTACTCCTGAAGGACTCAGGGCGGTGAACGGGCACAAAATAAAATACATAGATACAAAAGTTAAAAGGCATAATTAAAACCAGGTTAAATAATTTAGCCCGAGACAATTAAAAAATCCCAATAATTTAAAACAGATTAAAATTTCGATTTAAAAGAATTTTAAAACAGGGGAGAAAATTAGGCCAGGCCGGCTTGCTGGAATAGGAGAGTCTTAAGAGCACGGCGGAAAGTGCGCAGATCCGGGATCCTCTATATCTCCGGGGGGGAGCTCGTTCCAGATAGTGGGTGCCCCCACAGAGAAGGCCCTCCCCCTGGGGGCCGCCAGTCGACATTGTTTAGCTGACGGCACCCGGAGGAGCCCCTCTCTATGAGAGCGTACCGGCCGGTGGGAGGCTGTTTGTGGTAGTAGGCGGTCCCGTAAATATTTATTTTTATTTATTTATTTATTATTGAATTTCTATACCGCCCTTCTCCCTGAGGACTCAGGGCGATGTACAGCCAAAATTAAAAAACATGCAGGACAAATATTAAAAAACAATTAAAAGATATATAAATTTGGCCCAATTAAAACTCATTACCAATAACCAGGTCCTAAGCCATGGAGCGCTCTAAAGGTGGTGACCAAAACCTTGAAGTGCACCCGGAAGACCACCGGGAGCCAGTGCAGCTCGCGCAGGAGAGGTGTCACACGGGAGCGCCATGTTGCTCCCATAACCACCCGCGCGGCCGCACTCCGCGCCAGTTGGAGCCTCCGGGTGCTCCTCAAGGGGAGCCCCATGTAGAGAGCGTTGCAGTAGTCCAGGCGGGAAGTGACGAGGGCATGAGTGACTGTGTGTAGGGAGTCCCGATCCAGATGGTCAGAGATGCAGAATAACAGAGTCGGAAGGGATCTTGGAGGTCTTCTAGTCCAGCCCACTGCTTAAGCAGGAACCCCATACCATTTGAGATAAATGGCTGTCCAGTCTCTTCTTAAAAAACTCCAGTATTGGACCACCTGCAACTTCTGGAGGCAATTTGTTCCGATGATTAATTGTTCTCACTGTCAGGAAATTTCTCCTTAGTTCTAAGTTGCTTCTCTTCTTGATTAGTTTCCACCCGTTGCTTCTTGTCCTGCCTTCTGATGCTTTGGAGAATAGCTTGACTCCCTCTTCTTTGGGGCAGCCCTTCAAATATTGGAACGCTACTATCAGCGGTCGATTTCACATGTTACTATTGGTTCACCCCACGCGCATTCTCGCTTCATGCGCGCACGGGCCCGGTTCGCTCATGCGCCAGCCTTCCACATGTGCGCCAGCCTTCCCCACGTGCTTTTTGCTCGGATGCGCACCTGGCCTCAAAAACATGCCTAAATAGGATGGCATAGAGCAGGCCCACCCGCGATTTCCACTACTGATTCGGCTGAACTGGCCCGAACCGGCTGAATACCACCTCTGACTACTATCATGTCACCAGTGGTCCTTCTTTTCATTAAACTAGACCAGGGGTCAGCAACCTGCGGCTCTGGAGCCGCATGTGGCTCTTTCATCCCCCTGCTGCGGCTCCCTGTTGCCGGTCGGCTCCACAGTTGATAGGGTTTTCGGTTAGGACAGGTAGAGGAAAAAGGACGCCATACTAGGAGGAGACTCTATGGTGGGGGAACCGGACTTCCGGTCGGCTGCAGGATTGAATGGGGGGCTTCCGGTTAGGACATTTGTGGCTCTTTGAGTGTTTAAGGTTGCCGACCCCTGAACTAGACATGAGCCCTGGTGGCGCAGCAGACTAAAGCACTGTTATTAACATCAGCTGCCTGCAATTACTGTAAGTTCAAATCTCACCAGGCTCAAGGTTGACTCAGCCTTCCATCCTTTCTAAGGTAGGTAAAATGAGGACCCGGATTGTGGGGGCAATAAGCTGACTTTGTATAAATATATACAAAAAGTATAAAGGCTATTGCTTAACGCATTGTAAGCCGCCCTGAGTCTCTGGAGAAAGGCAGCAAATAAATCAAATAAATAAATAAATAAATATTTAAAAAAAACTAGACATAACTAATTCTTTCGAGAAATAACTACAAATCTAGAAATTCCTTTTTAGAGTCCAATCGAAAATCCGAACTCCCAGCCGTTAAAAATCTAGAAATTTCTTTCCAGTCCAAAATTGATATTCCATCCCTGCGCGTTTTTTTTGGGGGGGGGGTGTTCTTAAAAATTGCACGGCTACCTGTTAGAAAATAACAGCCGCTTGCTAAGCGTTTCTTGAATCGTGCTAAGCTCTTTGGCTGCAATTAAAAAGAAAGAGATTTAAGAGATTGCCCTGAATGACCCTATTTCCTGACTCAGAAAGCAATCCCACCGAATTAATTGGGGGCGAATGCCAAGAAAGGGCCAAAAGGACACGGTCAGATGTAATTCCCTGCAGTATATATAATTTTTTTTTGTTTTCAAGAAAACAACCTTGGACTGTGAATATTTAAGGTCAGGTTTTCCATACGAAGAGGGAGGATCTGACTTTTCTGGGCCGCCTCCCTGATTATCATCATTCCCTTGAGCTGCTCCTACTTGTGAATGGAAACCTTTGGCCTTTCGGTGACATTATTCAAGAATGAATGAAAGGGAGTTGCCGGCAGCTGAAGGGAAGGCTCCTTATGCTTTGTGTTAAGGGGAAAAAATCAGGATTTCTCATCGCATGCAGAAATGGAAACCTCTCGAACTCAGTTGGATGTAATTCCAGATAGGAGCAACGCTACATACAGTAAGTGGCCAAAATTGTGGAAAGCTTTTGGGAAAAGTGTATTTTTTAAAACTAGCTAATAACACCACTTTTTTTTTTTTATTAGTACCATAAAATTATATATCCATGGAAAGATCATTTAATCAAGAATGTAATGCAATAACTTTTAGGAAGGATTTGCTGTTAGAATAGCAGTTACAGTATAAAGAAGAAAAGGGAAACACGTAGAAAAAAATGGGATATACAAAAATGATCGCCCTAGAAAAAACGAGATCTACAAAAATGATCCCCATGTCAGTTAATACTTCGTTGGGTAACTTTTAGCATGAATGACGGCCTTACGACGTCTTCCCATGGAGGGAACCAAGTCTTTGAGTTCTGCAGCTGTTCTCATGTGAAACCAAGATTGAATGATGGCTTCTATTAACTGGGTTTTATTGCTGGGTCGTTTCTGACTAACAAATTTCTTTCGTTGGCTCCATAGATTTTCACTTGGGTTAAGGTCTCGGCTATTCCCAGGCCATTCCAGCAGTAGAATAGGATTATCTTGAAACTCCCCCCCAAAAAGTGGTGTTATTAGCCATCAAATCTCAAAAATACACTTTTCCCACAAGTTTTACATAATTTTGGCCTCTACTGTAGATCCATCAGTCCTGCTCAATGTTATGGGAATTGTTCTCTGTAAATAGAAGCTCAATAGAGCATCAAAGGCATAGAAGTCAGAATATGGCATCATTGGGAAGAACGCAACAAGGAACGAAGTTCCTTAGGGATGAACTTCGACCTTTCCTTAAACTCTATTGGTTTTCGAAATCTCATTGTCGGTTTTGGAGACAGATTAAACTACCTGTTTGACCGAAAGAACCCTATTTGTGCCTTAGACAAGGTTGTAGGGTCCCTGTTGCTCTCTGAGCTTAGTGGTTTTCTAGCAGACATTTTATTACCAAACTAGGTAACATCAGCAGTGCTAGAAGAGAATACCGTGTTTCCCCGAAAATAAGACCCTGTCTTATATATTTTTTTTTGAACCCTGAAATAAGCGCTTGGCCTTATTGCCATGCGCTCCAAAGCCCGATTGGGCTTATTATCAGGGGATGTCTTGTTTTGGGGGAAACAGGGTCTCTGTCTGTCTGTCTGTCTGTCTGTCTGTCTGTCTACCTACCTATCTACCTATCTGTCTGTCTGTCTTACTATTTATCTATCATCTGTATCTACCGTATTTCCCCAAAAATAAGACCCTGTCTTATATTTTTTTTGAACCCTGAAATAAGCGCTTGGCCTTATTGCCATGCGCTCAAAAGCCCGATTGGGCTTATTATCAAGGAAGGTCTTATTTGGGGGGAAACAGGGTAGGGTGTGTGGAGAGGAGGAGGAGGAGGAGAACTGTGGGGTCCTTATTGCTCTCTGAGCTTGATGGTTTTCTTGTAGATGTTTCATTACCAAACGAGGTAACATCATCAGGTGTTAGCAATAAGACGTATTGCTAACACCTGATGATGTTACCTAGTTTGGACATCCTGAATATCGCAACTTCCTGATGTTTGGCCTACAACTCCCACTTATCAAGGCAGAGGGTCATATTTTGGTAATTCTGAGAACGGTAGTCCAACATTTTTTTTTTACAAGGCACTGTTTTGGGGAAGAGTAGGAGCCAGTTAATATACTAAGCTAGAAACTGGGAGACCACGAGTTCCAGTTCCGCCTCAGGCACGAAAGCCGGCTGGGTGATCTTGGACCAATCACCAGGAGATGAAGAGTTCTAGTCCCGCCTCAAACACGAAAGCCAGCTGGGTGGACCTTGTGTCAGTCACTCTGCCTCAGCCCAGCCAACCTCCCAGTGTTTTGTGAGGAAAAGAGGACGAGAAAAGAGCGTGTTTACCTCAGGGGTGAAATGTAAAAGGTGTTACTACCGGTTCTGTGGGCGTGGCTTGGTGGGAAGGAGTAATGTGACTGGGTGGGCGTGGCCAACTTAAAAAAAAACAACTTTTCAAAGCATTTTTTCTAATGCTTTGAAAAGCCTCTGCCGATCAGGCAACTCAGCTGGGATCGTCAGAGACTTTTCAAAGCATTTTTTTTTAACCACCTCTTCGGCCAAAGAGGTTGCAGAAAAAAATGCTTTGAAAAGCCTCTGACGATCCCAGCTGAGCCGCGTGATCATCAGAGGCTTTTTTTTTTTTACTTTTAAAAGCATTTTTTTGTCGGAAGAGGTAGAAAAAATGCTTTTAAAAGTAAAAAAAAAAAGCCTCTGATGATCATACGACTCAGCTGAGCATGGTGTGGGGGGCGCAGGGATTTTTGCTACCGGTTCTCCGAACCACCTGCTGCCATCACTACCGGATCGGGTGATCCGGTCCGAACCGGGAACATTTTACCCCTGATTTGCCCCCTTATTTGTAAAAATAATGTAGGAGGGATGCAAAGAAATAAAATTAAATGCGGTCTCTGAACCTACATCTAGCCAGTAAGATCTCCCCTCTGTGCAGAGGTGGGTGTCACATAACGTAACAACCGGTTCTCCCAGCACCAAAAAACTGAGCACATGTACGCACATACTCGTGAACGGCAATATAGGATGGAATAGTGGGGCGGTGGGGGGTGGGGGCCTACTCGCTGATCGGAACTACCGGTTCACTTGAACCGGTCCGAGCCCACCTCTGCCTCTCTGCCAGTTTGGATAACCCTTAAAATAACCCTAACTCTCCCTTTTAAATTTTTAATTCGTTTGATTTGTTTTATAAACTGGGTGTTTTAATCTGTGTTTTGGCCAAAATATTTAATAATTTTAAGGGACTTTTAATGTTTGCATTATCTGTATTTTATCTTGGCTGTTCACCGCCCTGAGTCCTCCGGGAGTAGGGCAGTATAGAAATTTGATTGATTGATTGATAATAAATAAATAAATAAATAAATAAATAAATAATAAAATATCTTCCATTTTAATATTTCAACTCTTCATTTATGGGTTGTTGTTTTATTTTTTTTTCAATTCGCCCTTAGGAAGCCAACGATGAATAGCTCCGACAAGCTTCTTGAATGGAAGCAGGGAGGGGGGGGGAACCCGAAAAAACACCACCGTATCTCCAACTCCTCCTTTACCGGAAATGATAATATAGAAAAGCTGGACTTCCTAAATGTTAGAAAAGTGGGAACCGTTTTCAGTTCACACAATTATAAATGGGTGTGTCCGTCCTCTCTCTGCTCGGTGAATTTTTATTCCCGCGAGTGGAAATTTCCTGTCGCTTATCTGATCGTCGTTTTCAAAGGTTACAAGCTCTACAATGGGATTTGCAGGAAATCGCTCTTCTTTAATAAATGCCGAGAGAGGTGGATTATGAAAGCGAGAAATATCTCGCAGAAAGGAAGCGTCATTTAAAAAAAAGAAAAACCTTCACTTAATTAGAGCCTCTCCGTTTTACTTAACTATTTTGGGATTAATCAGGTATTGGGCCCCCTATATCTTTCTTTTACTTAGAATTAAGGATTTTAGGGTTTAATCCTGTCTTCTAAACTGCTGCTACTATAAATATGGACCCCGTCCAGGGGTGAAATCCAGCAGGTTCTGACAAGTTCTGGAGAACCAGTAGCGGAAATTTTGAGCAGTTCGGAGAACCGGTGGCGGAAATTTTGAGTAGTTCAGAGAACCGGTAGCGGAAATTTTGAGCAGTTTGGAGAACCGGTAGCGGAAATTTTGAGCAGTTTGGAGAACCAGTAGCGGAAATTTTGAGTAGTTCGGAGAACCGGTAGCGGAAATTTTGAGTAGTTTGGAGAACTGGCAAATACCACCTCTGGCTGGCCCGAGAGTGGGGTGGGAATGGAGATTTTGTAGTATCCTTCCCCTGGACTGGGATAGGAATGGAGATTTTGCAGTATCCTTCTGCTGCCACGCCCACCAAGCCACACCCACCAAAGCCACAGCCCACAGAACCAGTAGTAAAAAAATTTGGATTTCACCACTGACCCTGTCTCTCTTACTCTGTATAGTAAGATTTATAAATATAGCACATTTATATATACAAGGAATCTTCGACTTATGTCCGCAATTGAGCCCAAAATTTGTCAGACGGTCGCAAAATGGGATCACATGACCCCGGGACACTGCCACCGTCATAAGTATGAGTCACCTGAATAAGGTTACCTGAATTTTGATCACGTGACCAGGGGGATACTGCAGCGGTCGTAAGTGTGAAAAAGGATCAAAAGTCACTTTTTTAAATGTACTGTTGTGAGTCCAAGATTTATTTGTACATTTCTTTTACTTAGAATTACGGATTTCAGGGTTTAATCCTGTCTTCCAAACTGCTGCTAAATATGGCCCCATCCTTCTTACTATGTGTAGTAAGATATATAAACAAAGCAACATTTATAAATACAGGCGGTCCTCGACTTAGGACTGCAATCGAGCCCAAAATTTCTGTTGCTGAGCGAGACAGTTGTTAAGTGAGTTTGGACCCCTTTTATGACCTTCCTTGCTGCCGTTGTTAAGTGAATCACCTCAGATATTAAATTAGTAACACGGTCCTTCAGTGAATCTGGTTTCCCCAATTGATTTTGCTCGTCAGAAGGTCGCAAAAGGGGGATATCACGTGACCCCGGGACACTGCGATCGTCATAAATATGAGTCAGTTGCCGAATGTCCCAATTTTGATCATGTGGACCACGGAGACACTGCAACGGTCGTAAATGTGAAAAACGGTCCTATAGTACCTTTTTTCCAGCGCCGTTGTAACTTCGAACGGTCACTAAGTGACGTTTTGGCCCATCAGCGGCCTGTGCAGCTAATAGCTGATTCCGACAGCGAGGAGGCTGGTGTGGTGCTGCGCCAGCAGCCTGTGCAGCTGGCACTCGAGTTGGACAATGAGGAGGCTGGAGAAGATGTGGGGCCAGAGGCGAGGATTCAGCCAGGGCCTTCAGAACCTCCAGAAGCTCCCATAAGTGAAGAGGACGAAGAGGAGGAGCCTCTTCTCGATGCACGGGCGTGCAGAGCTGCCAAAAGGCAGGAGTGGCTCCTCAGGAGGAGGTCTCCTCGAGAGTAAGGCTTGGGGCTAATTGGCCACTCCCTTAGCCTATTTAAGGAGGAACGCCGACTGAAGCAATTTGCAGAGAACAACTTCGTTCACATACCTTCGTGTCTTGTCTTGCTTATCTTATCAGCTTCCTGCAAATTGCTTCTGGGCATTCTGCCAACCATAGTAAGCTTTCAGTTATTATTCTTTGAATTCTTGGCGGCTGTTAATGCAGTTAATTAACAGCCGTTGTTGTAAAAGACTGATTTATTTATTAAACCAAGGTTTGAACGGACTTTGTGTGTGCTGCGTTCTTTGGGGTCCGTAGCTGGGGCAGAACAAGCAAACTGTTGTAAGTCGAGGCCTAGGAAAGGCTAGTAAGCAGGTTAGGAAGAGAAAGAATTAGACGTCGTACCCTCAGCACCCAACAACATGGCTATTAAATTGAATTGGGATGGACGTTTAATTCAACGCTCGTTTTCGTTTCTGACGTGAGGGAAAGCGTCTATCTTGCTTTTGGGGAAAATAGTCAATTTTTAAAGGGGAAAAAATAACCAGGGAACGTATTTAATTTGCTCCGGAAAGAGTAAAAAAACTTGTTGTAGCATGGAATTGATCTGGTGGTTTTGATGTGTTCCAATTAACGTCCGTTCAATTCCTCAGGTTTTAGTCACCATCTATTGGCTGGGGAAAACTGCAAACAACAGCACTCACTTTAACGGACCGCCACTGAACCTGAAAGAATTCGAAGGATTGTTAACCCAGATGAGAAAGGTATTTCAATTTCCTCTCGCATACACCACCTCGAAGTGATGCGGTGGCCTAGAGGTGGAGTTCTCGCCTCACAATCGGGAGGCTGTGAGTTCGATCCTAGGTAGAAGCAGATATTTCTCTCTATCTCTCTGGGCACAATGAGAATATATCTGCCGAACAAAACTCCGCATCGGTGACAGGAAGGGCATTCGGCCAGTAAACATTCAGCTCCATTTGGTTGCCCAGATTCCACCCCGCAAGGGATTATGGGATCGTTAAAAGAAGATGATGATGATGATTCAGGTAGCCTTCGACTTGCGACCACAGTTGAGCCCGAACATTTCCCTTGCTAAGCCAGACCGTTGTTAAGTGGGCTTTGCCCCATTTTGCGACCTTTCTTCCTACAATCCTTAAGTAAATCACTGCTGTTGTTAAGTGAGCAACCCGGTTGTTAAGTGAATCTGGATTCCCCCTTGACTTTGCTTGTTGGAATGTCGCAAAAATGGATCACGTGACCCCCGGGACACTGCAACCGTCATAAATATGAGTCAGTGGCCAAGTCTGACTTTTGATCACACGACCCTGGGGATGCTGCAATGGTCATAAGTGTGAAAAACGATCCTAAGTGCCTTTTTCCAGTGCTGTTGTAACTTCAAACGGTCACTAAACGAGTTGTTATAATTCGAGGGCTACCTGTATTTCTTTTTTTACCGTTTGATGTGTACGAAATAGTCTTTTTTACTTCTTTTAAGCTGCCGTTTTGTTTTGTTTTTAATTTTGATTTATATGCCGCCCTTCTCCGGAGACTCAGGGCAGCTAACAATGCGCTAAGCAATAGCCTTCATACTTTTGTATATTTTATACAAAGTCAGCTTTTTGCCCCCACAACTGGGTCCTCAATTTACCTACCTTAGAAAGGATGGAAGGCTGAGTCAACCTTGAGCCTTGGCGAGATTTGAACCTGCAGTAATTGCAGGCAGCTGGTCTTAATAACCAGCTTAATAACAGGGTGCCTTAGACCGCTGTACTACCAAGGCTCTTCACAGACATGTTCAAATCCCCAGAGATTCATTTCACAAATACGAAAGTCAGGAGGGGGGGAAAAAAAATGGGTAGGTGAAAAAAATAGATTTGGTTGCGTTTGGAAATGTAAACTGTTTTAAACAAAGAGATTTCAAGAAAGGAGAATATTTGCAGCTCAAGGGTTGAGATTTTATTGGGTCGTGTTTCCATTGGAAAAACCGCTTCTGGTTTTAGGCTCAAAATAATAAGAAGAAAAAAATTAAATTTAGTTTGAAAATTAAATGTTTGTGTCATTACGGAAATGGCTTGTAATCACTAAATGCTAAAGTTGAGACTTTAAATGTAATTAGCATTTTACTTAAATAGAAAGCTTTGGAGGATGATGCTTTTTGATCTTGGTGGGTTTTTTTTTTTTTCTGCACTTCCCCTCCCACCCTTTTAAAATCTTTATTTCCATTGTATTTTACGTCGTGATAAACCTCAATAAAAGGGAATTTTAAAGAGAACAAACGTTAAGGTCAACCATCCTGTTTAATTATTATTATTTTTTGGGGAACTTTTTTGAGGTGGGATTGCATGCAAAACTAGAAACGTTGCAGCTCAGAGTAATTTTTATTGTGTTTTTCCGGAGGAAGAGTGTTTGCCTTTTCGTAAAGCACACACTGGATAATGTTTGGATCAACAGGAAAAAAAATATTTTTGTTTCTATCGCTTTGTATGTCGGGTAAAATCTGGTAAAAACCCCAGAATCTATTCAGCCTTTGAAGCTTATATATATATCGTTCTCTCCAACGACAGAAAAACAAGGCAAAATAATAACAATAATAACAACAAGATAAGATAACTTTTATTGACATTTTTTTATTCTGAGAGCACACCGGCCCACATTAAAAATGAAATTCTGTTGCCTGCTCTCAAGAGAGTACCATATATTCATTAGTGGCCAAAATTGCGGAAAGCTTTTGGGAAAAGTGTATTTTCTAAAACTAGCTAATAACATCACTTTTTGGGGGGAGTAGTACCATAAAATTATATATCAATGGAAAGATAATTTAATCAAGAATGGAATGCAATAACTTTTAGGAAGGATTTGCTATTAGAATAGCAGTTACAGGATAAAGAAGAAAAATGAAACACGTAGAAAAAAACAAGATATAGAAGTGGTGTTATTAGCCATCAAACCTCAAAAATACACTTTTCCCAAAAGGTTTCCACAATTTTGACCACTACATACATAACATACATATGCACATGCTATATACATACATAAATATATACCTGCACCATACAGATAGACAGACAGACAGACAGACAGACAGACAGACAGACAGACAAATATAACAGAGATAGACATACACCAGGGGTGAGTTCTAAAATGTTTTACTACCGGTTCTGTGGGCGTGGCTTATTTTGTGGGCGTGGCTTGGAGGGGTTAATGTGACTGGGTGGGCGTGGCCAACTTTTTTTTTTAAAAAACTTTTAAAAGCATTTTTTCTACAACCTTAAGAGGTTGCAGAAAAAAACTGCTTTTAGAAGCCTCTGACGATCAGGCAAGTCAGCTGGGATCGCCAGAGGCTTTTAAAGGCATTTTTTTTCCCCTACAACCTCTTCGGCTGAAGAGGTTGTAGAAAAAATGCTTTTAAAAGCCTCTGAGATCCTAGTTGAGCCGCATGATCATCAGAGGTTTTTTTTAAAAACTTTTAAAAGCATTTTTTCAGCCAAAGAGGTTGTAGAAAAAATGCTTTCAAAAGTAAAAAAAAAAAAAAAAAAGCCTCTGATGAGGTGGGCGGGGTAAGCGAGCGGTGACCGGGCCGGGGACCAGTTCGGGGGGCGTGGCCAGCCAATGTTATTACCGGTTCTTCGAACTATTAAAAATTTTTACTACTGGTTCTTGCGAACCGGGAGCAACCCACCACTGACAGACAGACAGACAGACAGACAGACACAGACACAGACAAACACAGACAGACAGACAGTCAGACAGAGATATACAGGGATGAAATCCAGCAGGTTCTAACAGGTTCTGGAGAACTGGTAGCGGAAATTTTGAGTAGTTCGGAGAACCAGCAAATACCACCTCTAGCTGGCTCCAGAGTGGGGTGGGAATGGAGATTTTGCAATATCCTTCCCCCAGGAGGGGAGGGAATGGAGATTTTGCAATATCCTTCCCCTGCCACGCCCACCAAGCCACGCCCACAGAACTGGTAGGGAAAAATTTTGGATTTCACCCCTGTATATATATAATAGAGAGACAGAGAGAGACTGACAGATAGATATAGATATAGATATATATAGTAGAGACAGACAGACAGACAGACAGACAGACAGGCAGACAGACAGACAGGCATGCATACATACATACATACATACATACATACATACATACATACATACATATGTCTTCGCCAAGCTGATGAAGGGAGGAGAACTTGTGGCTCAGAGGTTAATACAACTGCCTAACATGCAGGCAGCCCAAGTTCGAATCCAAGTAAGGGTATGGCTAGCTGATGGGAGCTAAATAGCTTGAAATAGTCTCCCTTTCTTTCTTTAACAGCGAAATATAAATTTGGTATATATATTAGAGACAGACACACAGAGACATATATATATATATATATATATAATACACATATATATAATACAGAGAGAAAGACAGACAGATAGATATAGATATATATATAAGATAGCTAGATAGCTAGATAGCTAGATAGATAGATATAGACAGACAGACATACACATAAATATTAATCATAATACATTTCTAATGCAATATTTTCTAGGCATTTCAATCCACAATATGTTCGCCATATATGGGAAGTGATGGCGGGATGTGATCGTCTGTTAAGACAACTTTTATAGCACATTTGTGGGTTTGATGTTATCCATATGGCAGGGGTCATTGTTATATTGTAGAATGCCAAGCCGGAGATGTTTCAAAATAAAATTCAAAAATTAAAACACGTTGGCTTCCATTGTGCACAGTGGCTTGGGTATCTTGGTTGGATATCTGTTAATACAGTACCTACTTTGTAATAAAAAGTAGAGCTATTGTTAGGTCATCTAATAAAATGTATTTCCTGCCACGACAATTATCTTTTTTTGAATAATATCACCCCCTCCATAGTTCTTATCTAGACAATCCTTATAGTAAGGTAGAGTCGTATTAATTAATTCATGATGAAATAACCCCTTTTTGGTTACCCTGCATTCTTAAACACGGATTTTCTCCCGTTGTATAGAAGTTAGACTTCCTCTCTCTTGGCATCTTGCTGGCACTGTTCTGCCCTTTCGAATTATTAGCATGCCAGACTCTAAACCAAGCTGAAATGATTGGCTATTTTCAGAGGACATATTAACAAAAGGTTTCAGTTTTGGAACCAAAGCCCTTTTTCCCTTATAATTTGCTCGTCCATTCATTCAATCACGCATTCACTCACTCCCCCTTTTTTTTTTTTTAAAGAAAAAAAATCATGGAGATGCTTCGTCTGTTTTAAAAGAGAGAGGGAGGGAGAGAAAAACGACAAAGCTTTTTTAAAAAAAATAATATTTCAAGGAATGTTTTATGAATGAAATATAGTCCTTGTGTGTCTCTGGAGAGTTTACTCTGGTTTTCAGGCCTGTTGTGGGTGAACTTTCTGCCGTAAACCAGCTTTTTCTCCCGTTCTTCTTTTGCTCTCACGAAAAATGGCAGCTTGCCAAAAGAATTAAATGCAAAGCCATTTGTATGCAAGAGCTGTAGCCCGCGGGAAAGGATGCCACTTTGGGAAAAATGCAGGGAGAATAGGAATTATGTTTATTGGGTACGGAGGTCTGGCGCTGTATAGGGCGACATCACTGGCATGTTGGCCCTCACAATTAAGGAAAGGAAAAATGTTCTCTCCAGAAAAGTTTTGGGCTCTCTCTAGAAAAGTTTTGGGCTCTCTCTAGAAAAGTTTTGGCCATTCACTGAAAGTTTTGGGTGTTAATTAAGTTTTGAGCTCTCTAGAAAAGTTTGGGGTGATCACTGAAAGTTTTGGGCTCTCTAGAAAAGTTTTGGGTGATCACTGAATGTTTTGGGCCCTGTAGAAAAGTTTTGGGTGTTAATTAAAAGTTATGGGCTCTCTAGAAAGGTTTGGGTGATCATGGACAGTTTTGGGCTTAGACATGTTTTGGGCCTTCTAGAAAAGTTTTGGGCATTCATTTAAAGTTTTGTGCTCTCTAGAAACGTTTTGGGCATCCATTAAGAGTTTTGGGCTCTCTAGAAAAGTTTTGGGCGATCACTGAATGTTTTGGGCCTTGTAGAAAAGTTTTGGGTGTTAATTAAAAGTTATGGACTCTCTAGAAAGTTTTGGGTGACCATTAAACGTTTTAGGCTCTCTAGAAAAGCTTTGGGCATTCATGAAACATTTTGGGCTTTCTAGAAAAGCTTTGGGCATTCACAGACAGTTTTGGGCCCTCTAGAAAAGCTTTGGGTATTCATTAAAGGATATTTGATCCAATCAAATATCAATCTTTATTCCATCACAGACCAAGCAAATGAAAATGTAAGCGTCACAATGAATTTAAGATATACGAAAAAATCCAATTATTCTGAAACATCTAAAAAGGGTCAGAGTTAATTTCAGCGTGACTGCGCAGATTATAGAAGCGTACTTCACTTTGGTCGAGGAAGTAAGTTCCGATCGATCCGATAACAACTCGTTGAGATAAAACAAATGGGAACACACAGGATATTTAGTGGGAAGAGTGGGAAGGGGTGGCCATCGTGACTTTGATAATGCCTCATACGTGGCTCTGGGGAGGTACGCAGTAGCTTCAAACATTCGTTAAGTGACTGGTCAATAAATCAAGAACTATTTGTGCACCTAAGAATGCTAACTAAGAAACATTTGTTTACAAATACACATCAGTAAACATCTCGGACTCGTAGGGCTGAAAGACATCTTAGTGTCAGGTTTGAAAGATAAGACGAACTCAGTCAAAATGATTGATTGCTAAAAACCTACTCACAGGAATCTTCTCAACTAACAGGCAGCACTTTGCTGGAGTTTCAGAAGGGTCAACGGAATTCAAGGGAAGCGCTTACTCTACTTACGACTACATAGGGATGCTAGGCTGATCCCTCTTTTAACTCTGCCTCCAGGTTCTGTCCAACTGATCATCGGGCCAACTGATCATCGGTGCTACCGGTTTGCCCGAACCGGCTGAATACCACCTCTGATTCTCACTGTCAGGAAAATCTTTCTTCGCTCCAGGTTGGAGCATCCTCTGACGAGCTTCCACCCATTGTCCTGTCTCTTGGGGTCTGGAGAATAATGTCAATCCCCTCTTCTCAGTGGCGACCCCTCGAGTAGTAGAAGATGGTTATCACGTCCCCTCTAATCCATCTCGTCTTCCCCAGCTCCCTCAACTGTTCATCATATAATTTAGCCTCCAGATTCTTTATCATCCTTGGTGCTCTTCTCTGCGTGTTTTCCAGAGTTTCAGCATCTTTTTTTTTTATCATGGTGACCACAACTGGATGCAGGATTCCAGGTGTGGCCTCACTAGTGCAGTATAAAGCGGGTACCACCTCTTCTCATGTTCTTGAGGGTATCCCATCTTGCTGAGCCTTCTGTTTCTGAATGGAACTTGTCTGAAATGGTAGAAGGCAGTGGTGGGTTGCTCCCGGTTCGGTCCGGTTCTTGCGAACCGGTAGTAACGGTGGCAGGAGGCTCCGCCCACCCACCTGAATTTCATCATGAACGATCTGTGTGCCCCCGTTGCAAACCGGTAACGGAGGTATGTAGAACCCACCCCTGGTATAAGGCAGTGGTGACAAACCTTTTACTCACCGAGTGCGAAACAGGTACACGCTTCTGACGCGTGTGCTATCCGTGCTAACGCGCGGCTCCTCCCCCATGCGCTGCATGTGCAACCGCACCATCTGTGCATGCGTGCAGGTTTCACATGGCTCCCTCATGCGCAATCACACCAGTGGTGGGTTCCTCCCGGTTTGGTCCGGTTCGGCCGAGCTGGTAGCAGTGACGATATGACGTCACCAAACCGGTTCTCCCCCCTCCCACCCCCCCACCCCCCCACGTTATTCTTACCTTTTATTTGGTCCCACCCCCAATCTATTGCTGCCTCCTGAGTCCCAGCTGATGACTAGAGGGAAAAAAAACTGTTTAAACTCTTGCCGCGGGGCTTCAAAGGGCCGCCCTACAGCTGATCAGTGTTAAAAGCAAACAAATGAGTCGGGTCGTAAGTGCGAGGACTGGTCGTAAGTGCGAGGACCTTCCAGAAATGACTCTGACCAGCTAGCCACGCCCCACCTAGTCACATGACCTCCAAAGCCACACCCACAAAATAAGCCACGCCCACAGAACCGGTAGTAAAAAAAATTTAGAACCCACCCCTGAATCACACCACCATGCGGTTTTTGCGTTTTGTGCAATGTACGCCATCTACGCACGGGCGCGCTGCGTGCGAGTACTCTCGCGCAAATGCGCACGCCTGCGCAGGAGAGCTCCGAAGACCAGCTGGGTCCCCTGAATTGCACGCACGCAGCTGCAGTTGAGTTGGGCGACAGCTCGCGTGCCCCGTAAGATGGCTGTGCGTGCCACCTCGGGGAGACGCGTGCCACAGGTTCGCCATCCCGGGGATAAGGCCCGCTTTTTGAACGAGGGGTTGGACTAGAAGACCTCCAAAGTCCCTTCCAGCTCTGTTCCGAATTCTCCGACAAGATCCTAGCCGAAACAAGGGACAATCTTTTTCCTAAAGTTAAGGCTGGGGTTTTCTCCTGACCTTTTCCTTCCTCTGGAGAGCTCTCCGCGGCGTTTTTAGTGGAAAGAATTTATAATCGGGAGCCTGTCAAAGACGTCCATTGTTCTGCTTCGCTCCGAACATGTGTGGTAGCCACAAGTGCTTTCAGATCTCCTGCAGCCAGGAGCTGGCAACGAGCAAAGAGCAAGATTGAATTCTTCAGAGACATCAGGCGGGGGAAAGAGTCTGCTTTCTTTCTTTCTTTTCTTTTTTTTCTTTTTCTTGCTTTTGGAGGAAAGACATCCCCTTTTTTTCAGAACTGCAGCGTCTCCTCGGACGGAGCCGAGAGGCAGGGGGGAAACCCAGAGCTTCCTTATTTTTGACCGAACGAGAAACAAACAACAGACGTAAAAATTCGTGTGTACAGTTTTTTTTTGTGTGTGTGTATACTGGAGTTCCGGATCCATAAAGACATGATTTGGAAGCAATCTCTTCCATCTTTGTGAGATGTTTTGCCTGCTGACTTAAAAAACTCAGGATGCTTCGTCTCGCATGCTATGGAGAACAGCTCCTGTGAAACAGTTGTGAAGAATGGATTAGCCATGTTTCAGGTTGCTTTTATTGATTTATTGATTGATTTTTTAACCTCCTTGGTGTGTTAGGAAATGGGCATTTGGTCCAAACGAGTTCTGGATTTGCTTTTTTTGGGGGGGGGGTTGTTTTGCAACGGTTCCCATCTGGCATTGATGCGTTTTTTTTTTAAAGCTTCGGCAAAGCGTTGAAAGATTTCCCCAGCTGAATGACAAGGGGTGGAAGATGAATGCAATTATTATTATTATTATTATTATTATTATTATTATTATTATTATTATTATTACTTTAATCCGAGGTGTAAGGCTGCTACGCTAAATTCTGTTTTTATTTTAAGCTCCCTGCAGTAAATTAAGCTTCTGTTTCTGTTTGGCGCAAGTGGAGGGCAGGAGTGAAAATATAGAATTAGATAGAATTTTTTATTGGCCAAGTGTGATTGGACGCACAAGGAATTTGCCTTTGGTGCACGTGCTCTCAGCGTACATAAAGGATAAAAATAAAATAGATTCGTCGAGAATCGTAAGATACGACATTTATTATGGTTTTGCTTTTATTGTTTTGCTTTTCACGGCAAGATTTGAATCGAGTTTTGGGGGAGGAAAAGAGGTTCTTTGAATCGAGACGGCAAAGCCCAAAAGATTGGGGGCGGGGGGGTTGAATTATTTTGTCCAAATATTTAAAAAGTAACGTCCCACCCAAAAAAAACCCCGAACAACCCCTTGCTCTGGATTATGTTACCGGCTCTCATTTGAGATCTTTTGTGCGGGGTGCAACGGTGGAAACAAACAGGCTTAAAAATAATTAAAAAAAAGAACGGAAAGTCAAATTACAGTTTTCCCACAGAGTCTGTGCGGTGGTGTTTTATTTCTTAGTGGCTTCTGGTTCAACAAGTTGTCGTTGCGGTTTCAGAAAGCTACGACGACTCTTTGAGGCCGGAAAAGTGGTTGGTTGTGAGGAAAAAAAATCAATTTGTTCTGAGGTCACCGTAGCATCGAAAAAACATGGGTGAACATTGGAAAGAACTATTCCGGTCGTCCTCAATTTACAACGGTTCATTTAGTGATCGTTTGAAGCAGGGGTGGGTTCTACTTACTTTTACTACCGGTTCGCAACGGGAGTGCATGCGCAGATCACCCGTGATGACATTGTGGCGGGTGGGCGGAGCCTCCCGCCGGTTTTACTACCGGTTCTATAGAACCGGACCGAACCAGGGGCAACCCACCACTGGCTTGAAGTTACAGCGGCACCGAAAACAAGCGACTTACAACTGCTTTTCACACTTAACGACCGTTGCAGCAAACCCGGTGGTCACGTGATCGAAATTCAGACGCTTGTCAACGGACTCATATTTATGACGGTCGCAAGGTCCCGGGGTCACGTGATTCCCCTTTGGCGACCAACCGACAAGCACAGTTAGATTTGATTCACTTAACAACCGTTTTGCCAGCTTGAACCCCTACAGAGGAGATTCATTGAATGACAGGAAAGGTTGTAAAATGGGGCGAAACTCACTTAGCAAATGTCTCGCTTAGCAACGGGAATTTGGGGCTCAGTTGTGATTGTAAGATGAAGTTATTTGTGTTGGATTTTCGGCCATACTGTGGATGTGCGCAGACTAGAGCTAGTCCTCGAATTATGACCACAAATTTCCATTGCTAAATGAGACAGTTATTAAGTGAGTTTTCCCCCATTTTACGACCTTTCCTGCCACAGTTGTTCTGGTGAATCCCCTGTGGTTGATAAATTAGCAACCCGGTCATTAAGCGAACCTGTCTTCCGCATAGACTTTGCTTGTAAGAAGGTCGCAAAAGGGGATCACATGACCCCGGGACACTGCAACCGTCATAAGTACGAGTCAGTTGCCAAGCGTCTGAATTTCGATCACGTGACCGTGGGGATGCTTCAACGGTCATAAGTGTGAAAACCGGTCACAGGTCACTTTTTTCAGTGCCCTTGTAGCTTCGAACGGTCACTAAATGAAACGGGCTGCCTGTATTCCTTTTTTTTACAGTTTGGAATGGCCTTTTTACTTCTGTTATGCTCCCATTCTTCACAGAAATGTTTAAATCCCCACAGATAGTTCATCTCTTCATTCTACAAATACGGAGGCCAGGCCACAGCGGGGGGGTGGGGGGGGTGGGGGGTGGGGGGGTGGGCGGGGGTCGGAATGGAGAGGTGAAAAAACAGATTTGGTTAAGATGGAAATGTCAACTGTTATAAACAAAGAGAGTTCGATAAAGGAGAATATTTGTATGAGGAAGTCCTTAGAGCAGTGGCCCTCAACCTTTTGGGCACCGGGGACTGGTTCTGTGGAGAGAGGTTTCTCTGCGGACCGGAAGAGGCGTGGTTTCATGTGCTGCCTGCATCCCGCGGATGGGGCTTCGCTTGTTTGCACTGCCCGGTTTCTGGCATGTCGTGGCCCAGTGGGGTTCCACGGACCGGAGATTGGGCACCCTTGCCTAGGAGCAGGGGTGCTCAAATCTGGCCTGTGGGGCCGGCCTGGAAGTAGCAAACGACCGGCCTGCGGTGCCTCTGGCAGCCAAAACCAGTTTTGGCCAGCAGGGTGCTGCAGGACTCCGTCCAGGCCGAAAATGGGGTCTGGGGGGCTGCGTGAGGCCCACCCTATTCCCCGTTTTGGCTGGCAGGGTGCTGCAGGACTCTGTCCAAGCCAAAAATGGGGCACCGGGGGGCCGCGTGAGGCCCCCTTGTGCCCCATTTTGGCCGGCCTGGAGGTGTCCGTCCTGTCTCCCCCTCCCTTCCCTGCCCCTCCGGCCGGCCCGCAGAGAAGAACTACAATGCTGATCTGGCCCTTGAAGAAATCTAGTTTGACACAACTGCCTTAAGAGGACGCGTCTTTCTAACCAGGCTTCTGTTCCTCACCAGGACACGGAAGACGTCGAGAGTCCAAAGCGCAGCATCCGCGACAGCGGCTACGTAGATTGCTGGGATTCGGAGCGTAGCGATTCTCTCTCCCCGCCGCGTCACGGCAGAGATGATTCCTTCGACAGTCTGGATTCCTTCGGGTCCCGGTCCCAGCAGACCCCTTCTCCAGATGTGGTGCTGAGAGGGAGCAGCGATGGTGAGTTGTGCCACACACACACACCCCACCTCCAACCCCCCAGGGAACCAGAACTCCCTTTCTGACAGGACATAACGTACGACCCCGTGGTGTAAAATACCACAGTTTCCACAGCTGGCTTCTGCGGGATGTTCTCTTGGTAACCCGATGTGAATTTCGGTTACCTCAGAAAAGACGGATTACGCCCGCAGTGGAGGCCAAACTTTTCTGTTGTTGAGACATTTGTGAAGTGAACTTTGCCCCGGTGGTTAAGTGAATCACTACAATCGTTAAATGAGTGGCACAGTTGTTAAGTGAAGCTGGCTTCCTCATTGACTTTCCTTATCAGAAGGTTGAATAGCAAGAGCAATAACAATAGTACTTAGACTTCTTGTTCTGGCCCAACACTTACATACCACTTCACGGTGCTTTCCAGTCCTCTCTAAGCGGTGAAAATGGGGGTCACATGACCCCAGGCAGAGGTGGGTTTCAGCAGGTTCTGACCAGTTCTGGAGAACCGGTAGCGGAAATTTTGAGTAGTTCGGAAAACCGGTAGTAAAAATTCTGACTGGCCCCGCCCCCATCTATTCTCTGCTTCCCAAGTCCCAGCTGATCTGGTGGAAATGGGGATTTTGCAGTAACCTTCCCCTGGATTGGGGACGGAATGGAGATTTTACAGTGTCCTTCTCCTGCCATGCCCACCAAGCCACGCCAACCAAGCCATGCCCACAAAACCAGTAGTAAGAATTTTTGAAACCCACCACTGACCCCAGGACATGGCAACCATCATAAAGACGAACCAGCCGCCAAGCGTCCCAATTTTCATCACATGACCATGGGGATGGTGCAACGGTTGTACAGTAAGTGTGAAAAATGGCCGTAGGTCACTTTTTCCCCCAGTGCTGTGGTAACTCTGAACGGTCACTAAACGGAACTGTTGTAAAATGCGGCAGCGTTCACTTAACGAAGGTCTCACTTGACAACAGAAATGTCGGGCTCAATTGTGGTCGTACGTCGAGGACTACCAGTAGTTTGAGATAATCTTCTTGGAGAGCTGCTAAAGTCTTTTTTTCCCCCACTCCCAGCCGTGAGCTGTAGGACGAATAGTTGCTGCACCAGGTCTCAAATTTTTGAGGTGGGATTTCCTCCATCTGAAGTGCCCTGAAGAGCCTTGGTACTACAGTGGTTTAAAGCACCCTGTTATTAAGACCAGCTGCCTGCAATTACTGCAGGTTCGAATCTCTCCAAGGCTCAAGGTTGACTCAGCCTTCTATCCTTTCTAAGGTAGGTGAAATGAGGACCCAGTTTGTGGGGGCAATAAGCTGACTTTGTATAAATATACAAAAGTATGAAGGCTATTGCTTAACGCACTGTAAGCCGCCCTGAGTCTCCGGAGAAGGGCGGCATATAAATCAAATAAAAAAAAAAAAAAAGTGTAAGTAGGCAGGCATTGATTTCACAAATAACATAAGATCAAAAGTTAAAGAGAAGCAGACTTCTGGCATGTAAACAATCCACCTTGGTGTACAGTGGAAAGAAGTTTGATTTGGACGGTTTGTTTTGGCATGTGGCAGAGGTGAAATGCTCCTGGTTTAGACCGGATCGCCCGATCCGGTAGCGATGGAGACGGGTGGTTCGGAGAATCGGTAGCAAAAATCCCTGCCCCCCCCCATGCCCAGCTGAGCCGTGCAATCATCAGAGGCTTTTTTTCTTTTAAATGCCTCTGATGATCCAAGCTGAGTTGCCTGATCGTCAGAGTAGTACGGTGGACTAAAGCACTGTTATTAACATCTGCTGCTTGCAATTACTGCAAGTTCAAATCTCCCCAGGCTCAAGGTTGACTCAGCCTTCCAAGGGTCAATAAATGAAAGCACCCTGTTATTAAGACCAGCTGCCTGCAATTACTGCAGGTTCGAATCTCGCCAAGGCTCAAGGTTGACTCAGCCTTCCATTCTTTCTAAGGTAGGTGAAATGAGGACCCAGTTTGTGGGGGCAATAAGCTGACTTTGTATAAATGTACAAAAAAGATGAAGGCTATTGCTTAGCGCATTGTAAGCCGCCCTGAGTCTCCGGAGAAGGGCGGCATATAAATCAATTTTTTTAAAAAAAATGTTAGCAAAATTGCTTTGTAATGGGTACTGCTAATAAAAGTATTAGGGTAGCTGTAATGGTCATTTAAAAATTGTTAGCAAAAATTATTTCAAATGGGGACTGCTAAGCAAAGGACTAGAGTAGCTTTAATAGTTATCTAAAAATCGTTAGCCAAAATGCTTTCTAATGGAGACTGCTAATAAAAGTATTAGGTCATTTAAAAATTGTTAGCAAAATTGCTTTCCAATGGGGACTGCTAACAAAAGTAGAGGAGCTATATTGTAATATATCTCTGTGCCTTGTTCGGTTCGGTTCTGCTCACTTTTGCTTTCTTTTAATATTTCACGTTTTGTGACGGACCCTAATAAAGATTGAATTGAATAGAGTAGCTATAATATGAATCTAAACATAGTTAGCAAAAATATTTTTCTAATGGATAGTGCTAACAAAAACAGAGTAGCTACAATACAGTAGAGATATTTTCTTTACGGGAGTGATTTTTATCGTGCTCTTCGGTCCTCTTGAGCAAAATCGCCAAAGAATTGTCAAGAAGGAAAATTACTGTAATGTTTTTCTTACTTTCCCAAATAATGCAATGAAAGTGCAGCATTTAAACCAACGATTGAACATAGAACTATGCGCGGTGGGTCTCACTGATTTTAAGCCGCTTGTCACAAGGTTTCATTGCAAGAAGGTGTAGTTGTTATCTTAAGTTTATCCTTATAGACCTGATGGTCCAAAGTCTTCACCAAACTTTGGAGTTGCATGAGAATTTTTGTAGCCCAAATTTAATGTTGCATTTACTGAACTTCTGGTTAACCTTTGCTCTTTACTACCAGTAAGAACAAATGTATTGATCATTATTTTATATGATGATGATAATAATAATTATTAAATAATTATTAAATAATTATTTAATAATGATATTTAATAATTTGTTTATTAATAAATAATGATATTTATTTATCATTATTTTACAAAACTGGGTCTTATATTTATTTTTGCTCCAAAAGACGCATTATGGCTTATTTTCCGGTTATTTGGGGGAAATACAGTACTAAACACCTCCGTCTGCTGACGATCTTAACTGGAGCTTATTTTTGGGGTAGGGTGTATATTACGAGCATCCTGAAAAATCGTGCTAGGGCTTATTTTCTGGTTGGGTCTTATTTTGGGGAAAACAGGGTATATATTTGCTCTTTTTAAGCTCTTTGTTTGATATTGCTTGGAGAGTAGAGAATTAAACACCTTAGATGATTGCTTAAATATTTATGTCTTAAATAACTTTGGAATTCGCCCCCCCCTTTGGTCTCCTCTGAAATAGTTTTCTCGTTCTTAGTTTTTGCTGTTAAGGATGAAATCTCCATTCTCCAAATTTCCATCCTGCCCCTTTTAGATGGACTGTGGTGTTGCTGTGTCATATAACATTTCTTTGCAAGAAAGGCATTTAGAATGCAGAAACCGAGCTCCTTTCTCTGCTCCCTTTCCCTCAAAGGTCTTTTCCCCCCCTCAATTTGCATTTCCAGTGTCTCTTTTCAGCTTAAACTTTTGAGTTTCAATTAGCTACCTAGAAACAAAAAAAAGGGGGAAAAAGAAAGACTGGCCTACTTGGCATACAAGACTCCTAGTGTTGGAAGGAGAATCGTGGCGAGAGAAATTTGGCTGAATTCCTTTGGTGAAGCCTCTAACTATATTAATATATTATCTAATGATTCCATCCTTTCTCCCCCACTGAATTATCATTGGTGAATCTCAAATTCTGCATATTGGAAATTACATTCCTTGCTTTATCCACAGAATAAAGCAGTTAGTAATCTAAGGATGGGATGGGATGGGATGGGATGGGATAATGGAATGAAGAATAGAGTAGAGTAGAGTAGAGTAGAGTAGAGTAGAGTAGAGTAGAAATAGAACAGAACAGAACAATGGAATAAAGAGTAGAGTAGAACAGAACAGAACAGAACAATAGAATAGAATAATGGAATGAAGAGTAGAGTAGAGTAGAATAAAATAGAACAGAACAGAACAGAACAGAATAGAATAGAGTAATAGAAAAGCATAGAGTAGAACAGAACAGAACAGAATAGAATAATGGAATGAAGAATAGAGTAGAACAGAACAGAACAGAACAGAACAGAACAGAATAGAATAATGGAATGAAGCGTAGAGTAGAATAGAATTAATGGAATGTGGAATGGAATGGAATGGAATGGAATGGAATGGAATGGAATGGAATGGAATGGAATGGAATGGAATGAAGAATAGAGTAGAACAGAACAGAACAGAATAGAATAAAATAATGGAATGAAGTGTAGAGTAGAACAAAACAGAACAGAACAGAACAGAACAGAACAGAACAGAATAGAATAGAATAGAATAGTGGAATGAAGCATAGAATAGAGTAGAGTAGAACAGAACAGAACAGAACAGAATAATGGAATGAAGAATAGAGTAGAACAGAACAGAACAGAATAGAAAGAATAGAATAGAATAATGGAATGAAGCGTAGAGTAGAGTAGAATAGAATTAATGGAATATAGAATGGAATGGAATGGAATGAAGAATAGAGTAGAACAGAACAGAACAGAATAGAATAGAACAGAACAGAACATTTCTTTATTGGTCATATGTGATTGGACACCCAAGGAATTTGTCTCCAGTGCGTAAGCTCTCAGTGTACATACAGACAACAAAGTGATAAGTCATATATTATAAATAACAAGATACAATCATAAACCATAAAATAGAATAAGGCAGTTAATAATCTAAGAATAGAACGCAACGCAACAGAACAGAACAGAACAGAACAGAACCGAACACAACAGAATATTCTTTATTGAGCAAATGTGATTTGACATAACCAGGAATTTGCCTCCCGTGCATAAGCTCTCAGTGCCCATACAAACAACAAAGTGATAAATCCTAGATCATAAATCCATTAGACGCCGTCATAAATCATAACCTATAAACACCAAATCGTAAGGTACCAATAGGAGAAGGTAGTAGGAAAGACGAGAAGGATAAGAGCAAGGCAGCCCTACTTCATGTCTTAAGTCTGCCAGCTGGTAACATTTTGAGACCGGAAAGAGAAGGACGATCCCATTGTGGCTGAATCAGCGGACTTATTTGCATTGTGGCGCACACATTCGGTTCTATTTGGAAACTTTGCTTACGGTTTGTTTGTTTTTTTCCAAACAGGAAGAGGAAGCGATTCGGAGTCTGACCTACCGCATCGAAAGCTGCCAGACGTGAAGAAGGATGACATGTCTGCCCGGCGAACATCTTACAGCGAACCCAAATCAGTCGTGCCTTTTAACCAATACCTTCCCAATAAAAGTAACCAGACTGCCTATATCCCAGCGCCACTCCGGAAGAAGAAAGCCGAACGAGATGACTTCCGGAAGAGTTGGAGCACGATGACCTCTCCGCTAGGAGGAGAAAGACCTTTCAGGTAAGGTCTCCTTGACCAAACTTCAGACGACCAAGTCATGTGGTCCACGGACATGTACACCCCCCCCCCAACAAGAAGAGAATATTTTGTAGTTCAGGATTGAACTGTGCGGTCCTTGGTGAAGGCTAGAGAAAACCCGATTCTCTCGAGCACTGATGTTATAACCTAGCTGGGTAATGAAACATCTGCAAGAAAACAACCAAGCTCAGAGAGTACCAAGGACCCCGCAGTCCTCCTCCTCCTCTCCCCTTCCCTTTCTCCTCCATTCCATAAAACCCACTCCCTTCTAGCACTGATGATGATGTCCCCTAGTGGGGCCATGTCCTCGACGTCTGCGGAGCCACCGGAAGTCTCACCCGATAGTTTTGTAGTCCTCTCAAAATCGAGGTTTTTTTCCTGAGAATCTTAACACTTAAACCAGTGTGGCTTTCCTCCGTGGATGGAATTTGGGTTGCCTCCCATCTTAAATCGTTTGCTGTTTTGTTTCGAAACGGATGCTTTCCTATCAGTTGCGCAGTTGGAAAACCGGAAGTCTTTTTCAGATGTTCTAAAAGTTTCTCCGAGACGGTTGTTTTACTTTGCGTTCATACGCTGGGCGGACGTTTTCAAAACCTTCCAATATTCTCTCTCTCTCTCTCTCTTTTTTTTTAATATCCTCATGGGAGATGTCTATGGGAGGACTGAGAAAGTCAAAAAAGTCAAGACACTGGAGACTTTCAAAAAGAAATGGGACAACCATTTGTCTGAAATGATATAGGGCAGTGATGGCTAACCTTTTGCTATTGTGTGCCAGGAAGGGGTGGGCGGGGGAAGTTTGCGCACGCGGGTGCCCACACCAATAATTCTATGCACCCCATCCCCGTGCATGTGCGCCCCCTCTTTCTCCCCCTCCCCACTCCTGGCACACGATGGCCTGGTAGGCCTGTTTTTCTTTCTCACCTGGCTCCAGAGCCTCTCTATGCATCTGGGGAGGGTGAAAACAGCCTTCCCCATCCCCTCGGAGGCCCTCCGGAGGCCCAAAATGGCCTGTTTCCCAACTTCCGGTTGTACAGGAAGTGACTTTTTTGCTGTCCCCTGCCTCCAGAGACTCCTAGAGAGGGCCTCCGAGGGGATGGGGAAGGTTGTTTTCACCCTCCCCAGATGCATACAGAGGATCTGGAGCCAGGTGAGAGAAAAACAGGCCTTCCTCCCCCTAGGCCCTCTGGAAGCAGGAAACAGCCTGTTTCCCTATTTCTGGTGGGCCCAGAAGGCCCGAAAATCAGCTGATCGGCGCCGGAGCTGAGCTGGCGTGCCAGGCGACATGGCTCCCCATGCTGCCTGTGGCACGCATGCCATAGGTTCGCCATCACAGATATAGGGTTTCCTGCTCGAGCAGGGGGTTGGACTAGAAGACCTCCAATGTCCCTCCCAACTCTGTTATTCTATGTTCTAAGGCAGGGGTGTCAAATTCGACTTCATAGAGGGCCACATCAGGGTTGTATTTTACCTCCGGGGGGAGGGCTGGAGTGGGCGTGGCCTGGATGGGCGTGGCCAGCTCGACGTCACTCATGTCAGGGGCGCCTGTGGTGGCCCGAGCACTCTGCCAGCAAAAACAGCTCGGGAAAGCTCCCGAGCTCTGTTTTCGCTGGCAGAGGGTTGCAGGCAGCGGTGAAATCCTCTGAAGTCTGCTACTGGTTCTGTGAGTCTGCTACCGAGCGCGCGCATGCACACTTTGCGTACATGTGTGCCTGAGGCCCGCCCGCGCAGCGCTAAAAAAGGAACATTTTGAAGCCTTCCGAGTCTGCAAAGGTAAGTAGAACAGTGGGGGTGAGGGACTCCACTGCGCCACGCGATTTACATTAGCTAGAAAGCAGGAAATCTGACGATTCTAGCTAATACAGCTGATTGTCGGAAATACTGGTTCGCCCGAACCCGGTAGCAGTTTTTACTACTGGTTCAGGATAACCGGTCCGAACCGGTAGCATTTCAGCCCTGGTTGCAGGAGGCTGTCGCAGCCAAAAACGGAGCTCGGGAGTCCGTTTTTGCTGGCAGAGGCACCGTGGGCCGGTCCTTCGTTGTTTCCATGGGGGGGCCCTGCAGACCAGATCTAAGCAGATCCAGCCCCCCGGCCTTGAGTTTGACACCCCTGTTCTAAGGAATCAGACATGTGCTACATAATAATAGGGGCTGTGACAATTCGCCACGGCCAACTCTCACCACGGCCAACTCGCTGCAAAACAACTTGCTGCGGGACAAGAGTTAACACTAATATCAAAGAAATGCTGGAACAGAATTATTAAAGGAAAGGAGGCAAAAGCAGGGACAGAATGAAATGTGAATAGCAAAAATTCAAATGGTTTGTATTTATTTTAAAGGGACGCGGTGGCTCAGCGGCTAAGATGCTGAGCTTGTCAATCAAAAGGTTGGCAGTTCAGCGGTTTGACTCCCTAGTGCCGCGTAATGGGGTGAGCTCCCGTTCCTTGTCCCAGCTTCTGCCAACCTAGCAGTTCAAAAGCAGGTAAAAAAATGCAAGTAGAAAAAATAGGGACCATCTTTGGTGGGAAGGGAACAGCGTTCCGTGTGCCTTTGGCATTCAGTCATGCCGGCCACATGATCACGGAGACGTCTTCGGTTAGCGCTAGCGCTTTGGCTTTGAAATGGAGATGAGCACCGCCCCCTAGAGTCGGGAACGACTAGCACGTATGTGTGAGGGAAACCTTTACCTTATTTATTTTAAATAATGAAATAGAATTGTTAAATGGCTCCGCAGAATGTTGTCTCCTGGCGAATTGGCCATGGCAAGTTGTCCGCAGCGAGTTCGCGGTGACACGCTGTCCCATTCCCTAATAACCTATATATAACTCCATAGCAAACAGCATCCTGAAACCATAGAAGAAGAACCCCAGGTGCCACTCGATGGGGACCTCGTGAGCAGCAGGACGACCATTGCCTCCCCCTCCGCGAAGCCTGTGCAGACAGACATGGGTCCAAAGAACCCTTGGCCTCAGTTTCTCACCTGTTCTGATAACCAAACAACAGCTCCCCAAAACGAGGAAAAAGGTCCGGAGGAAATCGGGAAGCTGAGAAGGTTGGAACAGGCTGGTATTAAGGTCAGGCCAGCAGCTCACCGCTGTGGCGGCAGGTTAGAAATTTGGCCTGGCATGCGTTTCATTTGTAGCATTTGCTGTGTGTTCCAGAACAGTGCAATGGCCTAGAGGTGGAGGTCTTGCCTCACAATCAGGAGGCTGTGAGTTCGATCCTAGACAGAGGCAGATATTTTTCTCTCTGGGCACAATGAGAATATATCTGCTGAACAAAACTCCGCATTGGCAACAGGGAAGGGCATCCGGCCAGTAAACACTCTGCTAACTCCATTCAGTTGCCCAGACTCCACCCCGCAAGGGATTATGGAGTCATTAAAAGGAGATGACGATTTGCTGTGTGTTCCAGTTGTTGGTATTTTGTTTTGTTTTTTAACGTATGGTCATATCCCTTTTCCTACCGTGTTCTCCCGAAAATAAGACCCTGTCTTATATTTTTTTTTGAATCCCGAAATAGGTGCTTGGCCTTATTTTTAGGGCGGTCTTATTATTTTGGGGCACGTGGAGAAAGATGGGGCTCCTCTTGCCGTCTTACCTGATTTCCAGCTCTGCGTTTAAATATTTTCAGGGAGGGCTTATTTTCGGGGGCGGGGAGACTTATTTTAGCGCATGCTCTCAAAAGCCCGATTGGGCTTATTATCAGGGGAGGTCTTATTTTCGGAGAAACAGGGTAGCAACCAAAATTAACCAAATAAACGCCTGCAATTTTATTTATTTTGGGGGGGGGAATCACAAGAAGCCTTAAGAAACGTGAAGCTTCGCATCGCCAACTTAGTGGCGATGCTTGCATCGGTTTGTGATTGCCGTAACAAGACTAAAACAGTTCTTAAATATTTGGTGTGCTGAGTGAGACTTTTGTCCGATGCTTGTGTTTGGATTAATCAAGAAACACGTTAAGGGAAGCTGTCTTCCAAACCAGAATGATTAAAAAAAAAAAAAAGGAAAAATGTAGCTTGTTTCTACTTCTCTATTACCGCATGAAAATAGCATTCTGTAACTGACCACAAGAGAAGATTCTGTGCCAGTTGTGACATTGGGGTATTGATTTATAATTATAATTTATAATTGTAATTTATGATTTATAACTTACATTATAATTTATAAACTTTAATGCATTTTTATACTTGACCCAATGATGAAGTGTGATCATAGGAGAGGTTAGGAATTGTGGCTGAGCACAAGTCCCTTTCCTCTATTTTCTTTTATCCTAGCAGATGGAAGAACTTAACAGATAGTTCTTGGCTTGTTGTTGTTGTTAGTTGCAAAGTCATGTCCGACCCAACTCAACCCCATGGACAACGTTCCTCCAGGCCTTCCTGTCCTCTACCATCCTCTGGAGTCCATTGAAGCTCACGCCGACTGCTTCGGTGACTCCATCCAGCCACCTCGTTCTCTGCCGTCCTCTTCTTCTTCTTTTGCCCTCCATCTTTCCCAGCATTTGGCTCTTCTCCAGTGAGTCTTTCCTTCTCATCAGGTGGTCAAAAGATTTGAGTTTCATCCTCAAGATCTGGCCTTTTAAAGAGCAGTCAGGGTTGATCTCCTCTAGGACTGACCGGTTGGATGGCCTTGCAATCCAAGGGACTCGCAGGAGTCTTCTCCAGCACCAGAGTTCAAAGGCCTCCATTCTTTGGCCTTCTCAGCCTTTCTTATGGTCCAACTTTCCCAGCCATACATTATAACTCGAAAACCATATCCATGACTATACGCACTTTTGTTGGCAGGGTGATGTCTCTGCTTTTTAGTATGCTGTCTAGATTTGCCATAGCTTTCCTCCCCGGGAGCAAACGTCTTTTAATTTCTTGGCTGCATCTGCGGTGATCTTGGAGCCCAGGAAAATAAAATCTGTCACTACCTCCATTTCTTCCCCATCTATTTGCCAGGAATTGAGAGGGCCGTCTTACGACAATTCATTTAATCGGCATTCAAGGCTACAATGGCACTGAAAAAAGGGACTTGTAAGCCTTTTTCACACTTAACTGTCGGGGAAACCAGGAGGTCCAGACACTTCAAATGAGTATCGAGATTTATTACAAGCTTAAGTTCTCTACAAGAATCTGACCAACTAACAGTCAAGGGAAATGAGCGGGGGATAAGAAGGATTCAAAATGGGCTGGACTTAGATCTCTTGTGGGTGCGCAGGGACTTGCGACTTATGACGTGTTTATCCCCTCCCTCAGGCTCAGCCTGATCATCTCCTACACTTACAACCGGTGCAGCATCCCCATGATCATAGGATCAAAATTTAGATGCTTGGTAACTGACTCATATTTATGACGGTTGCAGTATCCGGGAGTCGAGTGATCTTGTTTTGCAACCTTCAGACAAGCAAAGTCAATAAGGAAGCCTGATTAGATTAACAACCACCCTACTAAACAACTGTAGTGATTCACTTAACAACCGTGGCAAGGAAAGTCGTAAAACAGGGCAAAACTCACTCGGCAACTGAGTTGCTTAGCAACAGAAATTTTGGGCTCCGTTGTGATGGAAGATTGACTGGTGCAGTGGCATCAGAATCAGGAGGCTGTGAGTTTGATCCTAGGTAGAGGCAGATATTTCTTTCTCTGGGAACAATGAGAATATATCTGCTGAAGATAACTCCGTATTGGTAACAGGAAAGGCATCCGGCCAGTAAAACACTCAGTTCCATTCAGTTGCCCAGACTCTACCCCACAAGGGATTATGGGGTCATTAAAAGGAGATGATTGTGGTGGAAGGTCGAGGGCTACCTGTAGCTGACTTTGTCTGGGCCAAGAAGCTACGTTGAGTTGGAGCTTGGTAAGACTTGCAAAGGAGACCACAAGGCGATTATGGGGAGAGAAAAAATTGAAGGAAGAGGATAGTTGGCAGGAGTCAAACTTGACTGAAGGAGATCTTTGTTCAGATTCAGTTGAGAAACTGACCTCGCTTTCCAGGACACAAACAGCGTAAGTGCCAGGCTCAAATTTGCTGGCCGGGGAAAAGCCGTACGGCGGACTGAGAGCAAATTGTTCTCCAGAAGCTGCTCAGGATTAACTCAATAGCTGCTACTCTGGCCAGAGTTGCAAAGAAGCTGGCTGTGATGGGATGAAAACTTTCACAATCTTGTATAGGTTTTTTTTACGGTCTTAAGCAGGGGTGGGATTGAAAAAAAATAGCAACCGGTTTCTCTGCCTGGTAGCTGGGTGGGCGTGGCCATGGGGGCGTGGCCTAGTCAGCTTCCTGTACCATGGGGGGGTTGTTTTCGCCCTCCCCAGGCTCCGGAGGCTTTCTTTGAGCCTCCGGGAGGGCAAAAACGGCCTCCTCCAGACTCCAGAGACCGGAAATAGCCTCGTTTCCAGACTTCTGGTACTTCCAATAGATCTGTTTTTTGCCCTCCCCGGGCTTCAGAGGTATTCCTCGAGCCTCTGGGAGAGCGAAAACAGCCTCCCCTGGGCTCCGGAGGCCCTCTGGAGGCTGGAAACGGGCCCATTTCTGGATTTCCGGTACTTCCGGTAGGCCCGTTTTTCGCCCTCCCAGAACCTCTGTGCAGGTCCTGCATCCAAAACTGCATCCAAAACGGGCTGTGTGGAGACTCCTGGGAGGGGAGGGGCAGGGTGGGCGGAGTCAGCCAGTCCTTGCAACTACCGGTTCGATGAACCAGATTAAAATTAACATCCGGTTCGCCTGAACTGGTCAGAACTGGCTGAATCCCACACTTGGTCTTAAGGATTCCAAGGTATCTCACAATGACTAGGAAGCTACAGATTGTCCTCGACTTACAACGGTTCACTTAGTGACAGTTCAGAGTTACAACGGCTCAATTCTGTCAGGGTAAGTAGGCTAACTTAAAAAGTTCCCAAAGCTGCTTTTTCAGAAGATCACTGGACTTTGTTTCTCCTTGAAGACGTTTCTCTTCTCATCCAAGAAGCTTCTTCAGTGAACTAACTGTTGTAAGTCAAGGACTATCTCTAGTAGGTTGAGGTCAGATACAGCGATGTTGGCCATGATCTAAACAGAATTGCACCCACCGAGTGGCTTACAATAAAAGGGGAATCTGCCTTGGGGTCTAGGACTTTTTGTCTCCTACCCTTAGCCGTGCTTCCTTCCCACCCCCAGCGTTCCTTCTCTGGCGATTCTCCTCTGACTTTTCTCCTTCGCTGACACGCCCCCACTCATTCGCCTTAGGCAATGGGCAACGGCCCCTCTGTCCCACACACTTCGGCGTGGCTGATTCACCGAAGGAGGGTTCATCCTGGGTTTTTCGCCGCTTGGGACAGTTAGTCACCAACCAATCAGCTAGTTGCCAATAAATGCGCCCCTTTCTGGATCGGGACTCCTTACGCACAGTCACTCATGCCCTTGTCACATCCCGCCTGGACTATTGTAACGCTCTCTACATGGGGCTCCCCTTGAGGAGCACCCAGAGGCTCCAACTGGGGCAGAGTGCGGCCCCGCAGGTGGTAATGGGAGCGACATGGCGTTCCCATGTAACACCTCTCCTGCGCGAACTGCACTGGCTCCCGGTGGTCTTCCGGGTGCGCTTCAAGGTTTTGGTTACCACCTTTAGAGCGCTCCATGGTTTAGGACCTCATTACTTACAGGACCGCTTACTACCACCAATAGCTTCCCACCAGCCGGTACGCTTTCATAGAGAGGGGCTCCTCCGGGTGCCATCAGCCAAACAATGTCGACTGGCGGCCCCCAGGGGGAGAGCCTTCTCTGTGGGGGCACCTACTATCTGGAATGAGCTCCCCCCGGAGATACGGAGGATCCCGGATCTGCGCACCTTCCGCCGCGCTCTCAAGACCTTTTTATTCCACCAGGCGGGCCTGGCCTAATCTTATTCCCCTTTTTCTTTTTTAATATGTAAATTTTAATCTGTTTTTAAATGATTGGGGTGTTTTAAATCTATCTAGGCCAAATTTGTTTAATTCGATTTTATTCTGTTTTTTAAATTTTGTATTTATGTATTTTATTGTTTGGCTGTTCACCGCCCTGAGTCCTTCGGGAGTAGGGCGGTATATAAATCAAATAAAGACTAAGACTCCGACTAAGTGGCTTTAGGAAAGCCAAACGCTTGTTAGAACCCTTCCGTTCCTTCTCCTAACAAGCGTTTGGCTTGGCTTATGGCTGCCAGCATTGGCAGCTAGCTGATGGGTTGGCGGCTAACTGTCCCAGGCGGCAAAAAACCCAGGACGAACTCGCTTTTGGTGAATCGGTTGTGCTGAAGCGCATGGGACAGAGGAACCATGGCCAATTGCCCAGGACGAATGAGTGGCGGTGTGTCAACCGAGGAGAAAAGTCAGAGGAGAATCGCCCGAAGAGGAACGCTGGGGGAGAAGGAGGCGTGGCCAAGGGTAGTAGACGAAAAGTCTCATGCCATCTGCCTTGTCACATAGCGTGTATGCTTTTGCGCTCACATCCACCCAGCCGCACAAGTCCAGATTTCATTTCGCTCCAGTAGAGATCATTCCAAATTTGTTCCAAGCACTAGAGCAAAATCTGGCTACGGGAACCCTTTACTGAAATGAGCAAGGCCACAGAGCTGCCAAAGACTGCAAAATCCAAGTTAATTCCCCCACACCCCCCCAAGAAACGGAGTCCTAATTTTGCCTGACTTTACGACTTCAGCCAGATTCCTGGGCCAGAAATTATGGAAGCTTTAAAAAGAATTAAAAAAAAAAAAGTGAGGATATCTCTGGCTGGAATTAGCTACTTTGATTATTCTGAGCATTTGAGGCTTGAAGAGGTGTAGAACTTTTCTCGGGGCGCGTCCCACAACGAAACTTTGGAAACGAAAGCTGAACAGCAAGTGTCGAAGAGGTTCCGTGCACATCTGGAAGTCATGAGTTGCGGCGGATGTGTGAGTTAGCATAATAAATGCAAAAATAAACAGGGCATTCTTTTACACGCCAGCTGGCCCAGCTTGTTTGCAACGGCGTAGGCTAAACTCAGGTGCGATTTTTATAGCGCTGTATTAACAACCCTTCCCTGTCTGTGGAGTGTCGTGAAATTCATGCGTGGCCCTTGGACTTCAGTGATAGCCTTGGGCCTGAACTACTTCGCTCCCTGTCGGCCTCTTTCATCCTGTTTATTTTAAGAGAAGTCATCCAGCGGGGCAGAACGCAGTGGTACGTTTCCACTTTAGATCCTTGGCTCTGTGTTCTTGGATCAGCAGTTACGTTGGACACGGGATGCTCAACATATGTGTTCGGAAGAGGCGAAGGGCCTTGGGGCCCCAGCCTGACAGCTTTTCCACCCGCTCCAAAATTGCTAACACACATGGACAACCAACAAAGCGGAAGAGAATATTTGTAGCTCCGGAATGGGACGACCCGAGGCCAGGTTGGTGTGGAGTGGTGGGTGCGACTTGGTGGGCACGAATGGGTGGGCGTGGCCCAGCTGCGACCCTCCATCTGCACCCTCCCATCCGTGTCCACCTGGCCACCGTGAGTTGTCCTAGACCAGGGGTGAGCAACCTGCGGCTCTGGAGCCGCATGTGGCTCTTTCATTCCTCTGCTGTGGCTCCCTGTTGCTGGTCGGCTCCACAATTGATAGGGCTTTCGGTTATTCATGGTCCAAGTGAAATTAGCGCTAGATAAGGGTCGATTAAATTCATGGAGCCGGGACTTGGGTGATCCCCTTTTGGACCTTCTGACAAGCCAAGTCAAGGGGGAAAAACCAGTTTCACTTCACAGCTGTGTTACTAATTTGAGAACAGCAGGGATTCACTTAACAAATGTGGGGAGAAAATCGGGGGGGGGCAAAACTCGCCGATCCAATTTTTCACTTAGACACCGAAATGTTGTGGCCGTAAATTGAGGACGACCCGTATATGAGAAGAGTGATCTTTTCTAAAATATATAAGAGACGCCACCCCTTAATGTGTCCGTGTTTGGTCCGCTTACAAAGCTATAAAATTTTAGCGCCGCTACATGTTTTATGCATGGATTTTCAGCTTTTGCCGCATGGAGAGACGTCGACCTACAACGCCCGTCATCTCCAGCAACAGTCCCAAAAGTTGGATGCCTAGGGATTATGGGGGTTGTAGTGGAATACGATGAGAGAGTGACCGATCAGATTTGTTTCCACTAAAAAGCATGCGTGTGGCGTTTATTCTTGTCTTCCTTAACAAAGAGCAGTGCGATTCTTGGTCTGTTTCACATCTGGGTTTCTCATTTCACTTCGCGGCGCCCCAGTCCAAAGCCCGCGGGTCGAGGGGATGAGCTCACCCCGGACGTCATCCTCCGCCAAGAAAACCCTTTTATGTGGTGCTGTCCGCAAAACAATACGGGCCCTGAAGAGGACGAAGACGGTAGAATTCCCGACCTAGAGAAAGACGATTTTGCCGTCCGGAGAGCGAGGCTCAACTGCCGCGAAGCTGCCTTGCCATTTACTCACTTCCTCCTTCCTCCTTCTGCCAAGAAAGATCGGAATCGAAGGGAAGAAAGGAAGATACGCACAAAAAATCGGGAACGTCTCAGGTGTGCGCGCCTATTTGTTTGTGGCAGGAGTGGAGTTTGAAAATAGGAGGAAAATGCCATTTGATGTCCCTGTACGTCCGTGGGGTTCCCGCAGCCGAAGTTGGACCCAGATATAAACTCGGCCATGTTACATAAATACAGGCAGTCCTCAAGTTATGACAGTTCATTTAGCGACCGTTCAAAGTCACAGTGTTAACCGAAGAAAGTGATTTGTGACCATTTTTCACCCTTACGACCGTTGCGGCCTCCTTACAGTCACACGATCAAAATTCAAACCCTTGGCAATTGGTTCATACTTACGACAGTCGCAGAGTCCCGGGATCCTGGTGATTCTCTTTCTGCGACCTTCTGACAAGCCAAGTCAACGGAAAAGCCAGATTTGCTTAACAACCGTGTTGCTAACTTAACCACTACAGTGATTCACTTAGCGACCATGGCAAGAAAGATTGTAAAATGGGGCAAAACTCATTTAACAGTCATCTCAACGGAGCAGCACAAAATGTGGGCCAAATTGTCACCATAAGTCGAGGACAACCTGCATAGTGGTCTAGATGCGCTGAGCTAGACTAGATACCCCAATTTTGAGGAGTCCTCAACATACGGCCATAATTGAGCCCTAGATTTTTGTTGCTAAACAGGATGGTTTGTTCGGTGAGTTTTGCTCCATTTTACGACCTTTTTTTGCCACAGTTGCTAAGTGAATGGCTGCATTCACTTAGCAACAGTTGCTAAGCCGGTAGCATAGTTGTTAAGTGAATCTGTTTTCCCCATGACCCCAAGACACTGCAACCGTCATAAGTCCATGCCAGTTGCCAAGCTTCTGAATTTTGCCCATGTGACCCTGAAGATGCTGCAACGGTCATAAGTGTGAAAAATAGTCCTGTTGCTTTTTTCAGTGCCATTGTAACTTTCAGCGGTCACTGTATTTATATACTGTTGTAAATTGAGGACTACTTGTACTATATTTTACTCTTCATTCCAACTTTTTAAAAAGTATACAAGAACTGAACTACAATGAGGTGTCAGCTAGGCAATTTTGGGGGTCAGTTCTACAAAATTTAGACATAAAAACGGGGTTAGCGTCTCAGTAGAAACTGTTGTTTTCTGGAAAGATAACAGTATTCTTCCTTTTTCTTTTTCTTTTTCTTTTTCTTTTTTTTGGTGTGTTTTTGTCATCCTGTATTATTTGTATAAGTAATTCAAGGCAGCGAACATACCGTATTTTTCGGAGTATAAGACGCACCTTAGTTTTTTGGGAGGAAAATAAGAAAAAAGCTGATTGGTGGGTGGATCGGCCTCCCGGAATACCCCCAATCAGCTGTTCCCAGAGGTGAATTTTAGCAACAGGTTCCTTGGTTGTGAGCTCTGTGCCTTGCTTTTTTTGGCTTTTTTTTCTGCCTTTGAAACTTCTGAAACAACTTTTTTTCCTGCCTCTGAAAGCCTCCGAAACAGAGCTTCAGAAAAAAAGCCTCCGAAGCTCTGTTTGGGGGCTTTTTTTTCTGAAGCTCTGTTTGGAGGCTTTTTTTCTGAAGCTCTGTTTGGGGGCTTTTTTTCTGAAGCTCTGTTTGGAGGCTTTTTTTCTGAAGCTTAGTTTCTGATGCTTTTTTCAGCCTCTGAAACCTCCGTTTGAGAAGCCGGGCGGGGCTACATTCGAAGTATAAGATGCACCCAGATTTTTACCCTCTTTTTTGGGAGAAAAAGGTGCGTTTTATACTCCGAAAAATACACTATCTATGATAGATTCCCTTATATATTTCAGATAAATTCAGATGGGTTTTTTTGCAAATTATACTCTTAGGGTCTGTTAAAAATAAAATGGTTTCCCCCACCCCACCCCACCCCAAAAAAAAGATTCAAAACTTTGGGCAATCTCTCATCAGATTTTTTTATTTTGTATAATTGAATTGGTCTGACTCCACCCCTTAAAAAAAAAACCCTATGGCTTGTTTTGGTCATGTCCAATCAGTTCAATACTCCCAAATGAAAAAAAGCAAAGAAAATTGTAAAATGGCATTTCTTTCTTCCTTTCTTTCTTTCTTTCTTTCTTTCTTTCTTTCTTTCTTTCTTTTTCTTTCTTTCTTTTTTCTCTCTCTCACTTCCTTCCTTCCTGTCTTATTTTCTTTCTTTCTCTCTCTCTCTCTCTTCCTTCCTTTCTTTCTTTTTTCTTTTCCTCTTTCTCTCTCTCTTCCTCTCTTCCTCTCTGTCTCTCCCATCTTTCTCCTTGCTTCCTGCTCCTCCTCTTCCCTTTCCCTTTCACCCTTCAACTTTTCCACCTTTTTCTTTCCCTCCTCTCCCCCTCCTCCTCCTTCTTTCTTTCTTTCTTTCTTTCTTTTTCTTTCTTTCTTTTTCTTTCTTTCTTTTTCTTTCTTTTTTCTCTCTCACTTCCTTCCTTCCTGTCTTATTTTCTTTCTTTCTCTCTCTCTCTGTCTCTTCCTTCCTTCCTTTCTTTTTTCTTTCCCTCTTTCTCTCTCTCTTCCTCTCTGTCTCTCCCATCTTCCTCCTCCTTTCCCTTTCACTCTTCAACTTTTCCACCTTTTTCTTTCCCTCCTCTCCCCCTCCCCCTCCTACTTCTTTCTTTCTTTCTTTCTTTCTTTCTTTCTTTCTTTCTTTCTTTCTTTCTTTCTCTCCCTTCATTTCTTTCTTTCTTTCTTTCTTTTCTTTCTCTCCCTTCATTTCTCTTTCCCTCCCTCCCTCCCTCTCCCTCCCCCCTCTCTCTCTGAAAATTTAATGCATTCCCCCCCCTTCAAAACCCAAAGGTATAATTTATAGTAAAGTGTCAAATAGTAGCCTTTCCAGAGGTCACAAGTATAATACTTTCTGTTTATTTGTACTTTGCACATAAAGAATACGCCTGTCCTTTTGCCAAAGGGAATGGCGGGATAATCGGCTCTCCCAGCTTGAGTTTCAGAAAAAAAAAAAAATCTCTCCCAAGATCTGCCTGTTTCAGCGGCTTTTAAGGCAGATAAAAAAAAAAAGTCTCCTTTTGGGGACAGAGTCTCTGTGTCAACATTTTCTAGTCTGCCTCTCCAGAATGAGTCATGTCTTGGAAAGGTCTCTGAAGAACATACATATCAGGACTGTCTGAGATGCCAGCTTTGGCCCTGGTGAAGTTCTTAGCGCCAGCAAAAACTCCCACCAGCTGCTATATTTGGAAGCAAAACTCTGAATTCACGAGAGTGTGGGAAAGTAGGCTTTGTAACGGTCAAAATTAGATATCGCTGTAAACTTAGTGCAGGAAAAAGCATCGATAGAGTTGAGTTTGACCCTGCAGAGTTTCAAGCTGTAGAGAGCAGCTCTGACCTTGAAGTTGGATATTCTAGGACAGGGGTTCCCAACCTCCGGTCTGTGGCCCGGCAACGGTCCACAACAGGCCAGAAACCGGGCATGTGCAACCACGCCCCCTCCGGTCCCCCTCTCTCCGCGGAACTGGTCCCTGGTACCCAAAAGTTTGGCAGCAGTTGTTCTAAGATCTTAAGGTGGCTCAACTGTACCTTCTCTTTTTCCACATTTTCACGTTACATCTTTGCCTTTTTTGAATTGAAGAGTTAGGGTTAGGGTTAGGGGATGCTGGCCACGAGGAGTTTGTCACCGGGCTGTGGAAACGGTCAGCAAACGTGCCCACATTCACACCTTCACTTACCCGAGCAGCAGGAGTGTTTGCGCGTGCTCCAATTTGTGTGAATGGTATGTGCACCGCTCGTGCATATGGAGCTGCATGCGTGCTTGTTGGCCGCTCGCGCAGAACCATCCCCTCTCCCCGCCACCGTCCGCAAAGCAGGAAACGTTGGGGGAACTCCATGCTAAAACCTCCTAGTAAAATAACAGAGATAATCATAGTAAGGATAATGGTGATTTTTTTAAAAAAAAAATGGCGGATGCTATTCAAGAGGTAAACCATGGGAGAGGTTTCTGTGCTCCTCCTAATTTAGGCAGCGCTTCAGGTTGTAAGGTTGGGACTTCACTGATGGCGTGTGGTTTGTCCTTTGTCTTCTCCTACGGAATCTTTCTTTGCTGATTTTTGGGAACGAATATTACACTAGTGGGAAAAAGATACCCATGACTTCGGCCAAGCCAGAGACGCTGAGGGAAGATCAACGATCCTTGCAGGACGAAGGCAAAGCAAAAATTCCTGAGACACAAAGTCATGGCCTGGCTAAGAAACCAACCCACGTTAGCCCTTCTCAAGCAGGCTTTCTGAGTTGTGGGAAAGCGTCTATCACCCCAAAAGATAAAGAGATCTGGGATCGACTGAAAGTTTCAGGGGAAATGAGGTATGTCGACGTAGAGGAAGATAATGTCGCATTTCTCATGCTGTATCTGGAATCTTTTACTTACTTAATGTCGATACCAGTGGTGAAATCCAAATTTTTTTACTACCGGTTCTGTGGGCGTGGCTTGGTGGGTGTGGGGTGGCTTGGTGGGCATGGCAGGGGAAGGATACTGCAAAATCCCCATTCCCTCCCCACTCCTGTGGGAAGGATATTGCAAAATCTCCATTCCCACCCCACTCTGGAGCCAGCCAGAGGTGGTATTTGCTGGTTCTCCGAACTACTCAAAATTTCTGCTACTGGTTCTCTGAACTGCTCAAAATTTCCACCACCGGTTCTCCAGAACCTGTCAGAACCTGCTGGATTTCACCCCTGGTAGATACCCTGTTTCCCCGAAAATAAGACCCAACCAGAAAATAAGCCCTAGCATGATTTTTCAGGATGCTCGTAATATAAGCCCTACCCCCAAAATAAGCCCCGGTTAAGATTGTCAGCTAGACGGCTGCATTTAGTACCGTATTTTCCCCAAAATAAGACCTAACTGGAAAATAAGCCCTAATGCGTTTTTTGGAGCAAAAATTAATATAAAACCTGGTCTTATTTTCGGGAAAACATGGGAGTCCTCAACATACGACCACAATTGAGCCTATAGATAGCATCCTGGTCCACCTTCGAGGCCGTTCCCATCCTTTTTCTGATCACATCTGTACAGGAACCAGGGAAGTCCCTCAATTGTTAAGCTTGTAGCCCTGAATAGAAAGCACTTTGCTTTCTTCCGATGTCTGAGTCTCACTCTTGGCATCCCCGTTCAGGAAGCAGCTGTAACAACAGGCCTCGTTTTTTTTTTTGTCCAACCTTGCACGGCAAGATATCAGAGGCAACTTCGGCTAGACGATAGTGTTTTACTATCAAGTGTAACAGAAGGACTGTGGGGGCACAATCTCGCTTTTGAAAAGCCATTTGTAAATTTACACTCTCCAGATTTCCCCTCTGCCTGCCTTCCGTTGGGATCAAATAAGCTGCTATTCAGGGATCTTATCTGTCGTTTTCTGACTGGATTTGCCACAGCTTTGCGGGAGTATATATTTTTTATTATGACGAAACTCTTCAGCGTTGTTTGTTTCCCTCACATCAGCTTCTCCAATCTCCCACATCCAGAGACTCCTTAAACGTTTAACGTTAAGAAATATTCTTTTTATTTTCACTGATTGTGGTTTTCTTCACCTTTTCATCCAACGTTTGTTTGGTTTCTTGTTTTCTTTTGTCTCTTTGTACGCTTCCAATTTTTCTCTCTTCGGATGGGAACAAGGAAGAAGTTAGAAGTGTTGTATGTTATTTGCTGTATGTTATATGTTATATGGTACTATTACTGGGCACCATCTAGAAATCTGGATTAAGATAGTAAATCAGGGGTGAAATGCTCCCGGTTCGGACCGGATCACCCGATCCAGTAGCGATGGCGGCAGGTGGTTCGGAGAACCGGTAGCAAAAATCTCTGCCCCCCCCCATGCCCAGTTCAGCCGCGCAATCATCAGAGGCTTTTTTTTTTAAAAAAGCATTTTTTTCTACAACCTCTTCAGCCGAAAAAATCCTTTTAAAAGTTTTTAAAAAGCCTCTGACGATTGCATAGCTCAGCTGGGATCGTCAGAGGCTTTTATAAGCATTTTTTTTTGTTACAACCTCTTCAGCCGAAGAGGTTGTAGAAAAAATGTTTTTAAAAGAAAAAAAAGCTTCTGATGATCAGGCAACTCAGTTGGGATCATCAGAGGCTTTTAAAAGCATTTTTTTACAAGCTCTTCGGCCGAAGAGGTTGTAGAAAAAATGTTTTTAAAAGAAAAAAAAGCCTCTGATGATCAGGCAACTCAGCTGGGCTCGTCAGAGGCTTTTATAAGCATTTTTTTTACAACCTCTTCAGCCGAAGAGGTTGTAGAAAAAAATGTTTTTAAAAGAAAAAAAAGCCTCTGATGATCAGGCAACTCAGCTGGGATCGTCAGAGGCTTTTAAAAGCATTTTTTTACAACCTCTTCGGCCGAAGAAGTTGTAGTAAAAATGGTTTTAAAAGTTAAAAAAAAAAAGTTGGCCACGCCTATTCAGTCACATTACCCTCCACCAAGCCACGCCCACAGAACCGGTAATAACAAATTTTACATTCCACCACTGTAGTAAATGCATTGAGTCAATAAATGAATATGCTAAATACAAGAAAGAAAAAAAGGGAAGGGAAGGGAAGGGAAGGGAAGGGAAGGGAAGGGAAGGAAGGAAGGAAGGAAGGAAGGAAGGAAGGAAGGAAGGAAGGAAGGAAGGAAGGAAGGAAGTCCCAAAGGTGATATTTCAAAAGGCAATTGGACTTTATCAGGTGGTGGGTGGGTGTTTCTTTGAAAACCTTTTGCTTCTCATCCAAGAAGCTTCTTTGCTCAAGAAGCGAAGAAGCTTCTTGGATGAGAAGCGAAAGGTTTTCAAGAAAACACCAATAAAGCCCTTTGGGACCTGGATGACTGAGAATCTCCATAGAAAACCACTTAGGAACATTTTCAGTCCTCCGAAATGGCCTCATGCAATGGCTTTGCAGGACACAAAGTGAGGGCACCCAAGAAGTCCTAAGCAGAGGTCCATGAATTGTGGACCAGTGATGGAAATTGACTGCCCAAAATGGGAGGAGCTTCCCAAATATATATAGGGAGGAGCTATATGTTAGGGTCCAGACGGATGCCCTAATTAAATCATGAGTCTCGAGCCAAGCTTCCAAAGAAATCCAGTTATTTATTAGGAGCTTCATGTTGGCACCTTCCAAGTGAACCAACTCTGACCTCACATAATTTCCAGCCCTAATCATGACCCTGTTGCCCCCCCCCTCCCGGGTGTGTCATGAATCACATTTGCCAACGGAGCAATTTCGTGGGTTGTAGAGACTACTCCCCTCCGGCCGTTGTGGGTAACCCTGGAAGACAGCCTTGAAAAATATATGTCTGGAATGCACTCCTGTCTTTGGCTGCAGGCTGCTTCATCGGTTTCCCATCCCCTTTGCCTATGGCAACTCGAGAGCAGGCCAGGGATGCTTTGCGAGTTGACATTATATACATACATACATACATACATACATACATACATACATACATATATATGCATTTCTTTCATTACTGGCAGAACAGTACAAAATTTCAACCCTCTTTTGAAAGCCATCGGTTCAAGAAAATATCTACTTTTCATTCAGGAAACCTTTGAAGTGTATATCTTAAAAGTGATCCATGCCGTTGTGGGTTTTTTTAATCTTCTTTTTCTGGGTGACGTAGAATGCAAAATATTCACATTGGTTAAGTTTCCCATTATTTAAATCTTTGGATGTTGGGTGTAAATCTTCTTTTGAGGCTACTTTTAAGAAGCTGTGATGTTCCTTGTGAAAGATAAGTCAAGATTCCTCTTTCGCCCTTTCCATGTGGCTTTCATTATTTCTCCTCCTCCTCTCTCTCTCTCTCTGTCTCCTGCTTTCCTACATTAGCGAAATATCGTTGCCCGATTCAGATGGTTATAAGTCATCAGTCCGGGATGTTTGCGCTGATGCCCAGCGGCAATGGTCCAGCGGTCTGAGTGAGTGGCAAGACAATAGCGAAGAAGAATCGGATGACCGCTTCCCAGATCTTGAAAGAGATGATATGATGGTTAGAAGATTCGGGACTTTTCCTAAACCGATTAGTCCTCTTATCCCAGCTAACCGTTTAGCGACTTGTAATGCTCCATTGAAACGCCAAAGAAATATGGTTGGTCAGAGAGAGCCAAATGTTCAGCCAAAAGCAGAAAAGCCAGAAAGGTTATTGTGAACTTCTTATGCCTACTTTGCATGAAAAGGTTTGAGGGTTATTGCTTAAGCGGAAAGGATGAATTTAACATGAGGGGAGGGGAGGCAGCGGTGAAATCCAACTGGATCTATTCGGTTCGCGCGAACCCGTAGCGCCGTCATTACGTCCCATTTTTTACCATCTGTGCATGCGCAGAAGAGGTGCGCGCGTGCATAGAGTGCACGTACTCCCACGCGCTCCCGTTCCCGAGCTGGTAGCAAAGGTAAGTGGATTTCACCGCTGAGGAGAGGTCAATCAAAACCAATCTGGTGCCATCATATTCTAGCACAGGGGTGTCAAACTCAAAGCCCGCAGGCCAGATCCGGCCTGTGATGTGGTCAGATCAGGCCCATGGGGCCATCCTGGAATATGTAAGGGGCTGGCCCGCATCGCTTCAGCCCGGTCTACTCAATGCAAAGAGGAAACATGCCAGCGGCTTGGGGAGTGATGTCAAGCTGGTCACACCCACCGAGCTAGCCACACCCACCCAGCTGGCCACGCCCAGTGAGTGGCATCAAGCTGGCCATGCCCGCACAGTCGGCCACACCCACCCGGCCCCCCAATGTCAACCACAGCCCTGATGTGGCCCTCAATGAAATTGAATTTGATACCTCTGTTCTAACAGAAGATAACCAGTACGATAAAAGTTTAAGAAGACGAGACATGCGGAGAAATGATCACGTTTAACTCAGTTTTCCTTAACCTTTACGCTAGCAGCCGATCTCCTGCAGGTTTGCGTGTCAGGCTGTAAGATGAGGAAAACATATAGTTGTACTCACACCTTGGTATTCGTTTGCTTATGGTGTTGCGCAGAAGAGCAAAAGAAAGAGAGAGTTGTCGTTAGCCTCATTTGGCTGGCTTGGGTTTTGCGTCGGAACTCCATTTCTCCAAAGAAATTTTGCAGGATACTGTAAAGCAGGGATGTCAAACTCACAGACCGGATCCGGCCCGCGGGGTGCTTAGATCTGGCCTGGGAACAACAAAGGACCGGCCCGTGGTGCCTCTGGCAGCGAAAACGGATCTTGCGAGGGCCGCGTGCAGCTCTCCCGAGCTCTGTTTTCGCTGGCAGAGGGTTGCAGGACGCTGTTACAGCCGAAAATGGAGCTCGGGAGCCCATTTTCCCTGGCAGAGCGCTCGGGCCATCACAGGCGCTCCCCGACACTATTGATGTTGAGCTCCCCGGCCCTCCAAGGTCAAACACAAGCCCTTAATGAAATTGAGTATGACACCGTAGAGACTAAGTATAATGAATGTCATTATGAATGTTATATGGGTCTACTTATTTAATTGTTTATTATACTGGGGATTGCCTAAAAGGGAGGCCCCCCCCAACCTTTGGGGCACCAGGGACCTGTTCCATGGAGAAAGGTTTTTCCACGAAACGGTGGGGGCGTAGTTTCACGTGCTCCTTTCATCCTGCGAATGGGGTTTCGTTTATTTGTGCAGCCCAGTTTCTGGCATGCCGTGGGCGGACCAGGGGTTGAGGACCCCCGTCCTAACAGGAATTTGGCGAGTCCTATCATGAGGGAATGCGATGGCTCAGCGGCTAAGATGCTGAGCTTGTCGATCGAAAGGTCGGCAGTTCAGTGGTTCGAATCCCTAGTGTCGCGTAACGGGGTGAGCTCCCGTTCCTTGTCCCAGCTTCTGCCATGAGGAAGAGGAGTCAGCCAGGCCTTCCTCTCCAGGCCCCTCCCCTCTGGCACTGTCTCAGGTGCCGGCCGAGGGAGAGGAGATTAGCCAGGAGCCAGGTGTCTCGGATGAGAGCGAAGGAGAGCCGTCATTCCTGGATGCATGCCAACGAAGGCGTGATAAACGGTTGCAGCAGCTAAGGAGGCGTGCTAGGGATTAGAACTGAGTCACTGGACCACACCCCAGAGACTATATAAGAGAGGGTGGTGGCTGGTAAAACTCCGTGATGAACAAAAATGAACTTTGGCTAGTCACTTGAACAACGTCTGAAGCTGCCGAAAGGGATATTGTTTTGCTGGACTATTTGCAATGCGTATGTAATTTTATGTTATCTGTTGCAGTAAAAGCTCTTGGCAGACAGTGATTATACTGCTGCCAAGTTTGAGATAACGACCTGTGTGCGTGCCAAGTACTTTCTTAACCCTCGGCTGGCTGTGTTTGTGTGTGTGTGTGGACGGGGACAGATCATTTTCTTATAAACATTTCATCACCCAAACTAGGTAACATCAGTGCTAGAACAGAACGGTGTTTCCTTCTGGGGTTCTCTTTTAGTACTGATGATGTTGCCTAGATGGGTCCTGAAATGTCTGCAAGAAAACTGTTGAGGAATTCACAGAGCAACCCTTGAGTGGCAAGGGTGTGCACATGAAAAGCGATTGAGAGTAGTTAGGAAATAACACAGCCACTACACAGATACACCGAGTTGTGTTTACTTTCAGGAAATAATAATAAGGCACAGTCCAATAAACAGTCCAGGTCATACACGTATAAAGCAGTAGATGGTTAAACAATAGTCCAGGGATAATCCAATAACAAAGTCTTCTTACCAGTTGTTGTAGTCATACATGATAAACAGTTGCAAACAGTAGCAAACACAGCAAAGACAGTAAAGATATTAAGCAAAGAGTCAGTAAAGGGGAACAAACCAGGTTTCTAGCTCCCTCTTAAGGACATTGGCTACAGAACTAACCAATCAGGACACAGTATGATGCAATACAGCAGTCTTAAAGCTACATTGATGGTTTATATATGGCCAACCCAACAAGTTAGGTAAAATCATTTCCTAACAAAAACCACGAAGCTCAGAGAGCACCAAGGACCCCACAGTCTTTCTCCTTCTCTCTGCAAACCCCACTCCCTTCTAGCACTGATGATGTTACCTAGTTGGGTCGTAAAACATCTGTAAGAAAACCACCAAGCTCAGAGAGAGAGTACCAAAAACACTCGGTGCCAAAAAGGTTCGCCATGACTGGTACAGGGTTTCCTGCCTGAGCAGGGGGTTCTGCATCTTTGACAACCTTCTACACGTCAAATTACCAAAGATATAAGTAATTTTTCTTCCAGTACAAATTACTTGGAAAACAAAACCGCCTGCCATGGTGCAGATTTCTTATAATCTGCTAAAGGGCTACACAGCCACAGCGCTGACAGGCAAAACGGAGGTGCAGATGGAATCCATTGACGTAGAAATTGTTCGTTCGCTCTTGTTTCTATCTTTGGATGACACGAGTCTTTTTTTTTTTCTTCTTCCCCTGTGCCATTTATGATCTCGATGATACGCTGGCCACCCCTAATGTATCCCTTAAAACAAGTATTCCTTTAATTAAAGCCAAGATATAATTTGTGGGTGCCGGTCTAGTGCAAAACCTCCATTCACCGTCTCTCGTCTGCCTGGGTGGCGCTCAGAACGACAAATGCTGAAAAATACTGCCTTTTCATTGTGATTTTAATGCATGCCTTGGGACATAAACTCCGTCCTGGGCTCCTTGGGTTGGAGAGGGGTGATTGACTGATCCGCCCTGTATCTCACTGCCAACTAAAAATGGACTCTTCTTTTAAGCGTCCTCGCGACAGTTTCGGTGGGAGCCGAACAGTTTTGCGGGGAGATCCCTCAAAGCCTCGCAACGCAGCCCGCGTACACACCGGAACACATGAGACGTAGCGCGGCAGGTTTAGCACAAGAGGACGCACGTTCTGTTGTTGACAAGAAAATATCGGGGACCCGTGTAATCCCACCAGAGAAGCAGAAACATCTGGAAATAAATACCATACAACTTGCCACCCTACAAGCTGACCCTTTGCAAATGTGAGCCGTCGTTCAGTTCAGACCTTGCACCCTAATGTCCCCGATCCTCTCCTATAAAGTGTGTTGTGCAGGCTGCCTGATGCATTGCGTTGCACATTAATATGCATGCGTGACAGTAATGAGCCTTTGTTGTTACTAAATCTATGGCAGTTGGGCTGTGTGATCGTGTTCTCGAGAACTTTGCCGTCAACGTAAGTCGCTGCGGTTTTCTCTGGAGATCGGAAGTCTGCTAATCGCAGCTTATAAATTACATATAATCTTGCAGAAATAGAACGCGCCGTTCTCATTTGCAGCATCCGATGCGCTACAGGGTAAAGGCGTTGACCCACATTAATTGTCACGTTACGACCTGTGTAGTAACTATGTACAGAGCTGTGGTGGTGCAGTGGTTAGAATGCAGAACTGCAGGCTACTTCTGCTGACTGCTGACTGACCGCAATTTGGCAGTTCGATCCTAACCGGCTCAAGGTTGACTCAGCCTTCCATCCTTCCGGGGACCCAGATTGTTGGGAGCCAGAGGCTGACTCTGTAAACCGCTTACAAAGGGCTGTAAAACACCGTGAAGCGGTATATAAGTCTTAAGTGCCAAGTGCTATTGCTCTATTGTTGGTTTGAGCTCCGAGCTTGGCGATTTGTTTGCAAACGTTTTGTCCCCATTCGAGGAGACGTTGTCAGTGTGCTTTGGATTGTGGTCGTCTGTGGGGGACCACTGGCCTTTAAATATCTTGCTGAATTCTGGTCTGATTTCAGGTTGTGTGATTGGCTGGCTGTAGTTGCTGCGTCAGTAGGCCTTGGTTTTAAGTACTGTCTGTGTGAATGTAAATTAGTGCTGGCGTTCTTGTTCGGATGGCCAGGGTGTTAGAGTTTGCAGCAATTCAACTAGCACACAAGTAAAGAATTCAGCAGGATTCATTTACATGAGAAACTTCTTTATATACAATACCATACAGCAGAAGCCAGAACCAGAACTCAGAATCCAGAAGTACAGAATCAATATAATCACAGAAGCCATAGAATCACAGAAGCACTCATATATACGCAGATCAGTGAATTTAAGCCACGCCCAGGCTCTGAGCCATCTGCGTCACCAAACAGTCCCCATTGGCTGACCTGTTACCATGTCTATTCCAATTCATGAACTCTCATACACTGACACAGGGCTCCCCCAGACAAGCACAATTCAAAACGCACCGACGACGTCTCCTCGAATGGGGACGAAGCGTTTGCAACCGAATCACCAAGCTCGGAGCTCAAACCGACAACATAACTACCATCCCGAGCTACTAATATTCAAAGACATGTGTCGTAACTGCATGCGTGTGGCTGATCTCAACCATACCGGTAGTCCTCGATTTTCAACCGTTCATTTCGGGACCGTTTAATGTTACAATGGGTACCGGAAAAAGGGACTTGACGGCCATTTTTCATAATTACCACCATTGCAGCAGCCCCATGATCATGCGATCAAAATTCAGACGCTCGGCAACTGACTTGTATTTATGACGGTTGCAGCCTCCCCATTGACAAGCAAAGTCAATGGGGAGGCCAGACTCACTTAACAACCGTGTTACGAAAACAACGACAGTGATTCACTTAACAACTGTGTAAGAAAGGTCGAAAAATGGGGCAGAGTTCACTTAACAAATGTTTGGCTTAGCAGCCGAAATATTGGGCTCCATAGCGGTCGTACGTCGAGGACTACCCGTATATTATTATTATTATTATTACTGTTATTTTATCAGTTCTTCTGTTAGGAATTGCTTTCTCTCTTCACTTCCACACTGTGACTTGCTAACGGGATAATTCCGAATTCTAAATATTGATTTAAAAAAAACTTCTTAAAATTCTACGGAGTGACAGAATGAAAGTTTTATTTCGTGTGTGGTTTTCTGCAAGGGGAATGCTCTTGTCAGTTTCCCCTGCCTTCTAAAACTTTTTATTTCAGATGGAAAAGCGATCGCGTTTCCCTGCAAGCCAGTGCATTTGAAACCTTCGTTACGATCCCGGCCCAGCATTTCTAACTTTATATTTGATTTTATAGATCCGGCTGCAGAACCCCTGTGTCTGATGATACAGAGTAAGTTGTCGTGTGCGAACGTTGGATCCTTAAAACCGCTCGAGCTGCATGCTTTCTGTACTTCCTACTAACTTAAATTGCAGCTGATTCACTTCGATCCTCGTGCTTTTCCTTGTCCTTCTGCAGCGCTGATGGAAAATACATGTGCTTTGACGTCTATACGTTTCGCTGTGGCATTAAAATCCCAACTTTCCCAGAAAGCCTCCATGGCTGGGAAAGCGAATTTTTGCTAATTCATGATGCGATTCTGTTTTTAAGATCTGGGGGTGGGGGGGTGTCTGTGATGATTAAAAGGAGATAGAATTATAATGGTGGAAGGTTTGGATAACTGAGGTTGAGAAGATTGTTAAGCAGAAAGTTTAGGAGAAGGCTTGCCAACATTGGAAGGAAGGAGTTTATCGATCCCAGCTGGTTGATATCCAAAAAATTTAAAAAAACGGAGCTCTGTAAAAAAAAAAAAAAATCCAAGCAAGTGTCATCAAGAACAGAGGTGGGCTTTAAAAAATTTTAGCAAGAGGTTCTCTGCCTGGTTGCTGGGTGGGTGTGGCCTAGTCAGCCTCCTGCACCATGCCAAAGGGGGCATTTTTGCCCCCCCAGGCTCCGGAGGCTTTCTTTGAGCCTCCGGGAGAGCAAAAACGGCCTCCCCAGGCTCCGGAGGCCCTCTGGAGGCCAGAAACAGGCCCGTTTCTGGCCTCCCTGAATTTCCGGTAGGCCCATTTTTCACCCTCCCCGAGCCTCCGCGTGCGCCCTGCACTTACATCCAAAACGGGCCATGTGGGGACTCCTGGGAGGGGCGGGGAGGGGTGGGCGGGGCCAGCCAGGAGTGGGATTTCAGGGTTCTCCAAACTGCACAGAATCTTAGCTAGAGGTTCTCGCGAACCCGCAGCAACTCACCCGTGATCAAGAGTCTTCATTTCTTTTTCTTTTCTTTTTTTTTTTTTAATTTGATTTATACGCCGCCCTTCTCCGGAGACTCAGGGCGGCTTACAATGCGTTAAGCAATAGCCTTCATACTTTTGTATATTTTATACAAAGTCAGCTTATTGCCCCCACAAACTGGCTCCTCATTTTACCTACCTTAGAAAGGATGGAAGGCTGAGTCAACCTTGAGCCTGGTGAGATTCGAACTTGCAGTAATTGCAGACAGCTGGATGTTAATCACAGTGCTTTAGTCTGCTGCGCCACCAGGGTCTTGTTTCTTGCTTTCTTTTTCCCATGAGTTTTCAGGGTTTTCTCTTAAATGACTAAAACGTAGAGTGTTGAGATACTACCTTCTTCCGTCAAGCAATTGATGGAAACGATGGGCGGGAAATCCTTAAAAGTCTACTTTTTCTGCCTTCGTCAATGGGCCATAATTGTGAGGATAAATGAAACCCCTTTTTAAGGTGACACGATAGCAGTGTTCCAATATCTAGAATATTTGGATCAATATCTAGAAATGGTGTAGGCAGGGTCTCCTGCTTGGGCGGGGGTGGGGGTTGGACTAGATGACCTACAAGGGCCCTTCTAACTCTGTTGATCTGTAATCTGAGGAGCTGCCCCAAAGAAGAGGGGGTCAAGCTATTCTCCAAAGCACCTTGAAGGCAGGACAAGAAGCAACGGATGGAAACTCATCAAGGAGAGAAGCAACCTAGAACTAAGGAAGAATTTCCTGATAGTGAGAACAATTAATCAGTGGAACCACTTGCCTCCAGAAGTTGTGAATGCTCCAACACTGGAGTTTTTTAAAGAAAGGATTGAACAAGCATTGGTATGAAACGGTATAGGGTTTCCTGCCTAAGCAGGGGGTTGGACTAGAAGACCTCCAAGGTCCCTCCCAACTCTGTTTATTCTATTTTGTCCACCAATTTAGTTTTTGTGGTTAATATCCAAAACAATACATTCACATGGTCTGGATAGCTCAGCAGACTAATGCATTGTAATTTAACTCCAGCTGTCTGCAATTAGTAAGTTCGAATCTCCCCAGGCTCAAGGTTGACTCAGCCTTCCATCCTTTCTAAGGTAGGTAAATTGAGGACCCGGTTTGTGGGGGCAATAAACTGACTTTGTATAAAAAAATATACAAAAGGATGAAGGCTATTGCTTAGCGCATTGTAAGCCGTCCTGAGTGTCCGGAGAAGGGCGGCATATAAATCAATTTTTTTTAAAAAAACTAAGATATTTCATAGCTGTAATTCAAGAATCCACGGTCTGGTTCCCTTCATGGAGAACCTTCATAGTTTGACAGAAATCAGGCGTGGAGTAGAAATGGACAACATAATCTGACCCATCACCTCATCCGTCTTGGATTTTTGGCCTTTTGATTATCCATATTTGGTAAGATACAGTTATATACAGGTAGTCCTCGCCTTACAGCCACAGAATTTATGTTGCTAAGTGAGAAATTTGTCAAGTGACTCTTTTGGCCCAATTTTACGACCTTCCTTCCTACAATCGTTAAGCGAATCATAAGCAGTGGTAGATTTCAAAAACTTTTACTACCGGTTCTGTGGGTGTGGCTTTGGTGGGCGTGGCAGGGGAAGGATACTGTAAAATCTCCATTCCGACCCCACTCCAGGGGAACAATACTGCAAAATCCCCATTTCCTCCCAATCAGCTGGGACTCCGGAGGCAGAGAATAGATGGGGGCGGGGCCAGTCAGAATTTTTACTACCAATTCTCTGAACTACTCAAAATTTCTACTACCGGTTCTCCAGAACTGGTCAGAACCTGCTGAAACCCACCTCTGGTCATAAGTGTGAAAAACGGTCATAAGTCACTTTTTTAGTGCCGTTGCAACTTCTAACAAACTGTTGTAAGTCAAGGATTACCTATATTTCTCTGTATATTTATTCAGGCAGCACCAGAAATTCTGACGGGCAAATACATTCTTTTTAGCAAAGACATTCAAAGCAAGAATGAATATCCAATACTAAAATGATAAGAATCATTTTTTAAAAATAATTCTTCTTCTCCTGGAAAATGCACATGGAGGAATAACACTTAACCTACATCTTGTAAAATAATTGCTATCCAGATTTACTAAACAGCAAATTTGTTTGGATATATCAGTAACGGATTGATTTTACATTGGTATTAATTTTATGCTGATTTAAGTTCATGATTTCTTATATTGAAGACGGAATCATCGCTACGTAGCTTTCTAGCCTAAGATTTTTTTTGTTCCTGCTAATAAGACCAATTCCTTAAAAAGAATTATTTTTCTTAAAGCAGTTTAGCTCCGTCCTGTAGCCAAACCCCAAAATAGTTTTATAGAGACAAGCCCTTTTTGTGCATTACCACATCAAAAGCCGCTGATAATGCTTACATTTTTGCATTGGAATCACATTTTAAAAATAACTGGTGTTTTTTCCCCCCCCCTGAACTGGAATGTTAAATAAATAATTGTGGCAGATATCCATGCTGACTGGAAGCAAGAAAATGATAATCATCCTTTTAGTCTGTCTCCAAAAATCTTTTTTTTTTAAATTGAAACCATTCTTAATTTTGTTCACGGTCTCTATTCTGATTTTGTGCTGAGTTTCATTAGGAGATCAATGGACATATTTAACGCTGACTTTGAGAAAAGCGCACGTCTGCAGATTTGTAATATCATAAGAGTTTATTAGAGGTAATTGGCAATTTTTTTCATTAAATCCAGTGATTTTAAAAGTCTGCCGTTTGACCTAATGAAGTGCAGTACGTATGACTTAAGAATTCGATGGAAATAAAACTTTTCTGGAAAGTGACTGAAATTGGAGGCAGTCTTTTCACATGTTACTTTCCAGATGCTATAATACAAGTAGCCCTCGATTTACAACAGTTTCATTTAGTGACCGTTTGAAGCTACGACGGCGCTGAAAATTTTGACTTATGACCGTTTTTCACACTTACGACCGTTGCAGCATTCTTATGGTCGTGTGATCAAAATTCAGACACCTGGCAACCGCTTCGTATTTATGACGGTTGCAGTGTCCCCGGGGTCACGCGATCCCCTTTTGCGACCTCCGTACAAGCAATATTGATGGCGAAGCCAGATTTGCTTAACAACGGTTTTACTGACTTAACGACTGCAGCAGGGTTGAAATGCTACCGGTTCGCACCGGTTTGGGCGAATTGGTAATTAAAAAAAGCTAGTTTCATCCGAACCGGTATTTCCGATGATCAGCTGTACCGCGTGATTTATAGTGAATCTAAATCACGCAGCACATCTGTTCTGCCCCTCGCTGTTCTACTTACCTTCTTAAGCCTCCTTTTTCCGCATGAAGTGCACATTTGGCGTGCACTGTGCAAGCATGTGTGTGCATTTGGCACGCACTGCACATGCGCCGGTAGCGAACCGGTGGCAAACTGTGCAGTATTTCAGCACTGGATTGCAGTGATTCACTTAACAGTGGCAAGGAAGGTCGTAAAATGGGGCAAAGCCCACTTAACAACTGTCTCCCTTAGCAACAGAAATCTGGGGCTCAATTGTGGTCCTAAGTCAAGGATTTACTTGTACTTTGCCTGTATTTTTGGTCAAAACTGACTTAAGTATGGCAGATTAGTTAGAGTACCTGCATAACCCATTCCACAGGATTTTTAGAGTAGCAAGGGTGTGTACATGAAAGCGATTGAGAGTAGTTACGAATAAACACAGTCGACACACAGATACACTGAGTTGTGTTTACTTTCAGGAAATAGTAAGGCACAGTCCAATAAACAGTCCAGGTCGTACACATATAAAGCAGGAGATAGTCAAAACGACAGCCCAGGGATAATCCAATAACAAAGTCTTCTTACCAGTCGTCATAGTCATTCACAATAAACAGTTCTTCTGGAGTTGCAAACAGTAGCATACGGAGATATCAGAGAGCAAGAACAGCAAAGAAAAAAAACAAACCATGTTTCTAGCTCCCTCTTAAGGATATTGGCTACAGAGCTAACCAATCAGGACACAGTATGATGCAATACAGCAGTCTTAAAGCTACATTGATGGTTTATATATGGCCAACCCAACAAGTTAGGTAATAGTCATTTCCTAACACAAGGCCATGTCACTTCAACCAGTCCAAAATAGCAATCTTACAGCTCTTTGTTTCTCCCCACAATATTTAGTTGGGTAAAAAATGGGATGCCATTACAGTATATCACATGTTTTGTACAGCTAAAATTTTGCTAGAAGGAAAGGTAGAGGAATGACTCCTATAATTTGTATTTCCATCCTTCCATTTATATCTTGGTGTCTTTTTTTTTTTTTTGTATCCTGTTTCTGTGGCTGTAATTGGCATGCACTACGATAGACAAAGTCTGTCATTGCTGTATCAATTAATCAATTGAATTCCTGATGCAGATGACATGTAAGTTGTTTAGAAAAAAAAACCCCAATCGTTATTGAATATGGATGCTTAACAGGCATTGATATATATATTTTTTTGAGGCTGTTTTCTTTATAGCTGGCTTCCTCTTTACAGAGAAATGGGTATTTTTATTTAATAAAGTTTTTAGATAGAAAGAATGAGCTAAGGACCTTGATTATTAAATAGGCATCGACAGGAAAGATTAATGGGGCTGGTATTTTAATGCACCAGCTCCTGCTAGTGTCTGGAACGGAAACTTCTACAAGCATCCTAACAAAAAGATTTAATTCAATGTATTCCATCCTCTTGGCATTTCAGTATTATTTCTCTTCCTGCCTTCCGTTCATCAACAGACAGTAGTAATTAAGGCAACAAAATACTCCTCTAAATAATGCCAAAATGCAGGTCCTCACAACCTTAGCCATCGCGGATGTGAGGTGGGAAGGGAGACCGCTATTTTTAGCAGGAGGTCCATTTTCTTTGGAATACGAAATTTTGTCTTGAAGGAATGGAATGGAATAGAATAGAATTAAATGGGATGGGATGGGATGGGATGGAATAGAGAGTGGAATAGAATAGAATAGAATAGAATAGAATAGAATAGAATAGAATAGAATAATGGAATGAAGAATAGAATAGAATAGAATAGAATAGAATAGAATAGAATAGAATAGAATAGAATAGAATAGAAATAAATGGGGTGGAATGGAATGGAATGGAATGGAATGGAATGGAATGGAATGGAATGGAATGGAATGGAATGGAATGGAATGGAATGGAATGGAATAGAATAGAATAGAATAGAATAGAATAGAATAGAATAGAATAGAATAGAATAGAATAGAATAGAATAGAATAGAATAGAATAGAATAGAATAGAATAGAACAGAACAGAACAGAAACAGACAACAGAATAGAATAGAATAGAATAGAATAGAAATAAATGGGATGGAATGGAATGGAATGGAATAAAATGGAATGCAATAGAATAGAATAGAAATAAATGGGGTGGAATAGAATAGAATGGAATGGAATGGAATAGAATAGAATAGAATAGAATAGAATAGAATAGAATAGAATAAGAAATAAATGGGATAGGATGGAATGGAATGGAATAGAATAGAATAGAAATAAATGGGTGGAATAGAATAGAATAGAATAGAATAGAATAAATAGAACAGAACAGAACAGAACAGAACAGAACAGAACAGAACAGAACAGAAATAAATGGGATGGGATGGGATGGGATGGGATGGGATGGGATGGGATGGGATGGAATGGAATGGAATAGAAATAAATGGGTGGAGTGGAATAGAACAGAATAGAACAGAACAGAACAGAACAGAACAGAACAGAAATAAATGGGATGGAATGGAATGGAATGGAATGGAATAGAAATAAATGGGTGGAGTGGAATAGAATAGAACAGAGTAGAACAGAATAAAATAAATTGGGATGGGATACGATACAATACAACCCAATTCTTTATTGGCCAAGAGTGATTGGGCACACAAGGAGTTTGTTTCCGTTGCATAAGCTCTCAGTGTAAACATATACAACAACAAAGTGATAGGTCACAGGTCATAGTTGCAATCATTAGTCATAAGATACCAACAACAAGTGATAAATCATAGCATACCATTAGGAGAAGGTAGTAGGGAAGACGAGAAAAGATGAGAAATGAGAAGATCAGAAAGATGATAACAGTCTCTGTGTCTACTTGTTTTGGCATGCAATGCCCTATAGTAAAGTTCTGAGGGGAGGAGTGGAAACAGTTTACGTCCAGGATGTGAGGGGTCTGTAGATATTTTCTCAGCTCTATTTCTCGTTCGAATAAACAGCGACCGAAACAAAACCACAGCCAATGACAAATCCGTTCATTGACAATTCAGGTCGCCTCAGAAGAAGAGGCCATAGTATTTTTCCAAAAAAATACTTTAGAAGAAAGATTGGCAAACTGATGCTCTCCAGATATTTTGGACCCCGTCTCCTCATCCCAGTCAATACGATTGACTCCAGGATCGTGGGGTTTGTAGTCTAAAACATCTGGAGGGTAGCACAGCCTTGCCTAACTTCAACTTAGGAGCCTGTTTGCAAATTCTTGGCAAAATAGATGGAAATTCCACACAGCGATAAAACAATCTCTGCGTGGTGTTTGGTCCATTTCACTAGAGCTGTTTCAATTCACGGAAGGATGACAGGCAAAATGGACGCGCTTATAAAATTAACCTGCTTTTTTACCAAAAAAAAAAAAAAAAAGCAAAAACAAAAAGCAGCCAGAAATCCTGTCTATATGTACCTGAAAAACCATCAGCTGCATACGGTGTCTTCGAGTTGTTTTCTCTGTGCTACCTTTGCAATATAATCTTTTTTAATCTTGCTTAACATTCATAATCAGCTTCTTGGCTTCATTGTGCAAGAGAAATTGTCATAGAATAGAGAAATTGCTCCTTGTTTTATTATGTGTTAATATGTCTCAATGTTTTCCAGGATGTGCTTCTTAACAAAATATAACAAAAAATAAATAAAAAATAAAAAATTCTGCATGTGCATTCAACAGAGATGGCTACCACAGCTTACTCACTGCTGGCATTTTAACCTAAAACACTAGCTGTTACATTCTTCTCAACTGTCTCTATATAGTGTCTCTATATAGTGTCATTTTAAGTATTTCAGAAATCGAAACCGGGAATCCAGTTCCATATCCCAAAGCTGCTGTCCAAAAAATAGCTGGACTTTTGCATTAGGAAACTTTTTAGACATCGAAAACTAGAAATTCTGGCTTAAAGTCTATTATTTATCAGGCAACGAAGTCACACGGACTTCTTAGCAGGGTTCAGCATTGCCTGCGTAGTTCCAGGTTACCCCTGCAGAGCAGAGGTGGGTTTCAGCAGGTTCTGACCAGTTCTGGAGAACCGGTAGCGGAAATTTTGAGTGGTTCGGAGAACCGGTAGTAAAAATTCTGACTGGCCCTGCCCTCATCTATTCTCTGCCTCCCGAGACCCATCTGATTGGGAGGAAATGGGGATTTTGCAGTAACCTTCCCCTGGAGTGGGGTGGGAATGGAGATTTTACAGTATCCTTCCCCTGGAGTGGGGTGGGAATGGAGATTTTACAGTAACCTTCCCCTGGAGTGAGGTGGGAATGGAGATTTTTACAGTATCCTTCCCCTGGAGTGAGGTGGGAATTGAGATTTTATAGTAACCTTCCCCTGGAGTGGGGTGGGAATGGAGATTTTACAGTATTTTTCCCCTGGAGTGGGGTGGGAATTGAGATTTACAATATCCTTCCCCTGGAGTGGGGTGGAATGGAGATTTTACAGTAACCTTCCCCTGAGTGGGGTGGGAATGGAGATTTTACAGTATCCTTCCCCTGGAGTGAGGTGGGAATTGAGATTTTATAGTAACCTTCCCCTGGAGTGGGGTGGGAATGGAGATTTTACAATATCCTTCCCCTGGAGTGGGGTGGGAATGGAGATTTTACAATATCCTTCCCCTGGAATGGGGTGGGAATGGAGATTTTACAGTAACCTTCCCCTGGAGTGGGGTGGAATGGAGATTTTACAGTATCCTTCCCCTGGAGTGAGGTGGAATTGAGATTTTATAGTAACCTTCCCCTGGAGTGGGGTGGGAATGGAGATTTTACAATATCCTTCCCCTGGAGTGGGGTGGGAATGGAGATTTTACAGTAACCTTCCCTGGAGTGGGGTGGGAATGGAGATTTTACAGTAACCTTCCCCTGGAGTGGGGTGGGAATGGAGATTTTACAGTATCCTTCCCCTAGAGTGGGGTGGGGAATGGAGATTTTATAGTAACCTTCCCCTGGAGTGGGGTGGGAATGGAGATTTTACAGTAACCTTCCCCTAGATGGGGTGGGAATGGAGATTTTACAGTATCCTTCCCCTGCCATGCCCACTAAGCCACACCCACCAAGCCATGCCACGCCCACCAAGCCACACCCACAGAAAAAATTTGAAACCCACCACTGCTGCAGAGATGAAGAATTGATAGCACCATCATTGAACTTCTAACTGAGGAGGCCTTCTAAATTTAGAAATAAATCTTCAGGAAAGTTTGAAAAACACCGGTACGAGCAACGGGGGTTTTGACATTTTTCAACCCAAAAGAGAAGGGACAGTTGAGAAATTTAACAAGGTTATCTATAAGAAGATTGTGCCGAATTCATGCCATCACGCTGAGCAAAATAAAAAATAGCTTTGGACATGCTTCGGTTTGGCTTAAGCGGCCAACTTGCACGTATGTGATTAGTATGGCTGCTTCTGGGCACTTCCACTTAAAACAGGGGTGTGGGGAACCTCGACATGTGGACTTCGACTCCCAGAATTCCCGAGCTGGCTCTGGAATTCTGGGAGTTGAAGTCCACAAGTCACAAAAGGACCATTAGTTTCCCCATCCCTGCCTTCGAACCTGAGTCTCGCGTATTAAAATGGCCGGCTCAGGAATTCTGGGAGTTGAAGTCCACAAGTCGTAAAAGGATCATGGTTTCCCCATCTCTGCCTTCGAACCTGAGTTTCACATATTAAAATGGCCGGCTCAGGAATTCTGGGAGTTGAAGTCCACAAGTCACAAAAGGACCATTAGTTTCCCCATCCCTGCCTTCGAACCTGAGTTTCACATATTAAAATGGCCGGCTCAGGAATTCTGGGAGTTGAAGTCCACAAGTCACAAAAGGACCATGCTTTTCCCAACCCTGGCATGAGGAAATCTCTGATTCTTAGATGTTTGGCCGAAGGCATCTTAAGCTAAGGGACTTCACAGCTTTCCATGGAAGCAGAGCCATTGTCCTTTCCTGCAGCCCCCTCCTGTGGCTGAAATCTTCAGAATCCGCTGTTGACAATCTTCCTTTCCTTTCCAGGAGCGTAAGCATGTTCGACATGAGATGCCCAGACGAGGGCACTGTCAATCAACCTCACAGTAAAGATCGCCATGAAAAGTTTCAGATCATTCACAATCAGCTGAAGGAAGACGAGGATCAATGGCAAGATGTGAGTAGTGGGGTCCGTAGTAGCGCTATGACAGGCCGAGCTACCATGTTTCCCCCAAAATAAGACGGGGTCTTATATTAATTTTTGCTCCAAAAGACACATTATGGCTTATTTTCCAGTTAGGTCTTATTTTGGGGGGGAATACAGTACTAAAAGCCTCCGTCTGGTTGACGATCTTAACTGGGGCTTATTTTTGGGGTAGGGCCAGTGGTGGGTTGCCCCTGGTGCGCTTGCAGCTGAAGAGGTTGTAAAAAAAATGCCTTTAAAGCCTCTGACGATCCCAGCTGACTTGCCTGATCGGCAGAGGCTTTTTTTTCCTTTTAAAAGCATTTTTTTCTATAACCTCTTCGGCCGAAGAGGTTGTAGAAAAAATGCTTTTAAAAGCCTCTGATGATCCCAGCTGAGCCGCGCGATCATCAGAGGCTTTTTTTTTTACTTTTAAAAGCATTTTTTCAGTCAAACAGGTTGTAGAAAAAAATGCTTTTAATTTTTTTAAAAAAGTCTCTGATGATTGCGCGGCTCAACTGGACAATGTGGGGGGGGGCAGGGATTTTTTGCTACCAGTTCTCCGAACCACCCGCCTCCATCGCTACCGGATTGGGGCGATCCGGTTCGAACCGGGAGCATTTCACCTCTGGTATAAAGTCTCCTGCCACTGAGCTCCCTTCCAGCCCTAACTATGTTTTACATTTTCTAACTGGGAATTATAGGAGGAGAATTGTGTTAGCTTGTGGCAGACCATAATAATAATAATAATAAAAAAAACCGGATCCCACTTTATAAGACTAACACAACATATTATAAGTGATAGCTATCATGAGCTCATCAGACGTTTGACTTCTGCCGTGTTCATGCACAAGAAGGAAACAATGTGAAAATGCAGCCTTCTTCTATTTATTTTTTAAAATTTGACAGTCTGACCCTAATCCTATTCTATTTACACACACACACACACACACACACACACAACACGCCAGGCAGGGGTGGGCTTCAAAAATTTTAGTAAAGGGTTCTCTGCCTGGTTGCTGGGGTGGGCGTGGCCATAGTGGGTGTGGCCTAGTCAGCCTCCTGCACCACGGAGGGCGGAGCGATTTTGCCCTCCCTGGCTCCGGAGGCTTTCCTTGAGCCTCTGGGAAGGTAAAATGACCTCCCCAGGCTCCGGAGCCCTCCGGAGGCCCTCTGCAGGTCAAAAACAGGCCATTTCTGGCCTTCTCGAATTTCGCCCTACCCGAGCCTCTGTACGCACTCTGTACTTACCTGCATCCAAAACGGGCCGTGTGGGGACTCCTGGGAGGGGAGGGGAGGGGTGGGCGGGGCCAGCCAGGAGTGGGATTTGGGGGTTTCTCCAAACTGCACCAAATCTTAACTAGAGGTTCTCCCGAAACCCTGCAAACCCCAAGCAGGCCACTCGTGCCGCCAGGCCACCAAGTTTGAAAAGGTTGGGAAGCTCAGAGTTAGCCTTATAATTACCTGCTCTGTAAAATATTCATTCTTGGGTGTTTCCTCTCCACCCTGTGATTTTAATGTAGGATTTAGCCCGGTGGAAAAACCGTCGGAGGAGCGCTTCTCAGGATTTGCTGAAAAAGGAAGCCGAGAGGAAAAAGATGGAGCAGTTACTCACTGGAGGAGAGGGAAGCAATGAGAGACGGAAGAGCATCAAGACGTACCGAGAGATTGTGGAGGAGAAGTACGTAGCCTTAAGGAAACCAAGGCTGGTTGCAGAAGGCCCACCAGGTCATAATAAGGGTTGGGTTGGGTGTATGAATGAGCCCAGGCAATCCTCGCATATTTAGAAACCGTGGCTAAAAAAAATGTTGGTCCGGGAATCAATAGAAAAGAATATTTGTAGCTCAGAGTTGAGCTGTGGGGTCCTTGGTGCTCTCTGAACTTGGTGATTTTCTTGCAAACGTTTCACAACCCAACCTTGGTAACATCCTCAGAGCAAACCCTTACTCCCCTATAGCACTGATGAGGTTACCTAGTTGGGTAACACAACGTTTGCAAGAAAACAAGCCAGCGCAGAGAGCACCAAGGACCCCACAGTCTGGACATATTTGCCTTGTGACCAAAAGGTCATGACATGTGACAATTCCATGTTTATAAAACATATTATTACCCCCACACTTCCTGGGGGCTGGGGAGGACAAAAATGAGATGCGTGTGGGATTCGGGAGGCTAAAAACGGAACGCACAGAAGGTTTGGGAGGCCTGCAGAGTGCTCCTGGGGCCCGGGGAGGACAAAAACTGGACACGCGGAGGCCAAAAACTATTTTTTTTTCTTGTTTTCCTCTTCAAAATCTAGCTGCGTTTTATAGTCCGAAAAATATGGTAGTTGCCCACTCATGGTCCAGATGTATCGCTCTGCAATCTTCTCCCAAAACTGCTTTTCCAAAGGCAGACTGGACTTCCTTGATTTTTCTTTCAAAATGTTTCTTCGGTTCTCAGAAGTGTGGAAGCTTCTTGAATGAGGAGCGAGATGTTCTCAAAGGAAAACCAAGGAAGTCCCGTTGGCTTTTTTGAAAAGAAGAGCTTTTGGGGCGACCCTGAGCTGGATGGTTGAGGAGCGTCAGTAAACATTCCGCCATCTTGTTTCCGTTACTTTCAAAAACAGAGAGAAGCGTGAAAGAGAACTTCACGAAGCCTACAAGAATGCCAGATCTCAAGAAGAGGCAGATAGGATACTCCAGCATTACATCGAGAGGTTCACCATTAGCGAAGCTGTCCTTGAACGCTTGGAGATGCCAAAACTTTTGGAAAGAAGCCATTCTGTTGAGCCAAATTCATCCTCCCCATCCAAGGACCCTAACCCCCTCCGATATTTACGGCAGCAGTCACTCCCAGCCCCAAAATTCACTGCCAAGTTTGAAGCCACCATCATCCCCACCAATGGATCAGAGGCCAGCACGTCCACCGGCTCCCCCTCCTCAAGCAGACCCTCAGGCTCCATGGCTATGCCTCTGATGACGCCCAAGCCTTACTCCCAGCCGAAGGATACCCAGGAGATTTTGAGAAACTTCAAGGTGGGTTAAGTTATGAAAAGAAGAAGGCCCCCAGCGAGATGGGCAGCATGCAAGTTTAGGTAGATAGGGATGGATGGATGGATGGATGGATGGATGGATGGATGGACGGACAATAGATAGATAGATAGATGAGACAGATAATGGATGGATAGATGGATGGATGGATGGATGGATGGACGGACAATAGATAGATAGATAGATAGATAGATGAGATAGATGATGGATGGATGGAGGGATGGATGGATGGATGGAGACAGACAGATGATAGATGAGATAGATGATGGATGGACAGATAGAGGTGAAAGATGATGGATGGATGGACATACACATAGACAGATGAAACATGATGGATTAGATGGATGGGTGGATGGACAGATATAATAGATGATAGATAGATGAGATAGTTGATGGGTGGATGGACAGATGGATGGATGGATAGACAGAGACCGACAGGTGAGAGATGAGATAGATGATGAATGGACAGATAGACAGGTGAAAAGGATGGATGGATGGATGGATGGATGGATGGATGGATGGATGGATGGACATACAGATAGACAGATGAGAGATGATGGATGGGATGGATGGGTGGATTGATGGATGGATGGACAGAGGGACAGACAGATGATAGATGAGATAGATGATGGATGGATGGATGGACGGACAGATGGACGGGCAGACAGACAAGTGATAGATGAGGTAGATGATGGATGGATGGACAGATGGACCAACAGTGATAGATGAGATATAGAGAGGGCAATTTTGTAGTCCTAACCATTTTCCTTCTCATTAGAACTAACCCAAGATGGCCTCCAAGCCTTATAATTCTCATCTGCTTTTGGGTTTTGAAATGCAGGTGGATGGAAAGATCTCCGTGAACGGAGAAGCGAGCAACGGCGTGGAAGACGAGCCAGACAAGGACTGCTCAGCCTTTCTCTTTGAACCTTCCCCCAGCCTTTCCACCAAGTCTGACCGCGTGGTCGAATCGCAGGGGGGATCCACGGAAGGAAGCGCGGATTCCGCCACTCCTGAGCCGGTTCAGAAGAGCTTAATCGAACACGGTGTACATAGAGAGCAACTTGTAAGGGCCAGATACTTGGGTTAGCAGGAGCCATGTGGGGGAAGATAAATGGTTCTCCAAGTATTTGCAAACTTAGGCCTCCAGGTAGTCGACTTCTAAACTATCCGTTTATTGTTTGAAGTCAATACAGGTAATTTAATTTAATTTAATTTAATTTAATTTAATTTAATTTAATTTAATTTAATTTAATTTAATTTAATTTAATTTAATTTAATTATTTAATTTAATTTAATTTAATTTAATTTAATTTTTTAATTAATTTAATTTAATTATTTTAATTAATTTAATAATTTTATTTAATTTTTTAATTTAATTTAATTTAATTTAATTTAATTTAATTTAATTTAATTTAATTTATCGAATTTCTATGCCGCCCAACTCCCAAGGGACTCTGGGCGGCTTACAACAAAAATAATACAACAAAGAACATAGGAAAATTATTTTAAAAAACATCATAAAAACATTTTTTTAAAAAAAACATTAAAAGCCCATGCATACCATTCATGGCCGGATCTCGCAAGATTGCAACAGCGAGATCAACGGCCCCAGGCCTGCCGGAAGTCCTCGATGTACGACCGCAATTGAGCCCAGAATTCCTACTGCTAAGCGAAACATTTGTTAAGTGCCCCATTTTACGACCTTTCCTGCCACAGTTGTTAAGCGAATCACTGCAATTGTTCAGTTAGTAACACGGTTGTTAAATTTAATCTGGTTTCCCCCTTTACCACGAGGATCTTGCGATGGTCATAAGGGTAAAAAAATGGACATAATTCACTTTTCCCAGTGCCGCCGTAACTTTGAACGGTCACTAAACAAGCTGTTGTAAGTCAAGGACTTACCTGCATGTGTTTGGCCTAACAAAGCAACCCTTGAAAAAAATTTAAAACCTTCGTTAATTTGCGATCTTACTTGACCCCAAATTGCTTTCTTTAAATCGAAATGCCAAGTTACTGAATCCTAAAAGCATATTCAAACTCTAGAGAGTCGTTTGATTGTGGCAGGATAGAAGCAGAATAAATGAATGAATACATTTCTTTGGGTTCTGCTTTAACCATGAATTCAATACTTTTTTCTGCAGGACTCCTTCACGGAAGAAGCTGAACCAGCCCGCCGAAAAGAGAGAACTGAATCGGAAGAAACGTTTCTGGGTAGGATTTTCCAAATGGGCCTTTTTAAAGTATTTATTGTTAATTTATTAATCATATTTTTATGCCGCCCACTCTCCAAGGACTCTGGGCGGCTTACAACAATCGACAGTGTACTAAATAGTATATTTCCCCTCCAACAATCTGGGTCCTCATTTTACCCACCTCGGAAGGATGGAAGGCTGAGTCAACCTTGAGCCGGTGAGATTTGATCTGCTGAACTAGCAGTCAGCTGAAGTAGCTGCAGTACAGCACTCTAACCACTGTGCCACCTCGGCTCTTACAGTAAAGTACAGTAAACACTCCTGTTTACTCAGCTCAGGGTTGAACTGTGGGGTTTTTGGGGTCCTCCAAGCTTGGTGGCTTTCCTGCAGACGTTTCATTACCCAAGTTGGTCACGTCATCAATCATCAGAGGTAGAAGGGAGTGGGTTTTGTGGAGAGGAGGAGGGAGGAAGAAGAAGAGGAGGAGAAGGAAGAGAAGGAGGAGGAGGAGGAGGAGGAAGATGATAGAGAAAGGAGAAGAAGAGGAGGAGGAGGAGAAGAAGAAGAAAGAAGAAGAAAGAGGAGGAAGAAGGTGATAGGAAAACTAAATTAAACTAAACCAAACTAAATTAAAACAAATTCCTCATAACACAAATTCTTCAGTCTAATCACCAACCTTGGTATAATTAGGCAAACTGCCAAAGGCTTCTCTTGGCAAAAGTTCAGAAGCAGAAGACGCCGACCAGAGATAAGTGCAGCAAGACAAGAACAAGTCTATCAACGTTGTTTTCCGGCAAAGAGGCCAAGAGCCGTTGCTGGTCTTTTAAGCCTTATGGGAGGGGCCAATCATCTCCTGGCCTTACTCCTGAGTTGTCCTTTTTGCTTCAGCTGCTCTTGCCTTCTGGCAGCTCTTTTCATGCATGCACTAGGAACAGGCTCCTCCTGTTCCTCTGCCTCTATACTGTCAGCCTCTGGAGGCTCCGGAGTCCGCACATCACTCCCCGATGGCCCTGGCCCCATCTCTGCCTCGGATGCAGAGCCTTCATCCGGGCCTTCCCCAGCCTCCAGGACTGGCCCATGTTCTTCCTCGGCCTCATCGCTGTCCGACTCCACTGCCAGCTCCTCAGGCTGCTGGCGGACCACAACAGACAGGTTCTGGAGAACTGGTAGTGGAAATTTTGAGTAGTTCGGAGACCCGGTAGCGGAAATTTTGAGTAGTTTGGAGATCCGGTAGCGGAAATTTTGAGTAGTTCGGAGATCCGGTAGTGGAAATTTTGAGTAGTTCAGAGAACCAGTAGTGGAAATTTTGAGTAGTTTGGAGAACCGGCAAATACCACCTCTGGCTGGTCCCAGAGTGGGGAGGGAATGGGGATTTTGCAATATCCTTCCCCCAGAAGTGGGGAAGGAATGGAGAGATTGCAGTATCCTTCCCTTGCCACGCCCACCATGCCACGCCCACCAAGCCATGCCCACCGAAACGGTAGTAAAAAAAAATTGAATTTCACCACTGTGCTAAACCCAAATAAGGTTGGATTAAGCTCCTCTCTGCTTAAAACTATCCTCATCTTACTTCTCGGTCATGCAAGGAAATTAAAGAAATCCTTTCCTCCAGATCAAACAGAAGTAGTAACGCAAGTCAGGAGTAGCATTTCCGTTGCTAAAGAAGTCGCGCTCGATTTTTTTTCCACTCCCGTCAGACAAGCGGGAGAAAAGAAACACCCGCAAATTCTCAGCAGCTTTGGATACGAATCGTGGGTATCCCTAAATTAAGAAATCCCTAGAAAGTAATTAACTAACTGCATGATTCGAGATGTAGTTATTTGCTTCTAAATTAATAATAAGGGGGTAGGCAAAAACATGCCCGCTTTGTTTTATAGTTTGCAATTTTTAACACAGCTTGATGCAGGAAAAACGTTCAAGAAGAATTATTTTCTCCTGACGTGAAAGCAGGGGGGCTGTTTTTTCTGTAGCTGGTGCCCACGATGCCCTTTTTTTTTTTTTAAATTAACCTTCCCGAAAGTGGGAGGTTAAAGAAAGCAGCGGCAAATCACTCGAGCAGGGGGTTGGAATAGAAGACCTCTGAGGTCCCTTCCAACGCTAATATTATTCTATGTTCTGTGATGCCATGAAAACTCATTCCCCATCGGAGGAGATTGGCTGCTTGTCAGTAGCCAATTGTCCCCTTGTTACTCCGTCCGGTTGACCACCTCCCCCAATGCCTGAGGGTCCTGGGACAGCATCGTCCTCAGCTCCTGGCCTCTCCAAACATGGCAAGGGAGTCATGCCATCCCTCTCGGGACGATTCCAGTTCCTCCTCCTCTTCCTCCTCCTCCTCCCTTCTATCACTGATGATGTTCCCTAGTAGGGTCATGAAACATCTGCAACAAAAAAAAAAAAAACCTGAAACTCCAAGGACCCTTCAGTCCTCCTCCTCCTCCTGCCCTCTGCATGCCCCATTCCCTTCTAGCACTGATGATCTTATCTAGTTAGGTCATGAAACGTCTGCAAGAAAACAGCTAAGCTCAGCGAGCTTCTTCTTCCTCTCTTCCTTCTCCTTCTTCTCCTTCTCCTCCTCCTTCTCCTCCTCCTTCTTCTTTCCCTCCTTCTCCTTCTTCTTCTCCTCCTTCTCCTTCTTCTTCTTCTCCTCCTCCTTCTTCTTCTCCCCCTCCTCCTCCTTCTTCTTCTCCTTCTCCTCCTTCTCCTTCTCCTTCTTCTCCTTCTCCTTCTTCTCCTCCTTCTTCTTCTCCTTCTCCTCCTCCTCCTCCTCTTCTTCTTCTTCTTCTCCTCCTCCTCCTCCTTCTCCTTCTCCTTCTCTTTCTTCTCCTTGTTCTCCTCCTCCTCCTCCTCCTCCTTCTTCTTCTCCTCCTTCTCCTCCTCCTCCTCCTTCTCCTCCTCCTCCTCCTTCTTCTCCTCCTCCTCCTCTTTCTCCTTCTCCTCCTCCTCCTCCTCCTCCACAGGCCCCACTTCCTTCTAACACTGATGATGTTATCTATTAAGGTCATGGAATGTCTGCAAGAAAACAGCTAAGCTCAGAGAGCAACAAGGACCCCACAGTATTCCTCCTCCTCTCCTCCTCCTCCTCCTCCTCCTCCTCCTCCTCCTCCTCCTCCTCCTCCTCCTCTGATAGGGCCATGACATCTATTCTTTTCTGGTGCCAATTTGCAGTGACCATTGATATTCTTGTATATAAATAAATCACAGCAATTGATAAATTGTTAATTGAATCTGGTTTTCCCCATTGACTTTACTTGTCAGAAAGTCGCGAAAGCTAATCACATGATCCCGGGACATAGCAATGGTTCTGAGTTTTGTGTTGTTTTTCTTTAGATCAAACTATGATTCAAATAAATTATTTTTGTTTGACCAAATGGGTGGTTTAATTTTGATTCTTTTTCCTTTGGTCTTTTTAATGGATTAGGTCCAGACCACGCGGAATCCAGCACGATGTTTTCCTGTGCCAACCTCCTGGCGGCCAACGTGGAGATATCTGCCTTCCACAATCATTCCAACGAAAAGAGTCACATCCTGAGCTGAATTCAACTCAAGAGGCGAAAACCCTTGAAAGAGGAGAACAGAAGGAGAAAGACGCTTCGGTTAGCCAGAAGGTAACTTAAAATGGGTGTCTGAGAAACAAGTGAAATGTTATCTCTCTCTCAGGGAAATGTGTGTTTTCTTACAAATGAACACACGGAGAGGGAGAGCGGGAGGGGGGAGAGAGAGTGGGAGGGAGGGGAGAGGGGGAAGAGAGAGACTTGGAGGGAGAGAGAGGGGGGGAGAGAGATGGAGAGAGAGAGAGAGTGGGACGGGGAGAGAGAGCGGGAGGGAGGGAGAGGGGGAAGAGAGACTTGAGGGAGGGAGGGAGAGGAGAGAGAGGGCGAGGAGGGAGAGAGAGCGGGGAGGAAGGGAGGGAGAGGGAGGGGGAGGGGAGAGATGGAGGGGGAGGGAGGGGAGAGAGAGGAGGAGGAGAGGAGAGATGGAGGGAGGAGGGAGGGGGAGAGAGAGGAGGAAGAGGGGGGAGAGAGCGGGAGGGAGAGGGGGAAGAGAGAGACTTGGAGTGAGGGAGAGGGAGACAGAGGGCGAGGAGGGAGAGAGAGATGGAGGGAGAGAGCGTGGGGAGAAAGGGAGGGAGAGGGGGGAGAGGGAGGGGGAGAGGAGGATGGAGAGAGGGAGAGAGAAGGGGAAGAGGGGGGAGAGAGAACGGGAGGGAGGGAGAGGGGAAAGAGAGAGGTTTGGAGGGAAGAAGAAAGGGAGAGGAGAGAGAGAGATGGGAGGGAGAGAGAGGGGAAGAGAGAGGGGGAGGGAGAGGAGAGAGAGAGATGGAGGGAGGGAGAGATGGAGGGAGGGGGAGGGAGGGGGAGAGGGAGGGGAGAGATGGAGAGGGAGGGAGGGGAAGAGAGATGGAGAGAGAGGGGGAGAGAGAGATGGAGGGAGAGAGGGGGAGGGAGGGGGAGAGAGAGATGGAGGGAGAGAGGGAGAGAGAGAGAGGGAGGGAGAGAGAGGGGGAGAGAGATGGAGGGAGAGAGAGGGGGAGGGAGGGGGGAGAGAGAGATGGAGGGAGAGAGAGGGGGAGAGAGATGGTGGGAGGGAGACAGAGGGGGAGGAGAGAGAGAGATACCATCAAGCTCAGAGAGCACTAAGGACCCCATAATCCTCCTCCTGCTCCTGTTCCTGCTCCTCCTCTTCCATCTCTCTGCAAACCCGCCTCCCTTGCATCCCTGATGATGTTACCTAGTTGGGTAAGGGAATGTCTGCAAGAAAGCCACTACTCAGAGAGCACAAAGGACACACACACACACACATACCGTTCAACCACGAGCTACAAATCTTCCCCTCTATCGGTAGAACGTCAGTCCCTTCAGTGACTATTCCGGAAATGATCAAAAATGAAAATGCTGATCTATTCTTTTGTAGAGAGCCACTGAGGTGATCTTGAGAGGAATACTCCGAAGCTGTCACAGAAAGAAAAAAATAGCATTCCTAAAACCCAGATAAGGACATAGTATTAGGAAGCGTTAGTACCAAGAGGTATTACGCTGGTTCATTGAGATATAAGGCAACGTCACGGGATTTGCAAAATTCAGTTAATATAGCCTATTCCAGCAGTGGGCTGCTGCTGGTTCAGTCCGGTTCATCCGAACCGGTAGTACCGAGAATCAGCTGGCTCCGCCCACCCTATCCTGTCCTATATTTCCTTCTTTCTGGTCCAGCTGATTTCCGTGCCTCCGCTGTTCTACTTACCGGGGTGGCCTCAGAAGGTAAGCAGCTGAGCTTCAAATTGCTGCATTTTGAATGCTCCGCACAAGCGCATTAGATGTGCGAGCACGCAAAGATCGTGTATGCGCGCGAGGCCCGCGCTCACAGAACCAGTTGCAGCCCACCATGGGCCTATTCTCAATCAAACATAGCGCTGTTCTTCTGTTTCCTAGTCTGGACAACTTCAAAAGAGTGGTACTACTTTGAGGAGATGTGCTAATGATGTTCTCTACGAATCGTTTCAGGTCCAGGTAGATACCTTGCAGGCTCCGAAACGAAGTGAAGACCTACCTTCTTCTCTTCTGAAGAAGGTTCCGGAGACAAGCCAAGAGGTTTTGCAGGACGCTCCCCTACAAGAACAAAATGGTAAATTTCCCAAGCTAGGAATAAACAAATCAGTCATTTTTGGTTTCTTTCCCCAAAACCGGTCCTGAAAAACCAGAAATTACCTCACGTTTCTGCATCCAGTAGTACAGGGGTGTCAAACTGGATTTCTTTGAGGCCTGGATCAACATTGTAGTCTGTTGTGACCCAGGCCCAAGTAGTTAGTATTAAATACAAACAGTTCGAAAACAAACAGACTTTATTGGAACAGCTGAGAATTAATTCATTCTCAGCGTAGTCCAAACTAAATTAAAGCAAATTCTTCAAAACACCATTCCACAGTTTATCACCGACCTTGGGATAATTAGGCAAACTGCCAAAGGCTTTTCTTGGCAAAAGTTCAAAAGCAGAAGACGCCGACAAGAAATGAATACTGTGAAACAAGAAGCAATTCTCTCAACGTTGTTTTCCGGCAAAGAGGCCAAGAGCCGTTGCTGGTCTTTTAAGCCTTATGGGAGGGGGCCAATCATCTCCTGGCCTTACTTCTGAGTCGTCCTCTGTGCTGTAGCTGCTCTTGCCTTCTGGCAGCTCTTCTCATACGTGCACCAGGAACAGGCTCCTCCTGTTCCTCTGCCTCTCTACTGTCAGCCTCTGGAGGCTCTGAAGTCCGTACATCACTCCCCGATGGCCCTGGCCCCATTTCTGCCTCCGACGCAGAGCTCTCATCCGGGCCTTCCTCAGCCTCATCGCTGTCCGACTCAGCTGCGAGCTCCGCAGGCTGCTGGCAGACCACAACATAGTCCTCCCCCCCGAGGGCCGGCCAGGGTGGGGGCGGAGAGTGGGAGGGAGACGGGATGGATGCCTCATGCAGCACCCTGCCAGCCAAAATGGGGCATGGGGGGCTTGGACAGCCCCCCCGTGCCTCATTTTCAGCCTGGACGGCCTCCTGTAGCACTCTGCCGGCTGAAAACAGGCGGCCCGTTTTGGCCGGCAGAGGCACCGCGGGCAGTAATGTCATCTGCTTGAAACCGGAACGCCATCCGATTCGGTCGCCGTTGTCCTCTTTGTGCATGCAAAGAGTGAGAAATCGGAGCAGACAAGGCGTCACTGGTGTTTCTAGACAAGATTTCTCTTTTTTAACCATGAATATTATCGTCTTTGTCGTTTCAAACGGTTTGTCGTTTTGGCAGCCCTGTGAGGATTTCAGAGAGAGGTGTGAAACGGTAAAAAAAAAGAAAGCAAGCAAGACAGTAAAATCGGCACACCTGTTGAACGTTTTAACAGTTTTAAAAGTTTTAATTTTAGCTATTTTTCCTTGTGTTGCAGCCGCCGCCGAGAACGGGGACACGTCAAACGTACGTTGATCTTATTTGAAATATTGAACTTTCTTAAGCTGCTCAAGATCTTAATGAGGAGCACTTGAACGTTTCTCTTGACAGATTTTAAGTAATTTAATTTTTATCAGGTATCGTGTGTTTGATCAGGGCTGAATTTACGGTTACTTTGAACCTGTTAGTCTATAAGTAGATCTCGACTAATGACTACAAAGCCTGCCCATTATGGTCACAAGTCGTGACGGTCCTTAAGCGAGGTGATCACATGTTTTCTCTGTGGATGCTCCCATATGTTGCAGAGTCAGTACAGATAAGTCCTCAACTTACAGCCACAATTTGCGCTGCTAAACATTTATTAAGTGAGTTTTGCCCCTTTTAATGACCTTCCTTGTCATGGTTATTAAGTGAATCACTGAGCTGATAAGTCAGTTGTTAAGTGAATCTGGTGCTTCCCCATTGACTTTGCTTGTTAGAAGGTTGCAAAAGGGGATCATGTGACCTTGGGGGACAGCAAGGGTCATATTTATAAAACAGAGCTCGGGAGGGCTCCATTTTCGCTGCAGAGGGCTTCAGGAGGCCGTCCTAGCAAAAACGGAGATTGTGAAGGCCTCACACTGCCCCCCCCCACCCCAGCTCCATTTTCGCTGGCAGAAGGCTGCAGGAGACCGTCCTGGTCAAAAACTGAGGTCAGGAGTCTGTTTTCGCTGGCAGAGCGCTTGGGCCACCACAGGCGCCCCCGACACGAGTGACATGAAGCTAGCCACGCCCCCCCCCCTTGCCACATCCCCACACCCCCGAGGTCAAACACAACCCTGATGCGGCCCTCAATGAAATCAAGTTTGATACCCCTGCTGTAAGATACTGTTGTGGCTCCGTTACCGGAGCCTGTGTCATCGTCAGGAGAGGACTCCGAGAGTGAAGGGGAGGAGTTGGCAAGGCCTCCCTCTCCAGGACCCTCCTCTCTGGCAATGCCTTCGGTGTTTGCCGAAGGGCAAGAGATAGGGCCAGGGCCAAGCACGTCCACGCAGCCACAGATGGACAGTGATGAGGGTAATGAGTCTTGGCTGGATCCATGCCAGTGTCGCAGAGATAAGCGCATGCAACAGAAGAAAGGGCGTGCCCGAGATTAGGCTGAGTCACTGGACCACACCCCACAGGGTATAAAAGGGAGCGTGGTGGCCAGTCAAACCTTGTGACGAACAAAGCTGAAAGCTTCCACGCCATTCTGCATTGCCGGACTTTTGCTTTAAGACTTTGCTGGAGTATCTCTGGACTTGATTTAATTCCGTAATTATTGAGCTGCTTTCCTTTGATGTATCAGAAGTGGGAGAAGTTATCTCTCCTCTTTGTAAATAATAAACTCTTGGCAGGCAGCCACTAGGTTGTTGCCAAGTTCCGTTATCTTAAGGAAAAGGATTTTGCCGGCTGGTTTGGTCTTTAACTCTTGAACGTCTGTTGGTGTGTGTGCGTGGGGATGGGGACAGAACAGATACCTGGGAAAGTTTTGGGGGTAAAACATTCAGGGGGCCTGTATTATATGCTCCTAATGGTATATTTGATCAAACTTATTGAAGCGTTCGACCTGCTGGTCTTGGGATCCAGAAGAGGAACGTCGGCGCCAGGAACGGTGGCAGCAGGAACAGGAACGTCTACTTCAGGTAGATCTGGGTTTTGGGTTTTTTTCTCATATATGCTTGTTTTCAGAAGGGTGAGATGGCTATTTATTTGTATCCAGACATGGTATTCAGCCGGTTCGGGCAAACTGGTAGGACCGACAATCACCTGGCTCCACCCACCCGCGCCCGCCCTATCCTTTCTTTTATTTCCTGCCTTCTAGCTCATCTCAATCGCGCGGCACAGCTGATTCCCCCCCCGCTGTTCTATTTACCATTGCTGACTTGGAAGGTAAGCAGCTGAGCTTCTAAATGCTCCATTTTCAGCGCTGCTCGCAAGTTCTTTAGGCACGCACTCACCAAACTGGTTGTTAAACCACCAGCAGTCCACCACTCTCTGTATCCCGCCTGTGTTATTTTTACAAATAACTTGAAGCAGCTAACATATCGAACACATGTCCCAAAGGTACTTTTTTTTTTTTCGAGACGCAACTGGACTTTCTGGTTTTTCTTTGAAAACCAGGGGTGAAATGCTCCCAGATCAGACCGGATCGCCCGATCCGGTAGCGATTTTTTCCCTGTGGTTCGGCGATCCAGTAGTGATCGTCACCCAGGTGTCATTACTTCCTCGTTTTAACCAGGAAGTAATGTTTTTTTAACCTTCTGCGCATGTGCAGAAGGTTTTGCACATGCGCAGAAGGTCACTTGCGCACGGCGCATGTGCTTCCGAACCGGTAAGGAAGGTAAGTAGATTTCACCCCTGTTGAAGACGTTTCGCTTCTCATTCCAAGAAGTTTCTTCAGCTCTGTAATTTGGTCTAATGGTCTGTGTTTATTTTTCTCCCTAAAAAAAAAGAGAGAAAATGATACAAGCGGATAAAGACATGGAAGAGATAGTAATAATTTCAAAAATGGAGCAGACAGGTTACTCTTTAAGCGTTCAAAATATAGAAGAGAATAAAGAGAAAGACCTCCCAAAAGCGATGAAAGAATTACTGACAGGTGCTCTAAAGATCCAACGGTGTTGAAGTAGATCAGAGGTGGTATTCAGCCGGTTCGGATCAGTTCGGGCAAACCGGTAGTGGCGACCTGCGGGTGGGGGCTCAATCCCATCCTATATCGCTGTATTTTTGATGCCACATGCATGTGTGGATGGCATGCATGAGCGAATTGCCGTGTTGTTTGACGTCACACGTATGTGCAGGTGGCACGCACACACTCACATTTCCGGTGTTGGGCGAACCCGTAGTAACATTTTGTGAATCCCACGCCTGAGGTAGATGAAATACTTAGATTAAATAAGAGTGATGTAAGGAGATACATGATCCCAAGGGAGAAGCATGGGAGATTTATCAAAATAAGAGTTGAAATTTTAAAAAGGGCAAGAGATGATGGATAGATATAGTATACTTCTTAATATGGTGGCTGTTTCATTAAGGGTTAGAGAAAAGAGGTAGAAAGTAGAAATTGGGAAAATAGTGTTACGTATACTGATACATAATAGAATATATTATAATTATCACGTATGTGTAAATGTTAGTTGAAAGATTATGATTATGTACACTTAAATAGTATTGTTATTGGTATTGTGTATAAAATACATCGACCCAGACAATACACTCTTCACTAAGCACACTTATGGATGTTAAAGAAAAAACTTTAAAAAGGGCAAGAGATGATGGATAGACATAGTATACCTCTTAATATGGTGGCTGTTTCATTAAGGGTTAGAAAAAAGGGTAGAAAGTAGAAATTGGGAAAATAGTGTTATGTATACAGATATATCATAGAATTTATTATAATTACCACGTATGTGTAAATGTTAGTTGAAAGATTATGATTATGTACACTTAAATAGTATTGTTATTGGTGTTGTGTATAAAATACATCGACTCAGACAATACACTAAGCACTTATGGATGTTAAAAACTTTAAATAAAATTATATAAAAAACATTTTTTAAAAAGAGAAAGTTTTGAAAGAAAGCTTTGCTAGGCGCTCTTCCATAGATCCAGCTGAGTTCTACCACGTTGGGCCAGGATTCCTGCTGAACAGCTTGCGTTACTACTCTTCCCTTAGGAAAAGTATCAGAAAGAGCAGGAGAAGTTGAAAAAAGAGTGGGAAAAGGCACAGAAGGAAGTTGAAGAAGAGGAACGCAAATACTACGAAGAGGTACGAAGTCCGATGTGTGATTGTGGGCAGGCGGGGAATGTGCCTCCAGCTCAATACACACCCTTGCTCTTTTGACCTTTTGTAATTTTATTCCCAAAAGTATTTTAATTTTTTTCTCCCCTTTTTTAAATTTATTTTGTAGAAGGTTAGCCTGAACACATTTGAATTGTGTGCAATTGGTCCTCGTTTAGTGACCATTCAAAGTTACAACGGCACTGAAAAAACCGACTTAGGGCCGTTTTTCACAGTTACGACCTTAGTAGCATCCCCACGATCGTCCGACTAAAATTCAGATGCTTGGCAACCGGTTCATACTTATGACCGCTGCTGTGTGATCCCTTTTGTGACCTTCCAACAAGCAAAGTCAAAGGGGAAGCCAAGATTCACTTAACAAGCCGGGTTGCCAACTTATCAACCGCAGCGATTCACTTTGCAACGGCGACCAGGAAAGCCGTCAAAAGAGGGCAAAACTCAACTGAACACATGTCTCACTTAACGACAGAAAGTTTGGGCTCAACTGCAGTCGTAAGTCGAGGACTACCTGTTTTTGAAGAGGCGACTGGAATGTTCTGGTTTTTCTTTGAAGACGTTTCGCTTCTCATCCAAGAAGCTTCTTCAGCTCTGACTTGGATGATGGGGACGGAAGGATTTTGATTCCTTGCAGACAGTTGGTCATTTGTGTTCTTTTAGAGAGTTGTTGAGGCCACTTGGAGGTTTCTCTGTGTCCTCAGGATCACCTGAGTGGTGCAAATGGGCATGGAGTCTACAACACGGTCCTTTCAGCACTTCCAAGAAGGCTCCACACCTATTCGCACTACTCAGGTGACCCTGAAGACACAGACAAACCTCCAAGTGTCCTCAATGACTCTCTAGAAGGATGCAAATGACCAACTTTTCTGCAAGGAGTATAAATCCTTCCATTCCCCACCATCCAGTCAGAGCTGAAAAAGCTTCTTGGAATGAGAAGCGAAACGTCTTCAAAGAAAAAACCAAAAAGTCCAGTTGCCTCTTGAAAAAGCACTTTGGGACAATCATGATCTGAATGATTGAGAATCTCCATAGATATATACCTGTATGCTTGACTTTATTTGTAAGGCTTTTTCTTTCAAAAGACTCTTAATTCCGACCATGTCTGGACGTTGAGTCATTTCTCTGCTTATCCAAGTAGCGAAGAAACTGCCTGAAGAACTTACTTGGATAAGCAGTGAAATGTTCCAAATGAAAAAAAGAAAAGAAGTCGCCGTCAGCGGCCGGTGCAGCTAGTAGCTGATTCAGACAGCGAGGAGGCTGGTGTGGTGCTGCACCAGCTGGCACTCGAGTCAGACAATGAGGAGGCTGGAGAAGATGTGGTGCCAGAGGCGGGGATTCAGCCAGGGCCTTCAGAACCTCCAGAAGCTCCCTTAAGTAAAGAGGACGAAGAGGAGGAGCCTCTTCTCGATGCACGTGCGCGCAGAGCTGCCGAGTGGCTCCTCAGGAGGAGGTCTCCTCGAGAGTAAGGCTTGGGGCTAATTGGCCACTCCCTTAGCCTATTTAAGGAGGAACGCCGACTGAAGCAATTTGCAGGGAACAACTTGGTTCACATACCTTTGTGTCTTGTCTTGCTTATCTTATCAGCTTCCTGCAAATTGCTTCTGGGCATTCTGCCAACCATAGTAAGCTTTCAATATTATTCTTTGAATTCTTGGCGGCTGTTAATGCAATTAATTAACAGCCGTTGTTGTAAAAGACTGGTTTATTTAGTAAACTAAGGTTTGAACGGACTTTGTGTGTGCTGCGTTCTTTGGGGTCCATAGCTGGGGCAGAACAATCGCAGTTGCCATGACTCAACTTCCAGACAACTCCACCTGGATGACTTGAGAATCTTCATGGACTTTGATCATCTCCTCTTCTGTAGGAACGCAAGATTCTTGAAGATACGGTGGTTCCGTTCATGTTGGCTTCAGGCTCTACAGAACCCTTGTCTACGTCGTCTTCTCTGACCGATGGCAACAGGACTATGGTAGGTCCACAAGTGGAATTTAAAGCTAAAACGGGTGATGCCCAAAAAATATAAGCTTTTATAAGACGATACCTTATAGAATATGGTGGTGCGGTGATTAGAATGCAATATTGCAGGCCAACTCTGCCGACTGCCAGGAGTTCGATCCTGACCAGCTCAAGGTTGACTCAGCCTTCCATCCTTCCGAGGTCGGTCAATTGAGGACCCGGATTTATTTATTATTTATTTGATTTGATTTGATTTGATTTGTATACCGCCCTTCTCCAGCAGGACTCGGGACGGTGAACAGCCAAGATAAAACAGAGCATACAAAATTTAAAAAACAGTTTAAAAGGTAATTAAATCATTTCGGCCCACAATTTAAAACAACCCAATTAAAACCAATTTCAAATTAAAACCGAAACGGATGGGATCAAGCCAGCCCGGCTAGGTGAAATAAATGAGTTTTCAGGGCCCGACGAAAAGTCCGGAGGTCTGGTTTGTTGGGAGCGAAAAGTCCGGAGGTCTGGTTTGTTGGGAGCAATTGGTTGAACTCGTCCTTCCTTCCTTCCTTCCTTCATTCCTTCCTTCCTCCTTCTTTCCTTCCTTCCTTCCTTCCTCTTCTTCTTTCCTTCCTTCCTTCCTTCCCCTTCCTTCCTTCCTTCCTTCCTTCCTTCCTTCCTTCCTTCTTTCCCAGTGGTTAGAATGCAGTATTGCAGGCTAACTCTGCCGACTGCCAGCAGTTCAATCCTGACCGGCTCAAGGTTGACTCAGCCTTCCATCCTTCCGAGGTCGGTCAAATGACGACCCAAACTGTTGGGGGCAAGAGGCTGACTCCGTAAACCGCATAGAGAGGGCTGTAAAAGCACTGTGAAGCGGTATATAAATCCAAGCGCTATTGCTATAAAGTTATTATTTTAACCTAGCCTTTAAGAAAAATGTATGTGAAGAACGGTTGAAGAACTGGGAATGTCTAGTCTAACAAAGAGAAAGGACTAGGAGTGACATGATAGCAGTCTTCCAATATTTGAGGGGCTGCCACAGAAAAAAGGGGGGTCAACTTATTCTCCAAAGCAAAAGAAGACAGGACAAGAAGCAACAGATAGATGGTTTGGTTAATAAGATGGTAAATGAGATTGAATTCTTAGACAGGTAGGATACCAAATTGTGGCTTTAAAGGCTTAGCTCTTGTAGCCCGCTGAGGGGAAGATGTCGGCCCTCTGAGGTAAACCTTATAACCTATTATTTGTTTTGGTAGAATTTGATTGACCTAAGTTACTCGGAAGACGATAAGAAGCCAAACGAAGAGGCAAAACTGAAGACGTTATCCTGTGAACAAGATGGCGCAAAATACAAGGAGTACCAACCGCGAGAGGAGAACGCGAGGTGTGTAAAAACAAAAGAGATTTCATAAGGAACATATCCAGTGGAACCGGGATTCAGCCGGTTCGGGTGAATCGGTAGTTAAGTCACACGGTTGTTAAGTGAATCGGGCTTCCCCATTAACTTTGCTTGTCGGAAGGTCGCAAAAGGGGATCACGTGACCCCCCACACCCCACACCCCACCCCCGTCATAAATGTGAATCAGTTGCTAAGCGTCTGAATTCTGATCCCGTGACCATGAGGTCGTAAGTGTAAAAAAAATGGTTATAAGTTATTTTTTTCAGGGCCATTGTAACTTCAAATGGTCACTAAATGAACTGCTGTAAATCGAGGATTAGCCGTATTGTTTTCCTTTCTAAAAGGGACGTGGTGGCTCAGTGACTAAAACGCTGAGCTTGTCGATCGAAAAGGTCGGCAGTTCAGCGGTTCGAGTCCCTAGTGCCGCGTAACGGGGTGAGCTCCCGTGACTTATCCCAGCTTCTGCCAACCTAGCAGTTCGAAAGCAGGTAAAAAATGCAAGTAGGAAAATAGGGACCACCTTTTGTGGGAAGGTAAACAGCGTTTCGTGCGCCTTTGGCGTTGAGTCATGCCGGCCACATGACCACGGAGACGTCTTCGGACAGCGCTGGCTCTTCGGCTTTGAAATGGAGAGGAGCACTGCCCCCTAGAGTCGGGAACGACCAGCACGTATGTGCGAGAGGAACCTTTACCTTTACTTTTTCCACCTTTCTACAATATGTTTTCTGCTCCTCAGCACTGTGAATCAGGAAGAATATCTCGAAGGCCTGAATTGGACACAGAAAGAGCAAATCCCCAGCCCAGGAGACAGATCACCCAAGAACATGTCTCTGCCACTATGCCCAGGTGGGTGGTGGTTTTATGCCTGTGCTTTTAAAAAACTTGAAAATATCAAAAGTTTTGGCTTTTTAACTACACTTATCTCGTTTTTCTCCTCACCGGTGTTGTATCTACCTGGTGGGAAGAAATGCATGAATCCTTGCATCAAGTTTGAACTGAACTTCTGGAGCGGTAAAATGCAGACTAGCGTGGAAATGTCAACGGTAAATGAAGTAGAGTTATGTGAAACGTGCTAGCGGGCTTTTTGAAGTCCTTTCCTCTTTTGGGTTCAGGAAGGAAGAAAGAAAGGAGGAGGAACAAAAGGAAGGGAGGGAAAGAAGGATGGAAGAGACAGAGACAGAAAGAAAGAGAGGGAAAGAGAAAGGAAGGAAAGAAAAAGGAAGGAAGGAAGGAAGGAAGGAAGGAAGGAAGAAAGAAAGAAAGAAAGGAGGAGGAGGAGGAAGAAAAGGATGGGAGGTAAAGAAGGATGCCCCCCCCCGCCCCTTCTTTCCCAGAATTTCTCAGTTCGGTCTGAGCTGTAAGTTTATTTCCACCCTTAAAAGACAAAATAGTTTGATTCTGTACAATTTTGAAAAGCCCTCCTCCTCTTCCTCCTTTCCTTTTCCTTATCTTTCCTTCTCTTTCTTTCCTTCTTTTCTTTCTTTCTCTCACTCTCTTTCTTCTGTCTTCTCTCCCTCTTTTCTTTCTTTCTTTTTTCTTTCCTCTCTTCTCCTTCTCTTCCTTCCTTCTTCCTTCCTCTGTCCTCCTTCCTTTCTTACTTTCTTTTTCCCTCTCTTTCTTTTCACTGTCTCTTCCATCCTTCTTACCTCCATCTTTTCCTCCTCCTCCTTCTTTTTCCTTCCTTTCTTTCTTTCTTCCTTTCTTCCTTCCTTTCTTTTTTCTCTTTCCCTCTCTTTCTTTCTGTCACTGTCTCTTCCATCCTTCTTTACCTCCCATCCTTTTGTTCCTCCTCCTTCTCCTCCTTTCTTTCTTCCTTCCTTTCTTTCTTCCTTCCTTTCTTCTTTCTTCTTTCTTTCTTTCCCTCTCTTTCTTTCTGTCTCTGTCTCTTCCATCCTTCTTTCCCTCCCATCCTTTTCCTCCTCCTCCTCCTCCTTTCTTTCTTTCTTCCTTTCTTCCTTTCTTTCTTCCTTTTTTCTTTCTTTCTTTCTTTCTTTCTTTCTTTCTTTCTTTCTCTTTCCCTCACTTTCTTTCTGTCTCTGTCTCTTCCATCCTTCTTTCCCTCCCATCCTTTTGTTCCTCCTCCTCTTTTGTTCCTTCCTTCCTTCTTACCTTTTTCTTTCTTTCTTTCTTTCTTTCTTTCTTTCTTTCTTTCTTTCTTTCTTTCTTTCTTTCTTTCTCTCTCCCTCCCTCCCTCCCTCCCTTCCTTCCTTCCTCCCTCCCTCCCTCCTCCTTCCCTCTCTCTCTCTCCCATCCTTCTTCTTTTCTTCCCATCCTCCTGCTCCTCCTCTTCCTTTCCCTTCCACCCTTCTCCCCTTTCCTCCTTTTTCTTTTCCTCCTCCTCCTCCTCCTCCTCCTCCTCCTCCTCCTCCTCCTCCTCCCCCTCCTCCTCCTGCATAACTATGTAGAGTTCAGACTCGCTTTCCTTATGAACTGCTCTGTGCATCTCAATCCCTAATTTAAAACCTTCCCGTTCAGATGTCCTGTGGAACCAACCACTACCAGCAGAACGGAGTCCTGGCATTTCAGACATCAGACAAAAAGATTCACAGCCGGGGTATAATTTAAGCCAGCCGGTCAGTTCCCCAAAAGAAGTTAAGAGGTAAGTGCATTTTGAATGTTCCGGTTCCATGCTGGGCAGCTTGTAAACATTTAATTTATAGCAGAACTGACATCGGAGCAGACAGTCCGTAGAAATGGCATATCTTGGATTGAAGTTCCCGGATGTAACCCATCAGAAACCAGACGAGAGATTGCAGAATCAAATACCCGCCAAGTTCTTTTTGTTTACTTATTGATTTATTTTTAAAGAATTTAGATAGATGGATTAAACACCAGAGAAGAGGGCTGGTAAACATTAACCCTAAATTTAGCCAACACGGCTTAGGTGAAACTGATTTTCTAATTCCCTTTCCATCTGATTTAAGGCCAGATTATAGAATAGAAAGGGACGCGGTGGCTCAGGGGCTAAGACGCTCAGCTTGTCGATCGAAAAGGTCGGCAGTTCAGCGGTTCGAATCCCTGGTGCCGCGGAACGGGGTGAGCTCCCGTGACTTGTCCCAGCTTCTGCCAACCTAGCAGTCCGAAAGCACGTAAAAAAAAATGCAAGTAGAAAAATAAGAGACCACGTTTGGTGGGAATTTAACAGTGTTCCGTGCGCCTTTGGCGTTGAGTCATGCCGGCCACGTGACCACGGAGACGTCAGAATCCAAAACAATCTAGGATCAACCTGTTGAGTTGACTTGAAGACAAGTCTCCTCTCTGGAATCTTCTGGCTTCTCCCATCCAAAGAGAGCTAGTTTTTTTCTGGAGAAAGATCTCAACAGTACTGAATTTGGTCGGTAGATGTCAGTGAAACATTGCAGATCTGCTAACGCAGGTCTGGAGCTCCGAGATTTGAGCAGGCCCGACTATGATATGATGAGGTCGCTGATCAACGGCTGAAAATTTGCAACCTGCTTCTTTTCTGTAAGTTGAGGGCAGCTCGTTCCCACACCAGGGGTGAAATCCCGCAGGTTCTGGAGAACTGGTAGCAGAAATTGTGAGCAGTTCGGAGAACCGGCAAATACCGCCTCTGGCTGGCCCCAGAGTGGGGTGGGAATGGAGATTTTGCAGTATCCTGCCCCCAGGAGCGGGGAGGGAATGGGGATTTTGCAGTATCCTTCCCCTGGAGTGGGGTGGCAATGGAGATTTTGCAGTATCCTTCCCCTGGAGTGGGGAGGGAATGGTGATTTTGCAGTATCCTTCCCCTAGAGTGGGGAGGGAATGGGGATTTTGCAGTATCCTTCCCCTAGAGTGGGGAGGGAATGGGGATTTTGCAGTATCCTTCCCCCAGGAGTAGGGAGGGAATGGGGATTTTGTAGTATCCTCCTGGAGTGAGGAGGGAATGGGGATTTTGTAGTATCCTTCCCCTGGAGTGGGGTGGGAATGGGGATTTTGCAGTATCCTTCCCCCTGGAGTGAGGAGGGAATGGGGATTTTGCAGTATCCTTCCCCCAGGAGTGGGGAGGAATGAGGATTTTGCAATATCTTTCCCCCAGGAGTGAGGAGGGAATGGGGGATTTTTGCAGTATCCTTCCCCTGGAGTGGGGTGGGAATAGAGATTTTGCAGTATCCTTCCCCTAGAGTGGGGAGGGAATGGGGATTTTGCAGTATCCTTCCCCCTGGAGTGAGGTGGGAATGGAGATTTTGCAGTATCCTTCCCCTAGAGTGGTGAGGGAATGGGGATTTTGTAGTATCCTTCCCCTAGAGTGGGGAGGGAATGGGGATTTTTTAGTATCCTTCTCCTGGAGTGAGGGGGAATGGGGATTTTGTAGTATCCTTCCCCTGGAGTGGGGTGGGAATGGGGATTTTGCAGTATCCTTCCCCCTGGAGTGAGGAGGGAATGGGGATTTTGCAGTATCCTTCCCTCAGGACTGGGGAGGGAATGGGGATTTTGCAGTATCCTTCCCTGGAGTGGAGTGGGAATAGGGATTTTGCAGTATCCTTCCCCCAGGAGTGGGGAGGAATGAGGATTTTGCAATATCTTTCCCCCAGGAGTGAGGAGGGAATGGGGATTTTGCAGTATCCTTCCCCTGGAGTGGGGTGGGAATAGAGATTTTGCAGTATCCTTCCCCTAGAGTGGGGAGGGAATGGGGATTTTGCAGTATCCTTCCCTCAGGACTGGGGAGGGAATGGGGATTTTGCAGTATCCTTCCCCTGGAGTGGAGTGGGAATGGGGATTTTGCAGTATCCTTCCCCCAGGAGTGGGGAGGAATGAGGATTTTGCAATATCCTTCCCCCAGGAGTGGGGCGGGAATGGAGATTTTGCAGTATCCTTCCCCTGCCACGCCTACCAAGCCACGCCCACAGAACCGGTAGTAAAAAAAATTTGGATTTCGCCACTGTCCCACGCTCACCCTTTTTATAAAGCAGAAAGTTACACCGTTGGAAATTCACCCCCACTATATTTTGGGGGTGATGTTTGTGGAAGTCACATACTGTCTTGTTGGCCTCCATGGCTTGGTGAGGTCCTTGAGCTTTACTACTAGGAATTCATTTCTTCTTTTATACTCTAGGCCAACTTCCCAAGGCAGCTCCAGATCTGGCCCATCGTCCCCACGTTCTCCCACCGTCCAAAGCCAATCGTCTAACAGGTAACAAGGCCCACTGAAACATTTTGCCAGCCAATTACACACCTAAAGTTTAATTGATGCCGTCGTGGACCTATGCTGTACAGATCTATATTTATTTTATTTGTAACGTTTATAAAAAAGGGACGCGGTGGCTCAGGGGCTGAGATGCTGAGTTTGTCAATCGAAAGGTCGGCAGTTCAGCGGTTCGAATCCCGAGTGCCGCATAACGGGGTGAGGTCCCATTCCTTGTCCCAGCTTCTGCCAACCTAGCAGTTCGAAAGCACGTTAAAAAATGGCCCATGGGGGCACCCTGGAAACAGTGAAGGATCAGCCCTCAGTGCCTCTGCCAGCGAAAACGGATCTCGGGAGGATCCCATGCAGCCGTCTCGAGCTCCATTTTCGCTGGCTGAGGGTTGCAGGAGGCCGTCGCAGCTGATAACGGAGCTCGGGAGCCCATTTTCGCTGGCAGAGCGCTCCCCGACATGAGTCACGTCGAATTGGCCGCGCCCCTCCTGGCCACACCCATCCTTTCCCCCCCTCAGGTCAAATCCAACCCTGATGCGGCCCTCAATGAAATTGAGTTTGACACCCCTGGCTTATAGCAACCGTGGCAAGGAAAGTCGTAAAATGGGGGTGAGGGGGCAAGCAAAACCCACCTAACCGACGTTTCACTTCGCCACGGAAATGATGCGCTCGATTCTGGTCCTTTAAGTTGAGGGTTTCTGGATTGTCGTAAGTCACCCGGAAAGACTTCAACCCCCGTTTTATCGTTTCAGATCCGTCAGTGGGAAGAAACTCTGTTCCAACTGTGGGCTCCCCCTCGGAAAAGGAGCCGCCATGATTATCGAAAGCCTTGGTCTTTTTTTCCATATTCAGTGCTTCAGGGTAGGTGTCTCGTGACCGGGGGGGTACGACTAGAAGACCTCCAAAGCCCCTTCCAACTCTGTTATTCTATTCTAAGTAGAATTGCCGTTAACAGCCGCTAAATAAAAAATATGCGTCCTTCTTTTTTTCCGCGCGTAGTGCGGAATTTGTAAGGGACAACTTGGAGACGCAGCAACCGGAACGGACGTCCGGATCAAAAACGGCCTCCTCACCTGCAGTGATTGTTACATCAAATCCAGAAGTAAGTATCCAAAGCCATTCTTAGCACACACAAAAAATCCATCTTGATTCTTTTACTGTTTCAGCCAGAAAGGTGGTTTCCGGCATTTTCTTAGCCTGTCTGCCCCAACTGAGCCTTATAGGTAGGAGCACACCAAGGTAAAATGCTTTATTTGCAATAGCGGCAAATACCTGTAGTTGAATAGAGACGGGGAAACACAGCATTGCTTTCCATAAGAGTTGGAAATTCTCAACTCAAAAAAAAAAAAAAAAAATGGAGAAAGCCGGGCATTTGCAAATTTGTCCTCTTTTATTTCAGCCTGTTGTTCCTTTGGCGGGGAGTTCATCTTGGCTTTTAGGTTAATCGTGGTGTGTTTCAGTTTGTAGCATTGTTGTTTATGATGTAAATAAATCCTCTCACTCTTTCTCTCTCCCCCTTCTCTCTCTCCCTCCCTCCCTCCTTTCTTTCTCCTCTTTCTTCCCTCTCTCCTTTTCTCTCTCTCCCCCTTTTCTCTCTCTCCCTCCCTCCCTCCTTCTCTCCCACTGTCTCTTTTATCAATCTTTTTTTCTCTCTCCTTCTCTCTCCCTCCCTCCTTCTCTCTCTTTTTCTCTCTTTCTCTCCCCTTCTCTCTCTCCCTCCTTTCTCTCTCTCTCTCTCTCTCTCTCCTCTTGCTGTCGGTCTCTCCCCTTCTCTCTCTCTCTCCCCTTTTCTCTCCTTCCCTCCCCCTCTTTCTCTCTCCTTTCTCTCTCTCCTACTTTCTGCCTCCCTCCTTCTCTTTTCTGTCTCTCTCTCTCTTTCTCTCCCCTTCTCTTTCTCCCTCCTTTCTCTCTCTCTCCCCTTTTCTCTCTCAACTTCCCTCTCTTTTTCTCACTCTTTTTCTCTCCCCCTCCCTCCTTCTCTCTCTCTTGTTTCTCTCTCTTTCTCTCCCCTTTCTCTGTCTTACCCTTCTCTCTCTCCTTTCTCTTTCTCTCTCTCTCTCCCCTCTCCTTTTCTCTCTGTCCCTTCTCTCTCCCCTTTTCTCTTTCTTTCTCTCTCCCCTTCTCTCTCGCTCCTTTTTTTTCTCTCTTTCTCTGCCCCTTCTTTCTCCTTTCTCTCTCTCTTGCCCTTCTCTCTCTCCTTTTTTCTTTCCCCCTTTTGTCTGTCTCTCCTTCCCTCTCTTTCTTTTTCTTTCCCCTTCCTCTCCTTTCTATCTGTCTTACCCTTCTCTCTCCTTTCTCTCTCACTCTTTTTCTCTCTCCCCTCTTCTTTTCTCTCTGTCTCTTCTCTCTCTCTTTCTCTCTCCCCTTCTCTCTCCCTCCCTCCTTCTCTCTCTCTCTTTCTCTGCCCCTTCTCTCTCCTTTCTCTCTCTCTTATCCTTCTCTCTCTCCCTTCTCTCTCCCTCTCTCTCTCCCAAAATGTAGCTGCTGGCCAGCCAACCACTTTGTGACCCGGATCTCAGTTCCGCGTAAGATGTTCTCCAAGGAGGACCATCATCCTTTGAGTCTTGAGGCTGTTTGCCATAATGGCGTGTAAGAGCTCAAATCCATGGACTCCGTAGCTCTTGGACTCCCTCTCCAAGCTCGTGGGTCGAAAGGCTCAAACGCCTCTTTCTTCACGCGATACATCCTTTGATTTCCTGCGTTCACTTACGTTACATGTATGAAGTCTGCGGCTGCACGGTTAAGCACTTTTCCCTCCCAGCAAAGCGCCTTCCAAAATATCGGTCGCGCTTGGTTTTTCAAACCCGATATTTTGAAAGGAACGAAGAGGCAATAAATGATGTTTTCATTTCCTAGAAGCGGAGAATTTGAAGTTTTAACGCAAACTTAGCAGATATGCAGATATCTGCAAAACTTTGTAGATACCCTCTAATATGCCAATATATTACTTTCATTAACTGAGTTCTCGGGAGGAGGTTGAGCAGCATCATAGAGATCAACTTTTCCGTTTATTACTAAAGAGGTAACTTTTTTAATACAGACTAGTTTGATAAAACACGTTGTAATTCTTGAAACCTTTTACTAAATATTGCCTTCCGTGGAGGGTAAGGATTCTCTCCATAAATTATTTCCCCTTCAGTCACGCCGTCTCCGAAAACCTAAAACCGGGCTTCTTGTAGTAACAGATCATCTACATATAATGTTGGCATTTTCACAAAAACCAATCCTATAAACATTCGGCGGTTCTCCCCAACTATCTGACAGATGGCACCTGGTTTGTTTGTTTTTTAAGCCGACTTTTGCTAACCGTTTCAGGCAGTGGTGGGTTCCTCCCGGTTCAGCCCGGTTCGGCCGAGCCGGTAGCGGTGACAATATGATGTCACCGAAACGGTTCTCTTTGTTCAGGAGCTGGGCCCTCCCGCCCCGCCCGCATTATTCTTACCTTTTATTTGGCCCCGCCCCAATCTATTCGCTGCCTCCCGAGTCCCAGCTGATCGGCTAGAAGGAAAAAAACTGTTTAAACTCTTGCCGCGGGGTTTCAAAGGGCCGCCCTACAGCTGATCAGTGTTAAAAGGCAGTGTGATGGTAGACGGGACGCTCCAAAAACGAATGAGTAGACCGGTGTCTCCAAAAACGAATGAGTAGACTGGTGCCTCCAAAAACGAATGAGTAGACCGGTGCCTCCAAAAACGAATGAGTAGACCGGTGCCTCCAAAAACAAATGAGTAGACCTGTGCCTCCAAAAACAAATGAGTAGACTGGTACAGCTCTGCAAGCAGTTAAAAGCCTGGTAGACCAGTACCTCTGCTAAATCCTAAAGAATTGTCACATGACCATCAAACCATGCCCACAAAATAAGCCACGCCCACAGAACCGGTAGTAAAAAAATTTAGAACCCACCCCTGGTTTCAGGTTTAAACTTAAGATAAAACTCTGTGTTTCATTTTTTTACCGGGGAAAATAAATAACATTACCACGTCCCTTTTGCAGTTATTCTACAATGAGGTTGAAATCTCAGTAACCAGTTTAAAGTGGTAGGGAATAATTTGAGGAGATCTCCAAAATTTCCGATCCTTCTCTGCCAGTGGTGGTATTCAGCCGGTTCGGGCGAATTGGTGGTAAAATTATATGAAACCCACCTCTGCTCTCCAGAGAAGTGGTGAGAGTGTAAAATGGGCTCCCCTTGTAATAAATCTTAAATCCACCTTAAGAGAAACCCTGAATTCAGGGGTGAAATGTTCCCGGATCGGACCGGATCGCACGATCCAGTAGCGATCTTGGCTGATGGTTCAGCGATGACACCGCCCGGGTGTTATAACCAGAAAGTAATGTGTTTTTTACCTTCTGCGCATGCCAGTACAGATAGTTCTCGACTTACAACCATTCGCTGAGTGACCATTTAGAGTTACGACGGCACTGAAAAAAGTGACTTAGGACCGTTTTTCACACTTAATGTGTGATTCACTGAACGAATGAATTGTTTCCTGCAAAAGCCCACTCCCCGTTCGTTCCTCTTTTGTTTCCTGTGGGAGGGGCCAATCACCTCCAAGGTGTGGCTTTACTCCTGAGTCGACCCTGCTTTCTTAGTTGTTCTTGTCTTCTGGCAGCTCTGTGCATGTGCACACTGGGAACAGGCTTCAGCTGTTCCTCTGCCTCACTGCTGTCTAGCTCCCTCTCTGCCTCCGACGCAGAGCCCTCATCCGAGCTCTCCCCAGCCCCCAGGACTGGCCCATGTTCCTCCCCAACCTCCTCACTGTCCGACTCTGCTGCCAGCTCCGCTGACCGTTGGCAGATCACAACATGTCTTAATGTTCCAAAGGGATGGCTGTGCGCTATTTTGGGCCACAGGAAAAATGGCTACTGGCATTGCTTTGATCATCGCAACAGCTGTTAACATCTGCTTTGTAAAAGAAAAAGGACATTTTTGTGTCTGACTTAACACAGATGTTTTTGTTTGCAAACCTTTACATCTCTCGTTAAGTTGCTTTTTGGGAGGATGTTTAACTTGGAAGTGGGGAATACAGATTAATTGTAATAAGTACATATTTTTGACATCTGTACGGATGGTGGTAAGGGAATCGCTAGTCACCCCAGTGGTGTGCTTTGGGTTAAATTGTGGTTTCTGTGTGTATTTTCGCCACCCCTTTTGTGGCGAGACATGAAGAACGAGGAAGTGGTACTTGTAGCTTTTGGATTTGTGCATGCGCAACCATGATTTTGTTTCCAGGATACAATGTAAAGAGATTTGGCCAAGTTCTTTGATCACAGTGGGCTTTTATGTGGATCTACACAACTTGGCACAACCCACTGCACACTTGGGTGTGTTTAAGCTCTTTAGAAAATATACAGATCAGCACATCTGGAAGGAGCAAAAAACATGATTTTGGGGGGCGTGAACATGATATGTTCCTTGTTTTTAAAAAAACTTGGCCAAAGTTACAAAAACTTCGGCGTTCTTTTGTCTGTGAGGCTTACTCAGAAGTAAGTCCATTAATCACCTTGGGATCTCTTCCCAAATTCCCGAAGAAAGGAAGGCACCCATTGAAGTCCTACCTGCGTTCATTGAGAGCAAAATAATAATCGGCGCTCACAGATCGACCGACCCTTTTCATGCCTTTTTAATAAAAGAAACTAGAAGCGAAAATGCCACCATGAACGTAGCTGCCCGTTGCCTTCTTCAAGGTAAATTATGAGATGGAGCCAGCCAGCTTTACCTGTAACAAAATCTGAGTTACGGTAATCAGTTATGGATCCAAGCTTCTGTTTGTGGAATCCTTAATGCTTTCTGAGCTGGCTGCTTTTCTTGCAGACGTTTCATGACCCAACTAGGTTATACCATCCATGGAAGGAGGGAGTGGGGTTTGGTGCAAGTATCTAGAGCAGCATCTGGAACTGATGACGTGATCTAATTGAGTCATGAAACGTCCACAAGGAAACCAATCGGGGTGAAATGCTGTCGGTTCAGACCAGTTTGCCCGAACCGGTAGTAATATAATGCTACTGATTCGCACGAACCGGTATATCCTATCACCACCCACCCAACTCTGAGAGCACCCAACACTTCTCTGTTCAACCCTGAGCTACGCATATTCTTTTCTACAGAGCTTCTTTTATTTCTCCATAATGACCGATTAATCACCAGCATAGATTAAAATACCCCGGTTTTCCTTCATATTTTTAATTTTTCATGACTCTTAAGAAGTTCGCTCGCTCTTCAGGCCCCACTGATTCTGGCTGATGTGAATGTGACCCATATATTATTTCAGTTGTTTTGAGGGGGTGGGGGGAAATTAAGAGCAGTGTCAAGAAAGAAAAACAATTCACTATATAGCGAGTTGAAATATTAAACACATGTTTTTAAAGAGTGATTTACATGGCAATATTATAAATGTAACGGGGTGGTTTTTTTTTTAAGCGTTCCCAAAAACTGTATGTAGCTTTCCGTTTCTTTCGATGGCAGACATAACCGTGTCATAATTATTTTTATATCTACTTCATTCTCAGCACTTCCTAGTGACCCATTATTCTTGTTATTTAGAACTAATTCTGTACCCAGTATACTTGTTGATATGGCTGGTAAGCCAAAATGGCTTCAGTTACGGACAGGATCACCAAAGTCTCAAAATACCAATTATTACACTAATCTCTATTAATGATATTTATTCTAAAATGCTCTGGGAAGTAAGAAAATTGTCTAAAATGCAACTGCTTTTATAGTAAATGTTACATTTATAAATAAACATGGATTAAAATGGGTGCTGTTTTGATTTCGTGGCTTTTGGAAGGAATACAGCATAGGAATATTTTAAATGTATTTATTTCATCAAATTTAATCAAACTACTCATCTCCCTCACAGTACAAATAAACATATAAATAATAACCTTATTTTTATTTTATTATTTGATTTATTATTTTGTACGATGACCCTACTTGTTATGGGCTCTAAGCTTCTAGTACAAATTTTTCACATACTCCCGATTCAAAGATAAATCTTTTTTTTTACATTTCCAACTAGAGGTAGTCCTGGCCTTACGACCACAACTGAGCCCAAAATAACTGTTGCTAAGTGAGACATTTGTTAAATGATTCCTGCCCCGTTTTACGACCTTCCTTGCCACCGTTGTTAAGTGAATCACTGCAGTGCTTAAGCTCGTCACACGGTTGTTAAGTGAATCTGGCTTCCCTGTTGATTTTGTTTGTCAGATGGTCGCAAAGGTGTCCCCGGGACACTGCAACCGGCATAAGTACATGTCAGTTGCCAAGCATCTTCATTTTGATTACGTGATCGTGGAGATGCCATAATGGTTGTAATGGTGAAAAACAGTCGTAAGTCACTTTTTCTCCATGCCGATATAACTTTGAACAGTCACTAAATGAACCGTTGTAAGTCAAGGACTATCTGAAATTTTGTTTCCCAAGTTCGCTTCTTTAAAACATGTTTACGTTCTCTAATCCCTGTTCACCTGTTACTAACAAAACCTTGACAGCTTATGCATATTTATGTAAGCAGATTTCATGCATTTTCCCTTCCTTATTGTCTGCAGCCAATATATACATACATACATACATACATATATATATATATATACATACATATACATATACATATACATATACATATACATACATACATACATACATACATACATACATACATATATGTTTATGTAAGTTTCGGATTCTGCCGAAACGTCGCTTCTACCCTTTTAGGGATATATCCACAATTACACGGGAAGAAACCCGAAATATTAACTACACACACACACACACACACACACACACACACACATATATGTAGGGCTTTGGTTATTCGAGTTTTCTCCCGTGTAAAATTGGAGGTTTCTTGGCAACGTTTCGACGAAGTCTCATTAGTCATCTTCAGGCTGGTGTCTTCGGCTTCGTGCTTCTAGGAGCAATGTGCCAGCCTGAAGACATCAGCCTGAAGATGACGAATGAGACTTTGTCGAAACGTTGCCAAGAAACCTCCAATTTTATGCGGGAGAAAACCCGAATAACCAAAGACCTACATACAAACACCCGCGAAAACCTCAGAAAACATATATATATATATATACATACATACATATACACACATACACACAGATTGTCCTTGACTTACAACAGTTTGTTTAGTGACCATTCAAAGTTACAATGGCACTGAAAAAAGTGACTTATTATGACCATTTCTCACACTTATGACCATTACAGCATCCCCATGCCCATATCATTTACGTTCGGATGCTTGACTCGTATGATGGTTGCAGCGATCCCCTTTTGCGACCAGACAAGCAAATCAATGGGGAAGTCAAGATTCACTTAACAACCATGTTGCTAACTTAACACCTGTCCCTTAACAAATGTGGCAAGAAACACCGTAAAACGGGGGCAAAACTCACTGAACACATTTCTCACTTAGCGACATAAATATTGGGCTCAAGTTGAGGACTATCTCTATCCAATCATCCACAAAGCACAAGAAAATATGCCACAATCGTTAGAATCCAATATTTCACGCTGGGGGTCAAAATTAGAAAACACTGCTAGGACTGCTGAACGCTTTGTTCCAGGTTTCTTGCGATCTAGAACCGTACAGAACATATTGGCCTTTTCTTGTGTTGAATACAGGAATATAAAAAAGGGGTTGAGGCAGCGGTGAAATTCAATTTTTTTTACTACCGGTTCTGTGGGCGTGGCTTGGTGGGCGAGGAAGGAGAAGGAGATACTGCAAAATCTCCATTCCCACTCCACTCTAGGGGAAGGATACTGCAAAAATCCCCATTTTTTATTTATTTATAAATAAAATAAATAAATAAATAAAATTAAATAAATATAAATATAAATATTTATAAATATTTATTTATTTTATTTATAAATAAAAATGGGGATAAAGAAAAAACAAATAAATATAAATAAATAAATATATTTATTTATTTATTTATTTATTTATTTATTTATTTATTTACTAGTTCGATTTATATGCCACCCAGGTAAGGGATACTGCAAAATCTCCATTCCCACCCCACTCCAGGGGAAGGATACTGCAAAATTCCCCATTCCCACCCCACTCTGGGGCCAGCCAGAGGTGGTATTTGCCGGTTCTCCAAACTACTCAAAAGTTCCACTACCTGTTCTCCAAAACCTGTCAGAACCTGCTGGATTTCACCCCTGGGGTGAGGCCCTAGAAAGAGTGCAGAGAAGAGCCACAAAGATGATCAGGCTAAATCATATGATGAACAACTTGGGGAACTAGGTAGCTTTAGCTTTAGAAAGGAGAGGAAGGGAAGGGAAGGGAAGAGAGGAGAGGAGAGGAGAAGAGAAGAGAAGAGAAGAGAAGAGAAGAGAAGAGAAGAGAAGAGTTAAAAAAATGGAAATATGCCCCCTATCCCCAACCAGAGAGAGGGTGGGGGAGGGAGGCAGAGAGATACAGCAATAGGTAGATACCCATGTTTCCCCAAAATAAGACCCTGTCTTACATTTTTTTTGAACCCCAAAATAAGCGCTTGGCCTTATTTTCGGGAAGGTCTTATTATTTTGGGGTGCGTGGAGCAAGATGGGGCTCCTCTTGTTGTCTTACTTGATTTCCAGCTCTGTCTCCCTAACCCTAATCAAAGGAGATAGCAGGGATTTAAACGTGCGTTTAAATATTTTTGGGGAGGGCTTATTTTTTGGCAGGGGCTTATTTAGTGCATGCACTCAAAAGCCCGATTGGGCTTATTATCCAGGGAGGTCTTATTTTGGGGAAAACACAATAGAAAGATAGAAAGTCAGAGAGACAAGACAGACATACAGAGATAGAGAGGATGGATGGGTGGATGGAACAATACAATTCATTCATCATCCATATTCTATTCTAGGGTGTGTTTTCCAGCACCACACACTTCATTGATGCTCATAAATGCACTCGTTCACACCTACATTCTCTTGTACCCTCAGGTGTATGCATGCACCCCCTCCCACTTTCAGATCTCTCCCCACCCCATTCCATACTCCCCATGTGCCAATCAGGTTTTAAACATTCCACTTGGACATGATTTCACATCATCAGTTTGTCTGCTTTCGTCCTCCTTCCTCCCGAGATGGTACAGTATAGTTATGAAACCCCCTTGAGTGGATTGCAGAAGGACCATAAATAAGTCAAGAAGCTGCTTCTCCTGCCAAGCCATCCTTTGGATGAAGTCCAAAAAGCTTCTGGGCTTGGCAAAGGAAACCCCTTTCTTCTGTTTTTTTGTTTTGTTTTGTTTTGTTTTGTTTTTTTGTTGTTTTTTAAATTTGATTTATATGCCGCCCTTCTCCGGAGACTCAGGGCGGCTTACAATGCGTTAAGCAATAGCCTTCATACTTTTGTATATTTATACAAAGTCAGCTTATTGCCCACAAACTGGGTCCTCAATTTACCTACCTTAGAAAGGATGGAAGGCTGAGTCAACCTTGAGCCTGGCAGGATTTGAACTTACTTTAATTGCAGACAGCTGGTGTTAAATTACAGTGCCTTTGTCTGCAGAGCTATCCGGGCTCTGATTTTGTTTAACTCAAAAGCTGGCTATGTTGACTGGTATGAGATCCTGATGGGGTGTCCATGCTGAAGCTGGTTAGTGGTTTAAGACGGACATCTCACCTCCATTCCATTCACGTTTTCTGGTTCCTAGTTTAGATGTCTACAGAGATCCTCAATCATCCAGGTCATGGTTGTCCCAAAGGGACCAATAAAGGGGGTACAGTAGCTCCAAATAGAAATCAAGGGTCCTTGGTGTTCTCTGGGTTTTCTTGTAGATGTTTCATTAGTCAAGGTTGACTCAGCCTTCCATCCTTTTGAGGTAGGTAAAATAAGGACCCAGATTGTTGGGGGCAAGAGACTGACTGCTTAGAGAGGGCTGTAAAGCACTATGAAGCAGTATATAAGTCTAAGTGCTATTCCTTCCTTCCTTCCTTCCTTCCTTCCTTCCTTCCTTCCTTCCTTCCTTCCCTCCCTCCCTCCCTCCCTCCCTCCTTCCTTCCTTCCTTCCTTCCTTCCTTCCTTCCTTCCTTCCTTCCTTCCTTCCTAGTGTTAGAATGCAATACTGCAGGGCTAACTCCCTGCTCACTCCAGGAGTTCAATTCTGACTGGCTCAAGGTTGACTCAACCTTCCATCATTCCAAGGTCGATAAAATGAGGACCCGGACTGTTGGGAGCAATATGCTGACTCTGTAAACTGCTTAGAGAGGACTGTAAAGCACTGTAAAGCAGTATATAAGTCTAAGTACTATTGCTATTACCCAAATTAGGTGTTGTGGTCCACCAGCAGCCTGCGGAGCTGGCAGTGGAGTCAGACAGCAATGAGGGTGAGGAAGAACAGGGGCCAGTCCTGGAGGCTGGGGAAGGCCCGGATGAGGGCTCTGCGTCGGAGGCAGAGCTGGGGCCAGGGCCATCGGGGAGTGATGTGCAGACTTCAGAGCCTCCAGAGGCTGATAGTAGAGAGGCAGAGGAACAGGAGGAGCCTGTTCCTAGTGCACATATGAGAAGAGCTGCCAGAAGGCAAGAGCAGCTAAAGCAGAGAGGACGACTCAGGAGTAGGACCAAGAGATGATTAGCCCCTCCCATAAGGCTTAAAAGACCAGCAACAGCTTTTGGCCTCTTTGCCGGAAAACAACCATTGAGAGATTTGCTTCGTGTTTGGATATATTTCTTTCTTGTCAGCGTCTTCTGTTCCTGAACTGTTGCCAAGAAAAGCCTTTGGCAGTTTGCCTAATTATCCCAAGGTCAGAGATAAACTGAAGGTGTTTTGAGAACTTTGCTTTCATTTAATTTGGAATACACTGAGAATGAGTTAATTCTCAGCTGTTTTAATAAAATCTGTTTGTTTTTTGGAACTGTTTGGCATTTAGTATTAACTACGTGGGCCTGGGTCAAACACTGGGTGACATTATCATTGCAAGAAAATAACCACACTCAGAGAGGAACAAGGACCTCTCATTTGTCCTAATGATGCTTTCCCAAGAGACAATAAAACTTTCTTTTGTTTTCTTTGAAAATGTTTTGCTTCTCACGCAAGCAGCTTCTTCAGTTCAAACGGAAGAAATTGAGCCGAAGAAGCTTCTTGGATGAGAAGCGAAACATTTTCAGAGAAAAAAAAACAACAACAACAATTAAGAAGGCCAGTTGCCTTTTGGAAAAGCACCTTTGGGATGTTCCTAGTTTATCCAAATTTCCTATTCATGTTTTTGAGATGATTGATGTTTATTGATCTTGGTGTTTATGGTGTAGCAAGCTGCCCAGAGCCATTACGTTATGGGGGGGGACATATGAATTAAATAAATATATTTTAGTTGATTAGGTAAGGTAAAGGTAAAGGTTCCCCTCGCACATATGTGCTAGTTGTTCCCAACTCTAGAGGGCAGTGCTCATCTCCGTTTCAAAGCCGAAGAGCCACCGCTGTCCGAAGACGTCTCCGTGGTCATGTGGCTGGCATGACTCAACGTCGAAAGTGCATGGAATGCTGTTCCCTTCCCACCAAAGGTGGCCCCTATTTTTTTACTTGCATTTTTTTACGTGCTTTCGAACTGCTAGGTTGGCAGAAGCTGGGACAAGTCACGGGAGCTCACCCGTTATGCGACACTAGGATTTGAACCGCTGAACTGCCGACCTTTCGATCGACAAGCTCAGCATCTTAGCCACTGAACGCCCCCCTCCAAACCTCAAACCTAAGACACAGAACACGGACCAGCCACCACTTCCTACAATCCATGGGTTCGTGCACAAAGGCCTTAACATCCTACCTGTATCTTTTAAGATTGCACTAACATTGACCTACTGTATCTCAACCAAAGCAAGACCAATTTAATCAACTGCTGCGTTGTACAACAGACACAGTTCTTGCCTCCTCAGGTGGAAATATCTGCAGGCTGGTCTGACAAAATAAAATCTAATCATCCTGGCTGGCATGGCCATTAAAAGAGGGGGAAGGAAGAAGCCTGTGAAAGAGAGCACATCTCAATTTTTTCTTCTCTTTTGCAGCGATGTGAGAACCGATAAGACTCGGCAGAAAGAATATTTTGACATTTTCCTGGCTTCTGTTGAACGTTGAGAAAGGAGATTATCTTGGACCAGCACAAAAGTCTTCTTACTGCTTCATTGGCTTTTTAGTGAAAACAGAGAGCAAGGAAAAATTCTGTCTCTAGTACTTTATTCAGCCACTTACCCTAAACATTAATTAGAAGCTTAAACGTTGCTTCAAGCGGAGCATCATCGGAAGGACTTACACCAAGTACGAATTACAAGCGTGAAGTTTGCCTGGATCTCCTCAAAGTGCAGAAAGTCTGTCTGTACAAACTTTGGAAGGTGATTTAGTTTTTTTAAAAATTCCCACCAGGTTTCCTGCTTGCTACGATTCTGAGTTCACTTTTGGGGCAGATGGAGTCATACATCATCTTGACTGGTAGGCCGAGAATGTCCATATCTTAGGGGAAGTGGGGACTGAATATTATGAATGTTGGGTTTCTTTCTGATCATTCCTCCCGGAACCACAAATGAAAGAAATGGGTCATCGTGTTCCAGCGGAGATCTCTTTCTACGCCTCTCTACCTCATAATTTCTCAACCTCCTTACTAAAATTTGGTAGTTCTGCTGCAACCATTTCATTAACTTCCTAAATCTTCAACGCCATCATCTTAAGAAAGGCACCAAAGTTGCCAAGGACTTTGTAAAATTTATGGTGACCATATTGTTCCTTGGCCAACATCTCCAGAACTTTGGCTACTGTGGAACCGCTGAAGAATTTTCTAATCTAATCTAATCTCATCGTTCCCACCACCATCTCCTTCCACTTATGACTGTATGATTGTAACTTTGTTGCTTGGATCCTTACAATTTTGTTTCTGATTGCTTATAGTAATGATAGTACCTTATGACTATCATTAAGTGTTGTTCTTATGATTCTTGATGAACATATCTTTTCTTTTATGTACACTGAGAGCTTATGCACCAAGACAAATTCCTTGTGTTCCAATCACACTTGGCCAATAAAGAATTCTATTCTTATTCTATTCTATTCTATTCTATTCTATTCTATTCTATTCTATTAGAATAGAATAGAATAGAATAGAATAGAATAGAATAGAATTCTTTATTGGCCAAGTGTGATTGGACACACAAGGAATTTGTCTTGGTGCATAAGCTCTCAGTGTACATAAAAGAAAAGATATGTTCATCAAGAATCATAAGGTACAAACACTTAATGATAGTCATAAGGTACTATCATTACTATAAGCAATCAGGAAACAAATTGTAAGGATCCAAGCAAACAAAGTTACAATCATACAGTCATAAGTGGAGGAGATGGGTGGTGGGAACGATGAGATTAGATTAGATTAGAAAATTCTTCAGCGGTTCCACAGTAGCCAAAGTTCTGGAGATGTTGGCCAAGGAACAATATGGTCACCATAAATTTTACAAAGTCCTTGGCAACTTTGGTGCCTTTCTTAAGATGGATGGCGTTGAAGATTTAGGAAGGTTAATGAAATGGTTGCAGCAGAACTACCAAATTTTAGTAAGGAGGTTGAGAAATTATGAGGTAGAGAGGCGTAGAAAGAGATCTCCGCTGGAACACGATGACCCATTTCTTTCTTTTGTGGTTCCGGGAGGAATGATCAGAAAGAAACCCAACATTCATAATATTCAGTCCCCACTTCCCCTAAGATATGGACATTCTCGGCGCCTACCAGTCAAGATGATGTATGACTCCATCTGCCCCCAAAAGTGAACTCAGAAATCGTAGCAAGCAGGAGAACCTGGTGGGAATTTTTAAAAAAACTAAATCACATTCCAAAGTTTGTACAGACAGACTTTCTGCACTTTGAGGAGATCCAGGCAAACTTCACGCTTTGTAATTCGTACTTGGTGTAAGTCTTCCGATGATGCTCCGCTTGAAGCAACGTTTAAGCTTCTAATTAATGTTTAGGGGTAAGTGGCTGAATAAAGTACTAGAGACAGAATTTTTCCTTGCTCTCTGTTTTCACTAAAAAGCCAATGAAGCAGTAAGAAGACTTTTGTGCTGGTCCAAGATAATCTCCTTTCTCAACGTTCAACAGAAGCCAGGGAAAATGTCAAAATATTCTTTCTGCCGAGTCTTATCGGTTCTCACATCGCTGCAAAAGAGAAGAAAAAATTGAGATGTGCTCTCTTTCACAGGCTTCTTCCTTCCCCTCTTTTAATGGCCATGCCAGCCAGGATGATTAGATTTTATTTTGTCAGACCAGCCTGCAGATATTTCCACCTGAGGAGGCAAGAACTGTGTCTGTTGTACAACGCAGCAGTTGATTAAATTGGTCTTGCTTTGGTTGAGATACAGTAGGTCAATGTTAGTGCAATCTTAAAAGATACAGGTAGGATGTTAAGGCCTTTGTGCACGAACCCATGGATTGTAGGAAGTGGTGGCTGGTCCGTGTTCTGTGTCTTAGGTTTGAGGTTTGGAGGGGGGGCGTTCAGTGGCTAAGATGCTGAGCTTGTCGATCGAAAGGTCGGCAGTTCAGCGGTTCAAATCCTAGTGTCGCATAACGGGGTGAGCTCCCGTGACTTGTCCCAGCTTCTGCCAACCTAGCAGTTCGAAAGCACGTAAAAAAATGCAAGTAAAAAAATAGGGGCCACCTTTGGTGGGAAGGGAACAGCATTCCATGCACTTTCGAGTTGAGTCATGCCAGCCACATGACCACGGAGACGTCTTCGGACAGCGGTGGCTCTTCGGCTTTGAAACGGAGATGAGCACTGCCCTCTAGAGTTGGGAACAACTAGCACATATGTGCGAGGGGAACCTTTACCTTTACCTTACCTAATCAACTAAAATATATTTATTTAATTCATATGTCCCCCCCATAACGTAATGGCTCTGGGCAGCTTGCTACACCATAAACACCAAGATCAATAAACATCAATCATCTCAAAAACATGAATAGGAAATTTGGATAAACTAGGAACATCCCAAAGGTGCTTTTCCAAAAGGCAACTGGCCTTCTTAATTGTTGTTGTTGTTTTTTTTCTCTGAAAATGTTTCGCTTCTCATCCAAGAAGCTTCTTCGGCTCAATTTCTTCCGTTTGAACTGAAGAAGCTGCTTGCGTGAGAAGCAAAACATTTTCAAAGAAAACAAAAGAAAGTTTTATTGTCTCTTGGGAAAGCATCATTAGGACAAATGAGAGGTCCTTGTTCCTCTCTGAGTGTGGTTATTTTCTTGCAATGATAATGTCACCCAGTGTTGTGACCCAGGCCCACGTAGTTAATACTAAATGCCAAACAGTTCCAAAAAAACAAACAGATTTTATTAAAACAGCTGAGAATTAACTCATTCTCAGTGTATTCCAAATTAAATGAAAGCAAAGTTCTCAAAACACCTTCAGTTTATCTCTGACCTTGGGATAATTAGGCAAACTGCCAAAGGCTTTTCTTGGCAACAGTTCAGGAACAGAAGACGCTGACAAGAAAGAAATATATCCAAACACGAAGCAAATCTCTCAATGGTTGTTTTTCGGCAAAGAGGCCAAAAGCTGTTGCTGGTCTTTTAAGCCTTATGGGAGGGGCTAATCATCTCTTGGTCCTACTCCTGAGTCGTCCTCTCTGCTTTAGCTGCTCTTGCCTTCTGGCAGCTCTTCTCATATGTGCACTAGGAACAGGCTCCTCCTGTTCCTCTGCCTCTCTACTATCAGCCTCTGGAGGCTCTGAAGTCTGCACATCACTCCCCGATGGCCCTGGCCCCAGCTCTGCCTCCGACGCAGAGCCCTCATCCGGGCCTTCCCCAGCCTCCAGACTGGCCCCTGTTCTTCCTCACCCTCATTGCTGTCTGACTCCACTGCCAGCTCCGCAGGCTGCTGGTGGACCACAACACCTAATTTGGGTAATAGCAATAGTACTTAGACTTATATACTGCTTTACAGTGCTTTACAGTCCTCTCTAAGCAGTTTACAGAGTCAGCATATTGCTCCCAACAGTCCGGGTCCTCATTTTATCGACCTTGGAATGATGGAAGGTTGAGTCAACCTTGAGCCAGTCAGAATTGAACTCCTGGAGTGAGCAGGGAGTTAGCCCTGCAGTAT
>NW_026844065.1:472779-507779 GCF_029531705.1 Pantherophis guttatus | reverse complement strand
GACGAAGGTGACTCCAATAGAGTCGTCTCGTCCTCTTCCAGGTGTAACCTGTTGTGGCCCGCCAGTGGCCAACAGAGCTGGCAACAGATTCGGACAGTGAGGAGGTTGGGGAGGAACGTGGGCCAGTCCTGGAGTCTGGGGAAGGCTCGGACGAGGGCTCTGAGTTGGAGGCAGAGAGGGGGCCAAGGCCATCTGGTAGTTCTTTGCTGCCTCCGGAGCCTCCGGAGTCTGACATCAGCGAGGCAGAAGAATAGCAGGAGCCTGTTCCCAGTGTGTGCATGTGCAGAGCTGCCAGAAGACAAGAATAATTAAGAAAACAGGGTCGACTTGGGAGTAAGGCTTGGAGATGCTTGGCCCCTCCCATAAGACATAAAAGAGAAGCAAATGGGACGTGAGTTTTTGCAGGAAGCAATTAGTTCATCTGGTCGCTAAAAGCTTTGGAAAGTTCTGTTTGACTCTGTGCTAAGTTTGGGCTTGCCCTGCATTTGGCAATTAGTTCTCTGGCAGCATTCCAAGAGAGATAAGGTGGGTGTTTGTAAACACTCTCCTGATAGACTGTTTGAGAAGCCTTTCAGACTGGGAATGACAATAATTCACAGCCGTATGAATTAAAGAGGTTTGCCAGGACTAAGATTGTGCTGTATACTTTCTAAGTTAGAACATAACCAACAGCCCTAGGATGTCCTCGTGATATCCCATTCAATACTTTATGAAGTTTAACTCTGCTTAGTATTTTCCCAGATTTATAGAGAAGCATAGGGGGTAAGAGTAGCAGAACCTGATGGCGGAGTTAAAAGAGGAATTAGCTTAGAATCCCTATGTAGCCATAAGCAAACTAACTCCAATCTCCCTTGAATTCCGTTGACCTTGCAGTCTAAACCAGGTGCTAACTTGTCAGTGTATAAGAGTGCATGAATTGGAATAGACATGGCAACAGGTCAGCCAATGGGGACTGTTTGGTGACTCAGACAGTTTAGAGCCTGGGCGTGGCTTAGCTTGACTGTTATGTATAAAAAGAGTTGGTTTGTCCTTGCATTATTGTTTCTGTGATTCTGTGCTTCTGGATTCTGAGTTCTGGTTCTGGCTTCTGCTGCATGGGTATTGTATACATGCATCATGCTTTATATTTACTGTATATAAAGAAGTTTCTTTTATACATGGATCCTGCTGAATTATTTACTTGTGTGCTGGTTGGATTGCTGCAAATTCTAACATAACCATTAGTTAAGAAGATAGCTATGCGTAGGCCAGTGGTGAAATCCAAATATTTTTACTACTGGTTCTGTGGGCGTGGCTTGTAGGCATGGTGTGGCTTGGTGGGCATTTGCAAGTTACTGCAAAATCTCCATTCCCTTCCCACTTCTGGGGGAAGGATATTGCAAAATCTCCATTCCCTTCCCACTCCTGGGGGAAGGATATTGCAAAATCTCCATTCCCACCCCACTCTGGGGCCAGCCAGAGGTGGTATTTGCCGGTTCTCCAAACTGCTCAAAATTTCCGCTACCGGTTCTCTAGAACCTGTCAGAACCTGCTGGATTTCACCCCTGGCATAGGATGTTTAGCAATAAATCAACCGAATTGGACCGTCACGCCTGGACCTGGTCCTTCCCGCCTAACAGGAAGTGAGACAGCAATATCATCTGTTTGTTTGTTTTTCCTCAAGGGATCCCTGAATTTTCATCTGGCAAATAAGATTGTTAAACTACGCGAATCGGAGTGCTGAAAGGCGCTCTCTGCTTAAGATGTTTTTAACCATCTCTCTGCATTTTCTGATGCTGGTTTAACGGCGTTTCCCTGGCTCAAGGAAATGTAAATAGCTCATTAATTGAATTTCCCGATGATAGGATAGTGGATTGAAAAAGGCTCCTAAAACAATTGGACAGGAGAGATTGCTGATTCAAGGACCACTGGCACAAACAAGGAAAGGGAACCTCCTGGATATTTATAAAGCCAGAGAGAAATATTGCAAAAATTAAATAAGAGCTTTGGGTTCGTTATTGTCATGGTGTGAAAGTGAATATTCAGATTTCTTTAAAACAACAACAACAGCAGTCAATAATTTTTAAATCTGGCAATAACAGGGAGCTAATTCCAGCACGCTAATATTTCAGAGGATTTTTTTGAGGGTGGGGAAATTTTCACGCTTTCTTATTCAGATCACATCAACTCGGGGACTTCCGTGAAAGTGATGGCAGGAAGTCCTTGAATTATGACTGCAATTCAAGCCCAAGATTTATATTGCTCAGCGAAATGTTTGTTCAGTGAGATCGCCCCGTTTCACGACTTTTCTTCGCCCTGTTGTTAAGTGAATCACTGCAGTTCTTAAATTAGTAACACGGTTATTAAGTGAATCGGGATTCCCCCTTGACTTTACTTGGTAGAAGGGCGCAAAAACGGATCACATTTATTATTTATTATTATTTATTAGTCCAATTTATATGCTGCCCTTCTCCGTAGATTCAGGGCGGCTTACAATGCATTATAGCAATAGCCTGCATACTTTTATGTATATACCTGCTTATTAGGGCTTTCGGCCCCCTCTAAGTGGTGTTGTTCTATACAAAACTGGCTTATTGCCCCCACAATCCGGGTCCTCAATTTACCTACCTCGAAAGGATGGAAGGCTGAGTCAACCTTGAGCCTGGTGAGATTCGAACTTGCACTAATTGCAAGCAGCTGGCAGCTAAGTGCTAGCACTTAACAGCACTTTAGTCCATTGCACCACCGAGGCTCTTAACTCCGGGACGCTGTGACCGACATAAATATCAACCACTTGCCAAGCGTCTGAATTTCGAACACGTGGCCACAGGGATGACGCAGTGGCTGTGAGTGTGAAAAACGGTCCTAAGTCACTTTTTTCAGTGCCGTTGTAACTTTCAACCCTCAATAAATGAACTGTTGCAAGTCGAGGATTACTTGCACAAGGACAGATCTCTGAATCCTTTAAGAACCCCCCCATTTAAGAAATTAAAGGCTTGAACTTCTAAAGCAGCAGACTGTTCTGTCCCCGTCTCACACACGCACCCAACCAGCCAGCCGAGGGTTAAATAAACTCTTCAAACACCACTGATAAGAAACTTGGCAGCAACTCCGTAACTGCCTGCCAAGAACTTTTACTCCGATAACACAGACAAAATACACACAGTTTGAATAGTCCAAGAGTAATTAAATCCACAGTGTCCAAAGGTGCAAAGTGACTCGCCAGAGATTTAGCTTTGTCTATCACAGAGTCCGAATGGCCACCACACTCCCTTTTATAGCCTGTGGGGTGTGGTCCAGTGACTCAGCTTAATCTCTGGCATGCCTCCTTTTCTGCTGCGCACGCTTGTCTCTCCAACGCTGGCATGGGTCCAACCACAATGTTTTTTCGTCACTATCCGACGGCTCAGAAACACCTGGCTCCTGGCCAATCTCTTCTCCTTTGGGAGACACCTGAGGCATTGCCAGAGAGGAGGGTCCTGGAGAGGGAGGCCTGGCCATCTCCTCTCCTTCATGTTCGGAGCCTTCTTCCTCCGATAAGATAGGCTCGGAGGACGGAGCCACAACACAGACTCCAAACTCTCCAGCGGAAGGGAGGGTGGGAGAGAGGTTGGTTCTGGACGAGTGGCGGGCGAGCGTGCACAGGCACACGCGGCTCCATTTGTGCGAGCGGCGGGCATCCACACCTGCTGGTCGTGCAAATAGAGCTGGGCGCATCCATGCTTGTCCACCACTCAGGCAAGTGGGGTTGAGTGAGCGCGTAAACTCATCGCTTCTGCGGCCTGGTTCCGAATGGGCCACGGCCCAGTACTGCGCCGTGGCCTGGGGATTGGGGACCCCTGTTCTAAAGGAATGCTGGTCTGTGATGCCTAAATACAAGTTTATTTCTCAGACTTTTTTTTAAAAAAAGGATAATAGTTTTAGGGTATTGAATTGAATTAGAAGGAAAAGAAGAAATGACTGTCAGTGAATTGGGGTGTCAAATGTTTAATCAACCCTTCGTAGTGTAGTACTGATGATCGCTTGTTTATCTGATACTTCTACTAATTCAGAAACTACCAGCTCAGGTAAACAGTAAGCAACAGTTTAATCAAGGAATCACCAAGAATATTCCTACCAACACTGACGGGCCGAGCCTTTTTTTGTATATAAGCAGAGAGCAAACCCCATTCTTTTACGGCACTGATGATGTAACCTAGTTGGGTAGTGAAATGTCTGTGAGGAAACCACCAAGCTCAGAGGGCACCAAGGACCCCACAGTCCTCCTCCTCCTCCCTTCTTCCTCCTCCTCCCCCCTCCTCCTCCACTCCCTTCTAGCACTGATGATGTAACCTAGTTGGGTAGTAAAATGTCTGTGAGGAAACCACCAAGCTCAGAGGGCATCAAGGACCCCACAGTCCTCCTCCTCCTCTTCCTCTTCCTCCTCCTACCCCCCCTCCTCCTCCACTCCCTTCTAGCACTGATAATGTAACTTAGTTGGGTAGTGAAATGTCTGTGAGGAAACCACCAAGCTCAGAGGGCACCAAGGACCCCACAGTCGTCGTCCTCCTCTTCCTCCTCCTCTTCCTCCTCCTCCTCCTCCTCCTCCCCCTCCTCCTCCACTCCCTTCTAGCACTGATGAAGTAACCTAGTTGGGTAGTGAAATGTCTGTGAGGAAACCACCAAGCTCAGAGGGCACCAAGGACCCCACAGTCGTCCTCCTTCTCTTCCTCCTCCTCTTCCTCCTCCTCTTCCTCCCCTCCTCCTCCTCCTCCCCTCCACTCCCTTCTAGCACTGATGAAGTAACCTAGTTGGTAGTGAAATGTCTGTGAGGAAACCACCAAGCTCAGAGGGCACCAAGGGCCCCACAGTCGTCCTCCTCCTCTTCCTCTTCCTCCTCCTCCTCCTCCTCCTCCTTCTTCTCCTCCTCCTCCTCCACTCCCTTCTAGCACTGATGATGTAACCTAGTTGGGTAGTGAAACCTCTACAACCACCAAACTCAGAGACCATCAAGGACCTCACAGTCTCCAGGACCTCCCCGTCTGAGGACGGACTACTCCCCACCCTTAATCCAGCTCTTTAACCATTACACCACACTACGTTTGCAATTCCTAGAATATGTTCCGCAACAAAGTGTGCTCTGAGAACTTTTAACTCCTACACAGTTGGAGGGCTCCAGATCGGGGAAGGTCAAAGACCAGATTCAGTTTGAGTAGCAGTGCAGATTTGAACAAAAAAAAAAAAGCACTTTTGCAATTCTCTTAGGAATTGCCCTTACTACTGTTTCACCTGAGATACAATTTTTGATAGATGGAAACTCGCTGCATTGCCGCTGAGAATCGAAAAGCTGCCACGATGTTGAATACCTCGTGCAATATTCCGTTCTGCAGCAGATATTTTCTGATGACGAAAAATCATTTCGTGCCAGGTTTTAAATGTAACGCTATAAATCTTGCAGACACCCCTGCTTTTAAATATTCAACCTCTATTTTCAATAGAGGTTCACCATAACAATTGGAAAGGAATTATGAAACACTGGTCACAATCAGAGTAAAAAAAATAGAAATCTTTTAAACAAAGTGAAATATGTAACCATACCGTGTTTCTCCGAAAATAAGACCCTGTCTTATATTTTTTTTGAACCCTGAAATAAGCGCTTGGCCTTATTGCCATGAGCTCAAAAGCCCAATTGGGCTCATTATCAGGGGAGGTCTTATTTTGGGGGAAACAAGGTAAAATACAGACTACCCAAGCTATTTATTTTTTTTTAATTTGATTTATATGCCGCCCTTCTCCGGAGACTCAGGGCGGCTTACAATGTGCTTAGCAATAGCCTTCATCCTTTTGTATATTTATACAAAGTCAGCTTATTGCCCCCACAAACTGGGTCCTCAATTTACCTACCTTAGAAAGGATGGAAGGCTGAGTCAACCTTGAGCCTGGCGAGATTCGAACCTGCAGTAATTGCAGGCAGCTGGTCTTAATAACAGGGTGCTTTAGACCACTGTACTACCAAGGCTCTTTTTATTTTTCAATTCAGTCCAGTTATGGAAGCAAAAGAATGTTGGTCCACCTTTTTATGAAAAGTTTCAAATTTGCCTAAATCTTTTTGATAGACAGGCAGGACAAGGGCAAACTTTTAAAAAAATCAAATCTGTGTAAATAAACAGTTTTTTTTTTTTAAAAAGCATATTAATATTATTTAATTGCGGAGACATATTTTGGTGCAAATTCCTTCGTTTACAATAGAGGTGGGTTGGAACTTACGGTCACTTTGGATACATTTTCTGACCCCTTTATCAAATCTGATTGTTTTATTGAGAAGAAAATCTGTCAAATTGCTTCTCTTTCTTTCTTTCTTTCTTTCTTTCTTTCTTTCTTTCTTTCTTTCTTTCTTTCTTTCTTTCTTCTTTCTTTCTTTCTTTCTTTCTTCCTTCCTTCCTTCCTTCCTTTCTTTCTGTCTTTCTTCTTCCTTCCCCCCCCTTTCCTTCCTTCCTTCCTTCTTCATTTCCTTCCTTCCTTCCTTTTTCATTCTTTCTTTCCTTCCTTCCTCCTTTCCTTTCTTTCTTCCTCCTTTCCTTTCCTTTCTTCCTTCCTTTGTTCCTTCCTTCCTTCTTCTTTCTTTCTTTCTTTCTTCTTTCTTTCTTTCTTTCTCTTTTTCTTTCTTTCCTTCCTTCCTTCCCCTTTCCTTCCTTCCTTCCTTCCTTTTTTTCTTTCTTTCTTTCTTTCTTCCCTTCCTTCCTTCCTCTTTCCTTCCTTCCTTTCTTCCTTCCTCCTTCCCTTTCTTCCTTCCTCCTTTCCTTTCCTTCCTTCCTTCCTTTGTTCCTTCTTTTCTTTCTTTCTTTTTCTTTCTTTCTTTCCCTCCTTCCTTCCTCCCTTCCTTCTTCCCTCCCTCCCTTCCTCCTTTCCTTCCTCTCCTTCCTCCCTTCCTCCCTTTGTTCCTTCCTTCCTTCCTTCCTTCCTTTCTTCTTTTTTCTTTCTTTCCTTCCTTCCTTCTCCCTTCCTTCTTCCCTCCCTCCCTTCCTCCTTTCCTTCCTCTCCTCCCTCCCTTCCTTCGTTTGTTCCTTCTTTTCTTTTCTTTTCCTTTCTTTTCCTTTCCTTTCTTTTCCTTTCTTTTCCTTCCTTCTTTCCTTCCTTCCTTCTTTTCTTTCTTTTTCTTTCTTCCTGCATTGCTTTAAATAGCTCCAGCAAGACTTTTCGAGTCTGCGGGCCAGTGTTCAAATCCCTTAATTGCTCCTTTGCTATCATTAGCTCCCCTTGTGACCCTGGAGTCACCAAGTGGAATAGGCTAAAGATCACACTCGTTTCTTTTCAGGGCAGCGCTGTGCAAGACAAATGGGGGGGGGGAAGTTTGTAAGTGGGCTCCCCCCTCTCCTCAATTTCTTCTTCAGTAAAACGTCGTCTCCTCCTCCGTCATCCAAACCCAGCCCCTCTTAGGATTTATATTGGGCGACCACCCGTTCCGTAAAAGCATCAGCATGAAACGACACACAAAAGTCTTTGTGTCCAAATTGACACTAATCGGCTAATTCCAGTAAACCTTCCTCCCCGGAAACAAAAGTTAGTTGTCTATTACTAATGTGTGTGTCATGACCCCCCCCTCCCTCCCACTTAATCTACAGGGCTGGATCAAGCAGAACCTTCCTCCAGGCTCCTACGGTTAGATGTAAACCCGGACAGGATCCTGTAGTTAGAATAGAATAGAGCTGGGAGGGACCTCAGAGGTCTTCTAGTCCAGCCCCCTGCTGAAGCAGGAGAGCCTATGCCCGTGATGGCGAACCTATAGCACGCGTGCCACAGGTGGCACGTGGAGCCGTATTGTTGGACACACGAGCGTTGCCCAAGCTCACCTCCAGCATGCATGCGTGCGCTGGCCAGCTGATTTTTGGGGCCTTCTGGGCCCACCGGAAGTTGGCAAACGGGCTGTTTCCGGCCTCTGGAGGGCCTCCGGTCGGGTGGGGAAGGCTGTTTTTGCCCTCCCCAGGCTCCTAGAAAGCCTCTGGAGCCTGGGGAGGGCAAAAAAACGGGCCTACCGTGCCCACCATGCTGGGTGGGGGGAGCATGGGATTGTGCGCGCATGCATTGGGGCGCCTAGAATTATGGGTGACTACCCCGCACTCCCGCAGCTTTTGGCACGCGATGGCAAAAAAGGCTAGCCATCCCTGGCCTATGCCATTTCAGATACAGTAAGTGACTATTCTAGTCTCTTCTAAAAAATCTCCAGTGATGGAGCAACCACGATTTCTGGTGGCAAGCTGTTCCACTGGCTAATTGTCCTTCTTAGTGGTTAATTAACACAGGTTAATGAGCTGGGCTCGGCTTCCTGCGCGCCCCGCCTCAACCCAGTTCTCCTTGTCTTTGACGGCTGATAAGGTAGATTGTGGAGGATGAGGTCGATCCATCAGAATAGAGCTGGGAGGGACCTTGGAGGTCTTCTAGTCCAACCCCCTACCATTTCAGACAGATGGCTGTCCATTCTCTTGATTACTTAAGTTTCCTGATGCGTTCCTTATGTTAGATCCGGACACGAACAGAGAGGCAAGACGATCGTAGTGATGTAAAACAACTGTTTATTTCAGACAACAGGAACAACAACAAAAATAACCACGAATTGGAACTGCTCGAGGCTGCAGTTCCTTTTACAGGGAGCTGTCCAGCATGTCAGCCACTGACACTTGTTCATTTTCCCGCCGGGGAAAATGAACCAATGAGTGAAGGCTTATGTGAGACTCACTCCTACTTGCATATTCAACACCTTATATTAGTTATTTGGAGGGATGAGACTCGGTCTTCTAACCCACGTTGTGTTTGGTGTATAATTGCTGTGTTTCGTACACTCAAATGTTTGTTGAGTCATAAAAATGTGACTTACGACCGTTTTTCACACTTAAGACCCCTGCCGCATCCCCACGATCAAAATTCACTTCTTTGCTTTGTCCTCTTATTTACTTATTTTGTATTTTACAATGTTTTGTAACTTAATAAAATGTGACAGGATAAAAGATCGTGCGATCAAAATTCGGATGCTTCGGCAACTGATTCATAGTTGTGACCGTTGCCTGTGTCCCAAGGTCATGCAATTTCCCCCTTTTGCAACTTTCTGACCAGCAAAATCCATGGGAGGAAGCCAGATTCACTTAACAACCAGGTTACTAGCTTATCGATGGCAGTGCTTCCCATAACCATGGGAGCAAGAAAGATTGTAAAATGGGGCAAAACTCCCTTAACACATCTCTCACTTAGCAACAGAAGTTTTGGGCTCAATTGTAGTCGTAAGTCAAGGACTCTAATATGCATAACCAGTTAAATGGTTAGATTAATTTCAAGATGATAGATAGATAGATAGATAGATAGATAGATAGATAGATAGATAGATAGTGTTGTGGCCCGTCAGCGGCCTGTGCAACTAGTAGCTGATTCCAACAGCGAGGAGGCTGGTGTGGTGCTGTGCCAGCAGCCTGTGCAGCTGGCACTCGAGTCGGACAATGAGGAGGCTGGAGAAGACGTGGTGCCAGAGGCGGGGATTCAGCCAGGGCCTTCAGAACCTCCAGAAGCTCCCTTAAGTGAAGAGGACGAAAAGGAGGAGCCTCTTCTCAATGCACGGGCACGCAGAGCTGCAAAAAGGCAGGAGTGGCTCCTCAGGAGGAGATCTCCTCGAGAGTAAAGCTTGGGGCTAATTGGCCACTCCCTTAGCCTATTTAAGGAGGAACCCCGACTGAAGCAATTTGCAGGGAACAACTTCATTCACATACCTTTGTGTCTTGTCTTGCTTATCTTATCAGCTTCCTGCAAATTGCTTCTGGGCATTCTGCCAACCACAGTAAGCTTTCAGTATTATTCTTTGAATTCTTGGCGGCTGTTAATGCAGTTAATTAACAGCCGTTGTTGTAAAAAACTGTTTTATTTAGTAAATTAAGGTTTGAACGGACTTTGTGTGTGCTGCGTTCTTTGGGGTCCGTAGCTGGGGCAGGATAGATAGATAGATAGATAGATAGATAGATAGATAGATAGATAGATATGGAGATGATAGAGATAGATGGAGATGGAGATAGATAGAGAGATAGAGAGAGAGAGAGAGAGAGGTATAGATAGAGAGATTGATATAGATAGATAGATAGATAGATAGATAGATAGATAGATAGATAGATAGATGTAGATATAGATATAGATATAGATATAGATATAGATACAGATACAGATAGATAGATAGATAGATAGATAGATAGATAGATAGATAGAGATGGATACAGTAGATAGATAGAGATAGATAGAGGTAGATAGAGAGATATAGGTAGAGAGATAGAGAGAGAGATAAATAGAGATAGAGATAGAGAGATAGATAATAAATAGAGATAGATATAAATAGATAGAGATCGATCGATAGATAGAGATTGATAGATCGATAGATAGATATAGATAGATAGAGATAGATAGATAGAGATAGATAGATATAGACAGTGATGAGATTCAGCTGGTTCACACCACTTCGGGAGAACCGGTTGTTAACTTTCTGAGCAGTTTGGCAAACTGGTTGTTGGAAGAAATCATTAGGGCAGAGAACCAGTTGTTAAATTACTTGAATCCTACCACTGGATATAGATAGATAGATATAGATAGATAGATATAGATAGACAGATATATATATATATATATCTGATGTGGACATGGTTTCAGACAGAACCAAGGTTATATTAGGAACGCTGTGAAGTTTTATCCCCTTGTATTCTCCTCCGATTCCTGCAGAGGGAATCATCATCATCATCATCATCATCATAAAACAAAATTTAAGGTGTAGAGAGCTCTCTGGCTGAAACGATGACAGGGGCTACGCTGAAAAATTAAATTTCGCCTTATTTTTGGGTGCGTTTCCTTGTGTGCCACATTTGCAAATAGAAGCGAGAGATTTAATGATCGCCGGGTTTTTTTATTATTATTATCTGATTTCCTTTTGGTCGATGGCAATTTTTTTCTGTTAATGTCGTCTCTTAGAGCTCGGAGTAATTTCGTAATTGATTCTAAGCACGGCAGCTCGCCAATGGCAGTTTTCCATTTGGGGGATAAATCTTGGCTAATTTTATCCTTCGGAATGAGATTACCATGCTAATCATCTCCCAGCCCTCTGGAGTTTGAATCATTTGGGACCCACCGAGGCAGATACTGCTATTAAACACAACCCCTTTTTTTTGGGGGGGGGGGGGGCTCAGCCCAGAAGGAAGGAGAGCTGTCCGAAAGGAACGATTAAAAAAAACAACAACACAAAATAATCCTCAAATCAACCCCCCCTGATTATTTTCCAGAGTCCGCCTTGATTTGTGGATTAATTTTTATGAGATTAAGCAACATTTTAGGTCTGTCTTTTGTTAAAATTCCCTGTTTTAACTGGAATTCTAGGTTATTTTCAGAGGTGGTATTCGTTTGGTTTAAACCGGTTCGGGAGAATCGGTAGCAGAAATCACGAATAGGCCTGCCCACCTGCTCCGGCTCTATGTCATCCTATTTACGCACGTTTTTTTTTTTAAAAAGTATTTTATTAGTTTTAAAAGTAAAACAATGGACATTGCTCAACGTCTCTGGTTTCTAACATTTGCGTCAAGTTCAAGTTAATAAGTAATATATTCTTTAAACTATATACAAATTTACATATCTCCTATTTCATTATATATCAAGTATACAGTGTTTTACTTCCTAAACAGCTATGCGTATATTTAATAAACCTATATTACATTCACAAATTCAATATACATTGATATACATTGATATATACTAGTGGCAGGAGATCTTACACCAGGGATCTGCAACCTTAAACACTCAAAAGAGCCATTTGGACCCGTTTCCCACAGAAAAGAAAACACCGGGAGCCACAAAACCCTTCCCATGCCTGACTATTTCTTGAGCGGCCACAAAACTAGCCTATGTAGCTGAATTAAACGTTCTGTTTTCTTCTGAAACTTTTCTTTTCTTGGATTTATCCATGGCTGGCCTACCGGGGGTTGAAAAGCTCAATAAATCGCGTGCCAACGGGTGTCGCACTTTGGCGGTTGCGACGCATATTTTGAGTGACAGGGAGCCACAGCAGAGGGGTGAAAGAGCCACAATTAATTTAATTAATTAATCTTAATTTAGAATAAGAGTTGGAAGGGACGTTCTAAGTCATCTAGCAGGAGACCCTATTCCAGTGATGGTGAAGGTTTTCAGCACCAAGTGCCCAAACTGGAACACGCATGCATGTGTGTGCATGTGCGCGCGCTGGAGCGCTGGAAACCAGCTGGCTGGTACACATGTGCACGCCGTTCAGCTGGTTTGTGCATGTCGGAGCACCGGAAACCCAAAAACCAGCTGGCCAGTGTGCGCATGCCTATTTTTTGGCCATTTTTTGGCCATTTTCCAGCTGGTCTTCACGGGCGCTGGAGTGCTGGAAAACGGCCTGAAAAACAGCCAAAAAACAGGGTGTTTTGGGGGTGTTTTTGGGGGGCATTTTCAGGATGTTTTTGGGCCATTTTTTGGGCAGTTTTCAGGCCAGTTTCAGCCAGTTTTCAGCTCGAAAAAACAGACCATTTTGGGCTGGTTTTGGGCCTTTTTAAGGCCATTTTCTGGGTGTTTTTCAGGCCATTTTTTGGGCTGAAAATGGCCCCAAAATGGCCTGAAAATGGCCCCAAAATGGCCTGAAAACGCCCCCCAAAATGCCCTGAAAACACCCTGTTTTGGGGCTGTTTTTCAGGCCATTTTCTAGCTGGTCTTTGTGGATGCCAGAGCGCCAGAAAATGGCCCAAAAAACGGCCCAAAAAAGGCCATTTTGGGGCTGTTTTGGGGTCTCTTTCAGGCCATTTTCAACCTGTTTTCAGCCCGAAAAATGGCCTGGAAAAACAGCCATAAAATGCCTTGAAAAAGGTCCGAAAATGGCCGGAGCACAAGAAAATGGTCCAAAAAATGGCCAAAAAACAGATCCTTTTTGGGCCATTTCCAGGCCATTTTTTGGGCCATTTACAGGCCATTTTTGGCCCGAAAAATGGCCTGAAAAAGAGCCAGAAAATGCCCTGAAAGAGACCCAAAACAGGCCAAAAATGGCTGTTTTTGGGTGGTTTTTTGGGCCATTTTTCAGGCCATTTTTCAGGCTGTTCTCCAGCTGGTCTTTGCAGTCACCAGAGCGCAGGATAATGGCCTGAGAAACAGCCAAAAAACAGGCTGTTTTTTGGGCCTTTGGGGGGCCGTTTTCAGGCTGTTTTTTGGGCCCTTTTCAGGCTGTACTTTTCCTCCAGTTGTTGAAGGAATATTTATTGGGAGAAGGATGAGACAGCACTTGTGGGTTTTGGCAAGGGGGGGGCGGTGAGATGTCACCAGTGGTGGGATTCAAGTAATTTAACAACCGGTTCTCTTCCCTAATTATTTCCTCCAACAACCACTTTGCCAAACTGCTGAGAAAGTTAACAACCGGTTCTCCCGAACTGGTGCGAACCGGCTGAATCCCACCACTGGATGTCACCCAGATGCCTTCATCTTGGGATTCCCCCTGGAATGAAGGTGAACGGTGACCTTTGTCCCAAAGCATTTAACCACGCAGTATGTGACGCTTCCATGTTTCTGTTTGTTTATTTATTAAATTTGTTTACTGCTCCTCCCCTCCCCCACCCCACGAGGCAACAACTTGTTATTTAAGGAAAACAGTTGAGCTACCTTGGATGTCTTCCAACATTAATTCAGTTAGAATGAAATAAAACTAGTTAGGCAGCCATAAAACACGATGTTAACTTCAGGGGAGAGGCGGAAGAGTAGCTATCAACGCGGACAAATTCAATATGTCAACGTTTTGTTTCTTTTTTTTGCTTCCCGATACTCACGGTGTAAAAATAATTATGCTTGTTACCCAAAGAGAAGCAACAACGGCCTTTCTCTTGCGCGGAAATCCTAATTTTCTCCTCTTTTGGAACAAGGGGGGTTTCATGCAGGGATGGGCTGCTGGGGATTCGCAGGAGTTCAGGAGAAATCTAAGATCCTGTGCAGTTCGGAGAACCCCCAAATCCCACTCCTGACTGGCTCCACCCACCCAGCCCCTCCCAGGAGTCTCCATGTGGCCCATTTTGGATGCAGATAAGTGCAGGGTGCGCGCAGAGGCCTGGGGAGGGCAAAAAAACAGCCTATCAGATGTTTGGCCTATTTCTGGCCTCCAGAGGGCCTCCGGAGCCTGGGGAGGCTGTTTTCGCCCTCCCGGAGGCTCAAGAAATACCTCCGAAGCCTGGGGAGGGCAAGAACACCCCCTCCACCGTGGTGCAGGAGGCCGACTAGGCCACACCCGCCATAGCCACGGCCACCCAGCCACCGGGCAGAGAACTCCTTGCTAAAAATTTTGTAGCCCACCCCTGGTTTCATGAGTGTGCGTAGATACGCATTCCAGGTATACCGTCCATCGCAATCCCAGAGAGGGTTGCATTTCCTCTCTTGCTTTCAATTTGAAATGTTTTTAGTGAAGGCCGATTTCCACGTCTTGAGAAATGTAAAAGAGCTGGACTTGCGAAGGCACTTAAACCAACTTCCCGATAACCGTATTCTCTTGCAATTCGGAGAGGCCGGATTGAATTTCCAAAAGCTCTTTGCTATTGTCCCACCCGCTCCATTATACGCCCAGCCTGTTGTCTGTCTATCTCTCCCCGCGTTGACCTTTCTTGTAAGATCTGCTATAGACATCACAAACTCTCCCATCAATTTACTACAATTGGATGTGGCATCTGGTGGCTAATTTGATTTTGGCAGAAATGCACCTGGCTCTCTGTTTTGTTTTGTTTTTTTAATTTTTTTTCCCTGTAGGATGTTGGGGGGCAGATAGCATCTATCTGACCGGCCCACATGCTTCTCAAGGTCTCAATTTTTGTCTTCATCTCTCCCGAAATAGAAGTCCTCCCCCAAAGAAGAGTGGAAGGCAAGACGGTTGTGGTTGAGGAAATACACAACTCTTAAACCCGTCTGTAAGGAAGTTAAGCCTTTTGTAGGCAGGTGAGGACATCAAGTGACGATGAGAACGAGTGGATTCTACTTGCCTTTACTACCGGTTCGTGACAGGAGAGCGCGCGTACGCTTGCTTCACTCTCTCTTCCGCGCGCGGGCTTCTTCACATGCGCAGAAGCTTCTGAGCATGCGCAGATCACCCATGATGACATCAGGGTGGGTGGGCGGAGCCTCCCACCGGTTTTACTACCGGTTCTATAGAACCGGACCGAACCAGGAGCAACCCACCACCGGATGAGAAGATCTAGCTTTGAAAGATGGAAAATAGTAATAATTAAAAAAAAAAAAAAAAAAAGCCCCACAGATTTTTGGGGATTAAGAAATGGTTTGAAATAATTGCACAGCAACCTGACATGAAAAATTGCAGGTAGTCCTCCGCTTACGACCATAGTGGAGCCCAGAATTTATGCCGCTGGGTGAGAAATTGGTTAAGTGAGTTTCGCCCCATTTTAGGACAATTCTTGCCTCGTTTGAAAAGTGAGTTTCACTTTTAACAGTTGTTAAATGAGTAACCTGGTGGTTAAAGAGCTTTCTTTCTTTCTTTCTTTCTTTCTTTCTTTCTTTCTTTCTTTCTTTTTCTTTCTTTCTTTCTTTCTTTCTTTCTTTCTTTCTTTCTTTCTTTCTTTCTTTCTTTCCTTCCTTCCTTCCTTCCTTCCTCTCTCTCTCCCTCCTTCCTTCTCCCTTCCTTCCTTCCTCCCTCCCTCCCTCATTTCTTTCTTCCCTCCCTTCCCCCTCTCTCCTTCCCCCTCCTCCCCTCCCTCCCTCCTTCCTTCCTTCCTTTCCATTCCTTCCTTCCTTCCTCTCTCCCTCCCTCCCTCCTCCCTCCCTCCCTCCTTTCTTTCCTCTCTCCCCCTCCCTCCCTCCTTCCTTCCTTCCTTCCTTTCTATTCCTTCCTTTCTTCCTCTCTCCCTCCCTCTTTCCTTCCCCCTTCCTTCCTTCCTTCATCCCTCCCTCCCTCCCCCTCTCTCCCTCCCCTTCCTTCCTTCCCTCCCTCCCTCCCTCCTTTCTTTCTTTTTTCTTTCCATTCCTTCCCTCCTTCGTTCCTTCATCCCTCCCTCCTTCATTATTCTCCCTCCCTCCTTTCTTCCCTCCCACCCCCTCTTTCCCTCCCCCTCCCCCCTTCCTTCCTTCCTTCCTTCCTTCCTTCCTTCCTTCCTTCCTTCCTTCCTTCCTTCCTTCCTTCCTTTCTTTCTTCTCCATACATACATTGGAATTTTCACCATGTCCATCAAACAATTCGAAAGAGCAGCCCTTCACCCCGTTCCTTTCGTTTCTCTCTGTGGCTGTTACTTATTTTTTCAAAGATGGGATTCCCGTAAAGAGCTGTGCATACGTTCCTTGATAACGTACACCCCCTCCCCATACACATTCCTGGATCCTTCTTAAAACGCACACAGATTTTTCTGGGAGGATTTGGGCGGCTCTTGGCCTGTCACGCAACACCAAAGCATTTGTGTCCTTTGGCAGAGAGCAAATAACCCGTGTCTTATGGAGGCCGGGCTCCATTCGAAGCCTCCGTCCAGCAACCATCACTCTCTCTGTCCGCTTTTCTTCCTCTCTTTCAAAAGGATCTTTTTCTTTAGCAGCGGCTTCTCCTTTTAAAATCATTTGTCTATAATTTCCATTTACTGCACTGACACCCAATGGCAGGCGAAGAAGAATGGATCCCCATCCGGCATGTTTGTTGTTCAACAAAGATCTTTCGCCGCCTTTAACTAGCTGGGAATGTACGGATGGTGTTTATTTTGGAGCAAACAATGGGATTTGGACACGGACACCCCTGCTCCCCCCCCATTCAACCACAGGAACAAAACTCTGCCTGATCTTTTCTTTTTCAACTTTTCTTCTTCTTCTTCTTCTTCTTCTTCTTCTTCTTCTTCTTCTTCTCCTTCTCCTTCTCCTTCTCCTTCTCCTTCTCCTTCTCCTCCTTCTCCACATTTCAAATGCTTCTAGTCCCGTGATGGCGAAAACTATGGCATGCAATATCTGTGTTCCCCATATCTGTGGGCACACGAGCCATTGCCTTAGCTCAGCTCCACCGTGCATGTGCGTGCCAGCCAGCTGATTTTCAGCTAGCCCTACTCACAACACCCCTCCCCTCCCAGGAGTCTCCACGCGACCCATTTTAGATGCCAGGGAAGTACAGGGAAGGAGTTTTTGGCCTCCAGAGGGCCTCCCAGGGGGTGGGGGAGGCTGTTTTTGCCCTCCCCAGGCTCCAAGAAAGCCTCTGGATCCTGAGGAGGGCAAAAAACGGGTCTTCCAGGCCCACGAAAGTCGGGAAATGGCCATTTCTGGCCTCAGGAGGGCCTTCAGGGTGTGGGGGAGGCCGTTTTCGCTCTCCCCAGGCTCCAAGAAAGCCTCTGGAGCCTGAGGAAGGTGAAAAATGGGCTTACCGGGCCCACCACTAACCTTTTTGTCGTCGGGTGCCAAAAGCGGGGGGAACATGGAGGTTGTGCACACATGCACGGGGTGTGGGGTGGACATTGAATTATGGGTGTGGCCACACACACGCGTGACCTCCCCATGCTCCCCCTCTTTTGGCACACAGCGGCAAAAAGGTTAGCCATCACTGTTCTAGTCCCTTCAAGTGGCTATCTGTCAGAGACCAACTCCGTAGAGCAGGATAGAAAAGATGTAGCACCTGAGAAGTCTGATTTTCAATCTTAGGTTTATGTCGTGACTGCAGAAGACCTTTCTTTCATTTTGAAGAATGCTGTTCGAGCTTTCAGATCTTTCTTTTAAAAGATCTCAAAAGATCTACCAGATGGGTGAAGGCACCAGGCAGGTCCTAAGATGGCCTCCGCCGTGTGAGGTAACAGAGTCCTCAGCTCCTTGTGTCTTCCATGGAGGACCTGTATTTCTTGGAGCCTGCAGAAGGCTAAAACAGCTTTCCCCACCCCAAGGCCCTCCGGAGGCTGGAAACAGCCTTTTTCCCGACTTCCGGTGGGCCCGGAAGGCCCAAAAATCAGCTGGCCAGCGCACGCATGCGCACTGGAGCTGAGCTAGGGCAACGCTCGCGTGCCCATAGATATGGCTCCACGTGCCACCTGTGGCACACGTACCATAGTTCGCCATCACAGATCTAGACCAACCCCCTCCCTCCCCCAAGCATGCTGGCTCAGGAATTCTGGGAGTTGAAGTCCACACAGGTCATAAAAGTTCCCCATCTCTGCTCTATGCCAAAGCGATGGTGAGGAAGCTGGAACTAAAGAATTAAAAACTAAATTTATTCGAGGAAGGAATTTCGACTGATTTCGCTATGCGGATTTTATTTATTTATTTACTTACTTACTTACTTACTTACTTACTGGTTCGATTTATATGCCGCCCTTCTCCGGAGACTCAGGGCAGCTTACAATGCGTTAAGCAATAGCCTTCATCTTTTTGTATATTTATACAAAGTCAGTTTATTGCCCCCACAATCCAGGTTCTCATTTTACCTACCTCCGAAGGATGGAAGGCTGAGTCAACCTTGAGCCTGGTGAGATTTGAACTCGCAGTAATTGCAGGCAGCTGGTGCTACTTAACAGCACTTTAGTCCGCTGCACCACCAAGGCTCTTGTATTCGTACGACCAAATTCTCCTCTCAAAGATTTTCCCAAACATCTGGTTAAAAAAAAAAAAAGGACGAAAGGAGAAAGCAAGAAATTTGGCCTATTTCCTGAACTTCAAAAAGACCATTTTTGCACTTTCCGAAATGATTGCGGTAATTATGGGCTCGTAAAAAAAAATGTCCTTTTTAAAAAAAATAAAAACTAAATGCCGCTAAGAAGACCAGCTGGGCGAGAGTTAATCCAACAAAATGCATCTCTGGGCGGTTGCAAGGCTTATTACTGTATTAGAGTATCAGAATCCCAGGGGTTCAAGACAGATGTGTGGCTGCATAATGAAACCACAATAACCTTGACGAGGAAGAAGGTTGTTTTATTCCAGCATTGGCTAATTCCCCAGGTTGCATTTGCCGAACGCCAATGGTTAAGGAGATGTCCGCTAACTAGAAGTTACGGGGAGTCCAACTTAAATTGATTTTATTTTCCTGTTGTTTTGCAGCCCGGAAAATGAACACAGGTAGTTCTCGACTTACGACCACAATTGAGTCCGAAATGTCTGCCGCTGACAAACCACCATGATTGCCAGAGAGACCACGCTTAGGTGAATTTTGCCCCATTTTATGGCATGTCTTGCCACAGTTCTTGAGGGAATCGCGGCGGTTACGAAGCGAGCAACATGGTTGTGAAGTGAATTTGACCTTCCCCCTTTGCCTTGCAGAAAGTCACAAACCGTGCAGAGGTGGTATTCAGCCGGTTCGTTCACGCGAACCGGTAGCAGAGATCGCAGGTGGCCCAGCCCACCCGGCCCAGCTCTATTTAATGTTGTGGTCCACCAGCAGTCTGTGGAGCTGACAGCAGAGTCGGACAGTGAGGAGGTTGAGGAGGAACGTGGGCCAGTCCTGGAGTCTGGGGAAGGCCCGGACAAGGGCTCTGCGTCGGAAGCAGAGATGGGTCCAGGGCCATCTGGGAGTGATGTGTGGACTCCGGAGTCCCCAGAGTCAGATAGCAGAGAGGCAGAGAAACAGGAGGAGCCTGTTCCTAGTGCACGCATGCGCAGAGCTGCCAGAAGGCAAGAGCAGCTGAAGCAAAAAGGACGACTCAGGAGTAAGGCCAGGAGATGATTGGCCCCTCCCATAAGGCTTAAAAGAGCAGCAAAAGCTCTTGAGCTCTTTGTAAGAAAGCAACGTTGCTAAATCTGTTTTCCAGTCGGCATCTTTTGTTTCTGAACATTCATGGGGCTTTGCCAAAAAAGGCCTTTGGCAGGGTGCCGAAGAAGATAAAGGTTTGTGATAAGCCCGAAGAACTTTTTCTGAAGGGCTTGTTTTTGGAATTAATTTGGACTCAGCTGGGAACGAAGTAATTCTCAGCTGTTCTAATAAAATAGTTTTGTTTGAGACTAATTGTGTCCTGTAATGACTAATTGGGCCTAAGTCACAACAGCTCCTGCTGTTGTATGCCAGACATGTCACTAGAAGTCAAAACTGAGTCTCACAGACTTTGGCCATGCCAGGAGGGGGAATTTACTGGCAAAAGCAATCATGTTTGGAAGAGTTTGGGGTGGCTGAAAAGCCTCAAAGTTGACACCAGCCAGAGCATAGCAAAATTCAAAGAAATAGTACAAAATTGGTAAATGCGGAGAGACCTGGCCCATAGAATCGCCAAGAGTCAGACTCAACTAAACGGATGTCTTCTCCTTCTTCTTCTCCTTCTCTTTCTCCTTCTCTTCCTTCTCTTCCTTCTCCTTCTCCTTCTCCTTCTCTTCCTTCTCCTCCTTCTCCTTCTCCTTCTCCTTCTCCTCCTTCTCCTTCTCCTTCTCCTTCTCCTTCTCCTTCTCTTCCTTCTCTTCCTTCTCCTCCTTCTCCTTCTCCTTCTCCTCCTCCTCCTTCTCCTTCTCCTTCTCTTCCTTCTTCTTCTCCTCCTTCTCCTTCTCCTTCTCCTTCTTCCTCTTCCTCTCTATGCGTAGGAGGCTACTCAAATGATGGTTAGCACTATTTTGGCACTAGATAGGAGTCAACGAAATTCAAGACGGGTTGGGCTTAGTCTGTTTGTGGCTACGCAGAAACTCTAGACTGATGCCTCTTTTGACTCCACCCTCAGTTTTTGCTACTCCTTCTCCTATGGAAAAATACACTGCCGGTCCCTTTGATTCTCTAGGATAGTTGATTGAATCCTCATGGGTTTACAATACTCCATATTTATACCCTGGGTGAATTTTTGCTGCAGGCAAATATTTTTGGTCCTATCTTTTAAAGTTGTCTTCTTCTGAATTTTCACTGATCTCTCTTCAAGAAGTGTGACTACTATCAATAGGAACCTGCTGGTTTCATTTGAAATGATTTCCTGAAATGCAAGGTGGGAATTGCAATGACCTTATCAAGCCTGGACGTTGCGTTTGTCAGGTACAAAAAGATCAAGACCAAATATTGTGCTCTAGTTAAGCTCCCTTATTGCACCAGCAAATGTGTAAGAATCTAGTCAACTAATGTTGAGCACTAATTTGGTACTAGATAAAAGTTAATGGCATTCAAAGGAGGCTGGGCTTGGATCGCTTGTGTGAACATAACAATTCCAAGGAAGGAAGGAGAAAGGAAAGGCAAGAAGGATGGATGGATGGATGGATGGATGGATGGAAAGAAGGAAGGAAGGAAGGAAGGAGAAAGGGAAGGCAAGAAGGAAGGGAGATGTCAGCGTCCCAGCACTGACATATATAAGGAGAGGAGAAGCTTGAACTTTTGCCTACTTAATTCCTTTGAAGATTCTGTCTCCTCGGAGATGGGAGGGGGAGAGACATTCCTGTGATCTGACGAAGAAGAGATGAGGAAAGTGGCTTGGAAGATAGCCAATGAGAAGCAGAGAATTGGGGATCAGAAAGGGAGGGATTGGGGGGTAAAAGTCAGTACTGACCGCGAAAAGAGTCAGGATCAGATCGCTGTGCTCGAATAAAGAGAACATTTCCTTAATGATCGGCAGTTTGGAAATTCATTTATTTTGAGATAGCATCGAAACCTGACAGGAGAAAAGGAATGCAAGAAGGAGGGAAGAAAGGAAGGAGAAAGGAAAGGCAAGAAGGATGGATGGATGGATGGAAGGAAGGAAGGAAGGAAGGAAGGAAGGAGAAAGGGAAGGCAAGAAGGAGGGAAGGGAGGAGAAAGGGAAGGCAAGAAGGAGGGAAGGAAGGAGAAAGGGAAGGCATTTGCATCCTTTTAGCAAGTCATTAAGGGCACTCGGAGGTTTATCTCAGGGTACCCTGAGTGGTGCAAATGAACTGTTCCAAGAAGTTCCAAGAAGAACAGTTCCCAGAAGGCTCAACCACCCATTTGCACCACTCAAGTGATTCTGAGGACACAGATAGACCTCCAAGTGGCCTCAATGACTCTCTAAAAGGATGCAAATGACCAGCTGTCTGCAGGGAGTAAAAATCCTTCCATTCCTCACCATCCAGTCAGAGCTGAAGAAGCTTCTTGGATGAGAAGCCAAACGTCTTCAAAGAAAGTCCCCTTGCCTCTTGAAAAGAGCACCTTTGGGACAATCCTGGCCTGGATGATTGAGAATCTCCATCGATATCAAATTATTGTTCGTCGCAGTCAGCCGGATGTTCAGGCTGCATTTGGCATTCCTGACGACCTATCACATCTTTCCCGAAGACCTGGGAGAGACGGATGTGGATGTTTGATGGGATTAAAGGTCTCCTCGCAGGATGTAAGCCGTTCCAAACAAAGCTGCCTTCTGCAATTGACCGATGGGGATTTTGTCAATGCCGAGAATGGTCTGTTGATCAAATTTATTTGCAGCCTGTCTCGTTCAAGTTTGAATCTCACCAGCTTTTTTTTTTTTTTTAAGATGTCATGTTCTCAACACTCCAACACTCCAGTTTGCGTAAATCCAATAAATCAGAATAAATCAGGCGCTAAGATTGTATGAACCCTAGCAGGGAGGCTGGGCAGAAAAAGGGGAGGATTTGAAACTAGAATCTGAGGCCACACACAATTGTGTGTATTTCCCCTCTTAACAATGGACAGGATGCCTCGGAAATCGTTTCCTTCCCGTTAGCATCTATCAAAGAATGAAGATAAGAAGCCATCCAGGAAATTCTGCTATATTCCCTCAACTTTAATTCTATCAGGGAAAATGAGAACATGGGGAGGGGGTTTTTTTCCCTTCTTCAAAACAACAGGATGCTAATCAAAAAATTCCCAGATTCCTAGAAATAGATGGTATAAAAGAATTGAGGCATCTAAGAAGAAATGACTTAACTGTTTGTCTTTTATATATATGTGGTGGCACCTACCCTCTGGAACGATCTACCCCCAGAGATACGAGTGATCCCAGACCTCGGGACTTTTCGTCGGGCCCTAAAAACTTACTTTTTCAGTTAGTCAGGCTGGCCTGATTCCATGTTGGTTTTAAACGTTTGATACTGATTTTTAAATGAAATGTTTTAAATTATGGGCCAAATTTCGTTTAATTAAATAATTTTTTAAAATTAATTAAACGAAATTTGGCCCACAATTAAAACATTCAATTAAAAATCAGTATCAACGTTAAAACCACATGAATCAGGCAGCCTTACTAACTGAAAAAGTAAGTTTTTAGGCCCGACGAAAAGTCCCGAGGTCTGGGATCACTCGTATCTCTGGGGGTAGATCGTTCCCAGAGGGTAGGTGCCACCACATATAAATAAAAAGACAAACAGTTTAAGTCATTTCTACTTAGATGCCTCAATTCTTTTATACCATCTATTTCTAGGAATCTGGAATTCTTTGATTAGCATCCTGTTGTTTTGAAGAAGGAAAAAACACCCCTCCCATGTTCTCATTTTCCCTGATAGAATTAAAGTTGAGGATTTTTAGAAGATTTTAAGCTGGGATTTTAACCAGGATTTTAAATATTTTAACCAACTTATTTACAATGACGCGGGAAAACACCCAAGATTTTAATTTTTTCATATATATATATAATTGGGTTTTAACAATTAAACAATTCTTATTCAACTCTTGCGCATGACTTTGGCCATTTACATATCATCACACTAATGTTCTCCTATACTCTATATAATTTTACAGAATCTACTATCTGTCATTTCCCTTTTTTTTCTATCTTCAATCCAATTATACCATTTCTCCCATATTACGTAAAAGTTCACTTTACACTTTTTATTAGACTCTGGAAGTCGCAAGCTACAGCTTGGTTCAAAATAAATATATTTAGAATTAAAGAATTGTGAGTTCAGGAATTGGTTCTGAGTACCCCAAATTAAAAATCCTTCCACGGTCAAGAAAAACGGAATCCCTTCTCAAATTCATCTCAAAATCATCTTTATTTCAATCCTTTGATATAAGGTGAGAAAAATGATAGGATTGTTTTTAAACATTACTTTCGGGAATCGCCGATCAATTGCAAGTCAAAGCAAAAATTCTGCTTTATTTTGGCTCCTGAGATTAAAATTTGGGCTGGGTTTTCTAGATACGTCAGTCCAGACGTAACTACAGAAAGAAAATGAGAAATACGTAGGGCGAAAATCTGACTTCATTGCTTTTCTCCAATTTTACCAAAATCTAATTATTCTGAAAATTAATGTTGCTGTCCTTGAATTTCAGCTGTTGTTATTACAACGGCCAAATCTATTGTGATTAAAGATGTCCTACTAATGATAGTTTACTAAATTATTTATGGCCAGTTTCTTAATGAAAGTGTTTTATATCTCAGTGGAGAAGGATCTCATTATTCAAATTCAAGCTTCTGTGAGTACATGTTTCTTTTCCTGTGGGTCCCTTGACGTATATTCATCAGGCGTGGAAACAGAGGAAAGAACTAATACAGGTAGCCCTCGACTTACAATAGTTCATTTAGTGACCAAAGTCACAACAGCACTGAAAAAAGGGACTTATGACTGTTTTTCACACTTACGACCACAGCAGCCTCCTCATTGTCAAGTTTCGATGCTATCTCAAAATAAATGAACTTCCAAACTGCTGATCTTTAAGGAAATTTTCTCTTTATTCGAGCACAGCAATCTTATCATGACTCTTCGCGGTCAGAACTGACCTTTGCCCCCCAATCCCTCCCTTTCCGATCCCCAATTCTCTGCTTCTCATTGGCTATCTTCCAAGTCACTCTCCGGATTCCTTTTTCGTCAGATCACAGGAATGTCTCCCCCCTCCCCATCTCCGAGGAGACCGAATCTTCAAAGGGATTTAGCAGGCAAAAGTTCATGCTTCTCCTCCCTTTTCTATGTCAGTGCTGAGACGCTGACACTCATGTTCGTGCGATCAAAATCTGGACGCTTGGCAACTGGTTCACATTTATGACCGCTGCTGTTTCCCAGGGTTATGTGATCCCATCGGGTGACGAGCAACATCAATGGGGAAGACAGACTCACTCAACAACCGGGTCACTAACTCGAGAACGGCAGTGTTTCTCTGAACAAGCGAGGGAAACGAAAAATCGTACCGTGGAGCCAAGCTCACTCAACCAATCACCACAGAAACTTGGGACTCAGTGGTGGCCGTAAATCGAGGACTACCTGTACAGATTTCATGATACGGAACCACGGAGTTAGAGAGTTAGAAGGTACCACCATAATTATCCAGTCTGACTTTTTTTGCAAGGAACAGAAATACAACTGTATGTGAGAAGGCATTGTTCAGTACTTGCGGTAGTGGTGGGATTCAACTGGTTCGCACCAGTTCCGCCAAACCGGCTGTTAAATTGCTGGCTGGCCCGTCCCTTTCCCGCCCCTTCCGGAAGTCCCCATGCGTCCCGTTTTTGCTCCCAGGAAGCTGAAGGGAAGCCTACTAGGCCCAAAACGGGGCACGGGGAGGTGCATCATGGGCCCCTCCCGCACCTCGTTTTTGCTCCCGGGGGGGGTACAGGAGACCGAGTGCTGCCTGTCACACACCCCTGGCCACGCCCACCATGGCCACGCCCACCCACCCAGTCATTAGGACAGAGAACCGATTGTTGAATTCCCCATTGACTTTGCATGTCGGAAGGTCGCCAAAAGGGAAAATAAGTAGGTGAAAAGTCAAATGTCCCTTTCCAGACGCCTCCGCCTCTCCTTCTTATGTCAGCACTAGAGTAAATGCAGCTTGAAGTGCTGACACCTGACTATACTGGATTCTACACTGTGGGGAAAAAAATTTGCACGAAAGTAGAAGAAAAATCTCCGATTCCGTCTTCAATTCACGTTCTTCCTGCTTGAACAGCCTCGAGTTGTTTAAGTCCTCGAGTTACAACAGTTCATTTCTCCTTCTTATGTCAGCACTAGAGTAAATGCAGCTTGAATTGCTGACAGTTAGTACATAGTGCAACTTTCACTAACAGATCCCTTCTTTATCTCTGAAAGCTAGCTTAGTTCGACTGTTTTTTAAAAGTGCCTGTATTTAGTTAGACTAACAGAGGTGGAAGGGACCTTGGAGGTCATCTAGTCCAACCCCCCCTGTCCAAGCAGGAGACCCTACACCATTTCTGACAGAGGTCTCTTCTTCAAAGCTTCCAGTGATGGAGCTCCCACAATTTCTGAATAACAGAATAATAACAGATTAACAGAGTTGGAAGGGATCTAGTCCAACCCTTCTGACTGATGGCAGTCCAGTCTCTTCCTGAAAGCCTTCAGTGATGAAGCTCCCACAACTTCCGAAAGCAACTTCTGTTCCACGGGTTGATTGTTCTCACTGTTGGAAAACTTTCTGTGAAGTTTCCGAAAGATGCCCTAATTAATCCATGAGCCATGAGCCGAACTTCAAAAGAAATACCGTCATTTATTAGGAGCACCATTCCGGCAATATTCGGATGCAGTTAGAACTAATCCCACGTAGATTTACGTTCCCCTATGACCCTGTCTCTCCCCTCCTCTCTGGCCATGTCATAAATCACATTCTCCAATTAACCACTTTGGCTGGCTGTGAAATCCAACACCCTCCTTCTGATTGCGGTCAGGAAGAATGTATGGAATGCACTTCAGTTAGGGAAATCAATCAGCTCTATCAGTTCTCCCTCCCTCCTGCTCATGGCAACTTGAAAGCTTTGCAAGTTGACATTCTCCTTATTTCCAGGTTGAATCTCTCCTTGATCATTCGTTTCTTTGCTTGCTCTTGGAACTGCTAGCCGTTGTAGTATTGCCTTACCTGGAATCCACCAGGTTGGAAAAGCTTGGCCTCTGGAAAGAGGATCATCGTTTGTCACAACAGCAGTGGTCTTCCTCTTACAAAACCAAATGAAAAGGAGGGACTAAGCTAGGGGTCAGCAACCTGCGGCTCAGGAGCCGCATGTGGCTCTTTCACCCCTCTGCTGCAGCTCCCTGTCACTCAAAATATGCGTCACAACCACCAATGTGCGACACTCACCGGCACATGATTTATTGAGCTTTTCAACCCCATGGATAAATCCAAGAAAAGAAAAGTTTCAGAAGAAAACAGAACGTTTAATTCAACTACATCTGCTAGTTTTGTGGCCGCTCAAGAAATAGTCAGGCACAGGACGGGTTTTTGTGACTCCCGGTGTTTTCTTTTCTGTGGGAAACGGGTCCAAATGCCTCTTTTGAGTGTTTAAGGTTGCAGAGCCTTGGACTAGGCCATCCACAAAAGAAAGATTCCCAAGAAACACGGATTAAAATAATGTGTTTATTTGCAAGAATTAAAATACAAAAACAACAGATCGCACTTCTTTCCTTTCACACAACACAACCCAGGTACACAAAGCACACGCTGTATATTAACAACTGCTCGGTAGGCAGGGACTCTCGGACTGGAAGCGTTCCATAAATTACAGCCAGTGATCGCTCGCTGGTAGCGGTACAAGCAGGGATGTAGCTCCTATGCTGGTCCATATAGGATGCTGATTTCTTTGATTGGCAGGTGGGGTTAGATGGCAGTGTCTCTGGAGTGTATGAATGCTAATCTTATCAGTCGTCAATGGAGCTTCTCAGTCATCCAGGTCATGGTTGTCCCCAAAGGGGCTTTTTCAAGAGGCAGCTGAACTTGCTTTGTTTTTGCTTCAAGGCATTTCGCTTCTCATCCAAGAAGCTTCTTCAGTTCTGATTGAAAAGCTGAAGAAGTTGGAGGAGGAAAGAGGAGGAGGAGAAGAAGAACAAGAAGAAGAGGAGGAGGAGGAGAGGAGGAGAAGGGGAAGGAGAAGGAGAAGGAGGAGGAGGAGGAGGAGAGAAGGTGAAAAGGAGGAGGAGGAAGGAGAAGGAGAAGGAGAAGGAGAAGGAGAGGAGGAGGAGGAGAAGGAGAGGAGGAGGAGAAGGAGAAGGAGAAGGAGAAGGAGAAGGAGAAGGAGAGGAGAGGAGAGGAGGAGAAGGAGAGGAGGAGGAGAAGAAGAGATGGTGGTGAAGAGGAGGAAGAAGAAGAGATGGTGGTGAAGAGGAGGAAAAAGGAGGAGAAGGAGAGGAAGAAGAGGAGAGAAGAAGAGGAGGAGGAAGAAGAGGTGGTGGTGGAGAAGAGGAAGAAGAAGGAGAAGAAGAAGGTGAAGAAGAAGAGGAGAAGGAGGAAGAAGAGGAGGAGAAGGAGGAAAAAGAGGAGGTGGTGGTGAAGAGGAGGAGAAAGAAGGAGAGGGGGAGGAGAAGGAGAAGGAGAGGGGGAGGAGAGGAGGAGGAGGAGGAGAAGAGGAGGAGGAGGAGGAAGAGGTGGTGGTGAAGAGGAGGAAAAGAAGAAGGAGAGAAGAAGGAGAAGGAGAGGAGGAGGAGGAGAAGAAGAAGAAGGAGGAGGAGGAGGTGGTGGTGAAGAGGAGGAGGAAGAAGAGGAGGAGGAGGAGGAGGAGAGAGAGAAAAGAAGAACTGAAGGAGGAGGAGGAGGAGAAGAGGAGGAGGAAGAAGAAGACGAAGAGGAGGAGGGAGAAAGAGAAGGAGAACTGAAGAAGCTTCTTGAATGTGAATCGAAACATCTTCAAGAAAAAACAAATAAAATCCGGTTGCCTCTTGAAAAAGCACATTTGAGGACAAGCCCATCAGTCAGAAATAAGCATTTTGTCCTGCCGGAGGTAGGCTAGAACGCGGCTTCCTTCCTTCCTTCCATTTGTATTCCACCTTTTCTTCAGCTCAAGGTGGTTTTACGGCACTGCAACCTTTTGAAAATGCTCCTATAAACCATGCCTCATTTTTACCTTTCTCTTCCTTCCTTCCTCCCTCCCTTCCTTTCTCTTCCTTCCTTCTTTTCTTCCTTTCTCTTCCTTCCTTCCTTCTTTCTTTCTTTTTCCTCCTTTCTTCCTTCTTTCCTTCCTTTCCTTCCTTCTTTCTTTCTCTTTTCCTTTCTTCCTTCCTTCCTTCCTTCCTCTTCCTTCCTTCCTTCTTCCTTCCTTACTTCGTTCTTTCTTTCTTTTTCCTCCTTCCTTCTTTCCTTCCTCTTCCTTCCTTCCTTCCTTCCTTCTTTCTTTTCTCTTTTTCTTCCTTCCTTCCTTCTTTCTTTCCTCCCTCCCTCCTTCCTTCTTTACTTCTTTCCTTCCTTTCTTTTTCCTTCTTCCTTCTTTCCTTCTTTCCTTTCGTTCTCCTTCCTTCCTTCCTTCCTTCCTTCTTTCCTTCCTTTCTCAAATTCAAGAGCAAGTCCAACAGCTCCCCATATCCTTAAAACTCATCCTGCTCAGCTACAAGGAAATCGCAGCCACGGATCTATCCCCGTTGCCTCCATAATATCTGCGGAATGCAGGATGCAGTTTTTCTTGAGTGTCACGTACCTCCATCAGGGGATAAATAGATCATTTTGGAAGGATGAGAGAATTTTCCTGAAAAAAAGAGAAAAAAAATTAAAAAAAGAAAGAAACAAGCCTTCGTTAACTCTCTGGTGAGGGGATCAAGTCCGCAGACATCGCTTAAAGCATGGGAAAACATGACGAAAAAAAATTGTTTAGGCTCGCTGCATTCAAACTCATTTCGGGGTGAATTAGCAAAAAAAAAGCGGGGGGAAAGGGAGGGGATTCAGTTTTCTGCATTGTTGGCCTGAAAGCCTATCTATTTATCATCTCATAAGACAGCTCCAGTGATCTTTATCTGCTTTCCCCACTTTCTGACCCAAATTCAGGAGAGTTTTTTATGGAAAATTGCAGTCAGTTTGATTGATGAAATTCAAAGATTGTCTAAAACGGCACCAAAGATATCCCACTGTGCTGTCTCCAACCGAGGCCTTCAATGTTGGCATTGTTCCTTGCGGAGGAAGAGGGGGTGAAAAAAAAGAAGAAGAAGAAGAAGGAGAAAAGAAAAAAAAAACTAGAGAAAATGAGCAAAAGTTAGAGAATTTTCTGTGCAGGAAAAAACTTCAGATCTCAATGAGGATCCCCCCCCCCAAAACTATTATTCCTTATTCACACGAGGACAAAGTGAGAAAATCTGCTAGGCATTTCCCACACATGGCAACAACAACACAAAAAAACACACAACAACCCAGCTTTTCAACCAGGCTGGCTTTGTAAAAATGCTGAATAAATAACCCTTCCCCCAGAAAGAAAGAAAGAAAGAAAGAAAGAAAGAAAGAAAGAAAGAAAGAAAGAAAGAAAGAAAGAAAGAAAGAAAGAAAGAAATCTCTCAGGATAAAAAAAAAATATCAAATATTAAAGAAAGACGATGTTGAAAATATGACATCCAGAACATCTGTGTCTAAAAAAGGAACGAGAGAGATAGGTCGGGTTAATTCGAAAATACCTCCCGTTTATTCTGGTGGAAACATTTAAAGCCATTTAATTATTTAATTCGTTTTATTCTATTTTAAATTTTGTATTTATATTGTTTTATTTTATGGCTGTTCACCGCCCTGAGTCCTTCGGGACTTTAAAACTAAAGCCATTTTATGTAGCTTTTGCCTTGAATCAAAAGAGACTCTGAAGTAGGAATAATGTAACTTCCTTACTAGGGGTTTGCAAAATGAAAATATTCCTTAACTGTCGGAAGATCTGTCTTCTTTGTCAATTCACCTTTCTGTTTATCCGTAAGATTTTTGACTCTTGTTTTAGGTCATTTATATTTTCAGTCCTGCCACTTCTCCGTATTCTTCTATTTATTTCTTTTTTTTTCTTCTCATTAATTTAGGGCCGGTTACTAGTGGTGAAATCTTCTCAGTGGTGAAATCCAATTTTTTTTTTACTACCAGTTCTGTGGGCGTGGCTTGGTGGGCATGGCAGGGGAAAGATGCTGCAAAATCCCCATTCCTACCCCACTCCAGGGGAAGGATGCTGCAAAATCCCCATTCCCACCCCACTCCAGGGGAAAGATACTGCAAAATCCCCATTCCCACCCCACTCCAGGGGAAGGATGCTGCAAAATCCCCATTCCCTCCCTACTCCTCGGGGAAGGATAGGGTGGATGAAGCACCCACAACTTCTGAAAGCAACTTCTGTTCCACTGGTTAATTGTCCTCAATGTTAGGAAGTTTCTCCTTAATTCCAGGTAGCTTCTCTCCTTGGTTAGTTTCGGCCGAAAAAATGCTTTTAAAAGTAAAAAAAAAAAAAACCACCTCTGATGATTGTGCTGCTCAGCTGGGATCATCAGAGGCTTTTAAAAGCACTTTTTTCTACAACTCTTCAGAGCGAAGAGCTTGTAAAAAAATGCTTTCAAAAGGCTCTGACGATCCCAGCTGAGTTGCCTGATCGGCAGAGGCTTTTTTTTCTTTTAAATGCCTCTGACGATCAGGCAACTCAGGAATAAAGACCAAAGGAGATGAAATGCCCCCCGTTGTTCATTAACCAGATCTGTTTAGCTGTCAAGCAACCCTAGCAGTGACTGTCTCCTTTCAGATATGAAGCAAGATGCATATTGTATTCAAAATATGTTTTCCTCCCCGTGTGCTTTTTCAGTTTTTTTAATCCAGCTGTAGTGTTTTTGGAATACGGTTCCGTGTGGAGGCTAAACTTGACATTTCTCTGAAATGTACCACCTAGTAGGAGTGTAGACTAAGTAGTCAACATTCCAAGATGGCAGCCACTACCATGTCATCCAAGCCACCAACTTGGTTCCTTTCACCCTTTCTCTGTGGGCTCCTAGGACAGTTCAGACCGTATCTCCAAGTACAAACATTTCCTTTTGGGATGTTCATCCACCATGTACAGATTGCAGGGTCAAATTTGGGCAACGACTCATGGTCCCTTCTACTATTTGGAGCAAGTATGAAAATGGGTGCAGCAGCGAAGCTCTGTAGCAGGGTTTCCCAACCTTGGCAACTATAAGACCTGTTGTTGTGGCCTGTACGGGGCCTGTGCAGCTAGTAGCTGATTCTGACAGCGAGGAGGCTGGTGTGGTGCTGCGCCAGCAGCCTGTGCAGCTGGCACTCGAGTCGGACAATGAGGAGGCTGGAGAAGATGTGGTGCCAGAGGCGGGGAGTCAGCCAGGGCCTTCAGAACCTCCAGAAGCTCCTTTAAGTGAAGAGGACGAAGAGGAGGAGCCTCTTCTCGATGCACGGGCGTGCAGAGCTGCCAAAAGGCAGGAGTGGCTCCTCAGGAGGAGGTCTCCTCGAGAGTAAGGCTTGGGGCTAATTGGCCACTCCCTTAGCCTATTTAAGGAGGAATGCCGACTGAAGCAATTTGCAGGGAACAACTTAGTTCACATACCTTCCTGTCTTGTCTTGCTTATCTTATCAGCTTCCTGCAAATTGCTTCTGGGCATTCTGCCAATAGGAAGCTTTCAGTTATTATTCTTTGAATTCTTGGCGGCTGTTAATGCAGTTAATTAACAGCCATTGTTGTAAAATACTGGTTTATTTAGTAAACTAAGGTTTGAACGGACTTTGTGTGTGCTGCGTTCTTTGGGGTCCGTAGCTGGGGCAGAACACCTGTGGATGTCAACTGGCTGGGGAATTCTGGGAGTTGAAGTCCACAGGTTTTCAACCGAGACAAGGAGAGATTCAGTTCTGGGAGATGAAGTCCACAAGTCTCAATTGATAGAATTCTGGGAGTTGAAGTTCACAGGTCCAACTGATACAAGAAGATATTTCAATTCTGGAAGTTGAAGTCCACAGGTCCAACTGATACAAGAAGAAATTTCAATTCTGGGAGTTGAAGTCCACAGGTCCAACTGATACAAAGAAGATATTCAATTCTGGGAGTTGAAGTCCACAGGTCCAACTGATAGAATTCTGGGAGTTGAAGTCCACAAGTCTCAACTGATAGAATTTTGGGAGTTGAAGTTCACAGGTCCAACTGATAACAAGAAGATATTCAATTCTGGGAGTTGAAGTCCACAAGTCTTCAACCGACACAAGAAGAGATTCAATTCTGGGATTTGAGGTCAACAGGTCTTCTTCAACTGATAGAAAAAGAGATGGGAATCTGGGCATCTTTGCTGTCCTATGCTGCTTTCCGGCTCCTGGGGAATTCTGGGAGTTGAAGTCAACATGTCTTAAAGTTGCCCAGGTTGGAAACTTCTGCTCTGCCAGACGAAATGTAGAACCTGTGCATCTTTTGGGACAGGCGGTGTCACCATTCAGAGGAACAGTTTGCCTCTAGAAGTTGTGAGTGCTTCATCACTGGAGGTCTTCAAGAAGAGACTGCACCGCCATTTGTCCAGAATGGATCTCCTGCTTCTGGCTGGACCAGAAGGCCTCCAAGATCCCTTGTCCCAAAGGTACTTTTCAAAAGGCAACTGGACTTCCATCTTGTTGTTGTTTTCTTCTCATCCGAGAAGCTTCTTCAGTTCGGACTCGACAGCGAAATGTTTTTCAAGGGGAAAAAAAAAAGAAAGAAACCAACCAACCAATAAGAAAATCCAGTTGCCTTTTGAAAAGCACCGTGGACTGAATGACTGACAATCTCCATATCCATCCAACTCTTGTTATGTTGTAATTCTAGTAACTCTGCTGCTTTCTGAAAGGGAGAACGTGCGTTGCCAAAATGGAGCATTTGTGGATGGATGGATGGACGGATGGACGGACAGATGGATGGACGGTGCTCATCTTTTGTTTTTAAGGCAAGGAGAGTTGGGAAGGCTCAACTTGAGGGCCGTTGCCCAAAGAAGCCAACAATAAATCTTTCAAGCCCGGTTAACCTGCCTCCTCCTTCCCCTCCTCCCTTCCTCCTCCTCCTCCTCCTCCTCCTCAGGCTGAGTAAAGCGGCTGTGTTAAGCTGGCCTTAATGTGCCAACGCTCAGGACCAGCTGCTCCTAACCAGAGACAAGGGCTTGTCAATTAAGTCATTGAAGAGCAGGTTCTGGATGGCCTGGAGGCAACGGCGGAGGCCGAGCCTGCGTGCAGCCCCTGCAATTAGCATCCATTTAGAAAGGGACCTCCAGGCCACGAACAGACACTGGCGTCCTCCCCCCACCCCACCATCCTGAACCGAAGGGAAGAGAAACCCTGAGACTGAACAGATCCCCAAGATGAGAGAGAGAGAGAGAGAGAGAGAGGGAAAGGGAGAAAGAAAGACAGAGAGGGAGGGAGGGAGGGAGAGAAAGAGGGACAGACAGACAGACAGATAGACAGAGAGAGACGGGGAGAGAGAGGGAGAGAGAGAGGGAGGGAGGAAGAGAGGGAAGGAGAGAAGAAGAGACAGAGGGAGAGGGAGAGAGAGGGGAGAAAGATAGAGAGACACAGAGAGAGACGGGGAGAGACAGACAGAGAGAGAGAGAGAGAGAGTCAGAGGGAGAGAGAGGGAGAGAGAGGGAGAGAGGGAAAGGGAGAAAGAGAGAAAGGGGGGGAGAGAAACAGAGAGACAGAGAGAATGGGAGGGAGAGAGGGGGGAGAGGGAGAGGAAGAGGGAGACACAGAGAGGGAAACACAGAGAGGGAGAGGGAGAGAGAGGAGAGACAGAAAGAAAGAAAGAGAGAGGACAGAGAGAGAGAGAGAAAGAGAGGAGAGAGACAGACAGAGAGAGAAAGAGACACACACAGAGGAGAGAGAGAGAGAGGAAAGAGAGACAGAGAGAGGGGGGAGGGAGAGAGAGGGAGAGAGAGAGGGAGAGAGGGAAAGGGATAAAGAGAGACAGAGAGACAGAGAGACAGAGAGACAGGGAGGGAGAGAGAGACAGAGAGAGAAAGAGGGAGAGAGACAGACAGAGAGGGAGAGAGAGGGGGAGAGAGAGACAGAGAGATGGAGAGGGAGAGAGAGAGGAAAGAGAGAGAGAGACAGAAAGAGAGAGGGAGGGAGAGAAAGACAGAGAGAGAAAGAGGGAGACAGACAGACAGAGAGAGAGAGGGGGGAAAGAGAGGGAGAGAGAGAGGGAGAGAGGGAAAGGGATAAAGAGAGACAGAGAGACAGAGAGACAGAGGGAGGGAGAGAGAGATAGAAGGAGAAAGAGGGAGAGAGACAGAAAGAGAGGGAGAGAGAGGGGGAGAGAGAGACGGAAAGATGGAGAGGGAGAGAGAGGGAGAGGGAGAGAGAGAGAGGAAAGAGAGAGAGAGACAGAGAGAGAGAGAGGAAAGAGAGAGAGAGAGAGAATAGGGAGTGACCCTTGCAACTTCCTTTTCTCGGCCCCAGAGAAATTTAAAAGGAGCCAGGAGAAGAAGAAGAAGAAGAAGAAGAAGAAGAAGAAGAAGAAGAAGAAGGAGAAGGAGAAGGAGAAGGAGAAGGAGAAGGAGAAGGAGAA
>NW_026844065.1:373714-472521 GCF_029531705.1 Pantherophis guttatus | reverse complement strand
AAGAAGAAGAAGAAGAAGAAGAAGAAGAAGAAGAAGAAGAAGAAGAAAATAAACAAGCATCTCTGGGAGGATGCGATCAATGGGCACATTCATGAGCCTCCTGGCTGCTCCCTTTGTAACTGCGTGTCACCTCAAGGCAGCTGGTGGCACGCAAGGCACCCAGAGGTTTGCCCTTTGGCCCGGGAGAGGACTGGACAAGGCGAGGAAAAGGCAGCCAGGGCCGGGGTCAGCAAGGCCACAGTGTTACCGGGCCAAGCTGGGCCCGCAGCTGAACAAAACTCCCCCCACCACCACCACCAAGGAGGGCAGGGGACCCTAGGGGAGCCTCGTTGGGAAAGGAGTTTGTTTAAGTCATTAGGAAATTGGTAGCTAGGCCTGGCATCCAAGGCCTAGACAGGATGACCCCACCAAGTTCAAGAACAGAGCAAATAAAGCCAGGCCACCGGAATGGCCAGCAACGGCCATCGAGCCCACAACGTCCCGATGGAAACGGAGAGGGGGAAAAAATGAACCCGGTTTGAATGGGGAAGGGATGGGATGGTTGAGCGGGGGGGGGGGAGACCGGGAAAGGTTGGGGCAAGGAGGGGCCGCGGAGGGCAGAAGGTCAATAAAAGTCAACAGGAGCGCAGGCTTAATGAGGACAAGAATCTGAGATCAAAAATCCATAAATCTTCCGGGGGCCCAATCGACAGACAAGGAGACAGAGTGTTGGTCAACATTCCCCCACCGATGGGGAGCCCGTGGGGGTCAGCGGCAACAATTTGGGTCGCGGCCGGGCCCGTTAGCAGGCGAATGTGAAGGAGGGAAGAAAAGGCCAGGGGCTCAGGAGATGGGGCAACCCATTTCCGTGTGTTGGTACCCTGCCTCGGCCTTCAATAGGATGCCCGACATGTGAGACATCGTGCAACCACGACGTTGACTTGAAAAGAAGGCCGTGGGGTTCTTTTTCTCCTCACCCCTTTCTCCCCCAAAAAATAAATAAATAATAATTTACATTTCAAAAGGGAAGGCCGTTAAGAATTGGGCGATCTGGGTTCTTTTGTATCGGAAAGTTTTGGGGTTGGGTCGTTCTTCCATTCAAGCTTTGCTTTGCTTTCCCATCGATTAATCTAGTATTAATTATCCGACAGCCAACCTCGCCGACAACGGCGGTGAAGCAGGAGTCGCACCCCAGTCTTAAAAAGGCAGAAAGTGAAGGGGATTTCTCCCAGGTGGGTTTGCTTAAAATCATTGCCAAATTATGAGCAACCTCAGCTGCTCCCTTGTGGTAGCGTTTACAAGGGAACGATAACTTTCAGATTTCAACGCAGTGGTGAAATTCAAAAAAAAATGTTTTATTACCGGTTCTGTGGGCGTGGCTCGGTGGGCATGGTGTGGTGTGGTGTGGTGTGGCTTGGTGGGCATGGCAGAGGAAGGATACTGCAAAATCCCCATTCCCTCCCCACTCCTGGGGGAAGGATATTGCAAAATCCCCATTCCCAGCTCACTCCTGGGGAAAAGATATTGCAAAATCTCCATTCCCATCCCACTCCTGGGGGAAGGATATTGCAAAATCTCCATTCCCTCCCCACTCCTGGGGAAAGGATATTGCAACATCTTCATTCCCTCCCCACTCCTGGGGGAAGGAGATATTGCAAAATCTCCATTCCCACCCCACTCCTGGGGGAAGGATATTGCAAAATCCCCATTCCTCCCCACTCCTGGGGAAAAGATATTGCAAAATCTCCATTCCCTCCCCACTCCTGGGGGATGGATATTGCAAAATTTCCATTCCTCCCCACTCCTGGGGGAAGGATATTGCAAAATCTCCATTCCCACCCCACTCATGGAGGGAGGATATTGCAAAATTTCCATTCCCTCCCCACTCCTGGGGAAAAGATATTGCAAAATCCCCATTCCCTCCCCACTCCTGGGGGAAGGATATTGCAAAATCCTCATTCCCTCCCCACTCCTGGGGGAAAGGATATTGCAAATCCCCATTCCCTCCCCACTCCTGGGGAAAAGATATTGCAAAATCTCCATTCCCACCCCACTCCTGGGGCAAGGATATTGCAAAATCCCCATTCCCTCTCCACTCCTGGGGCAAGGATATTGCAAAATCCCCATTCCCACCCCACTCCTGGGGCAAGGATATTGCAAAATCCCCATTCCCTCTCCACTCCTCGGGCAAGGATATTGCAAAATCTCCATTCCCACCCCACTCATGGAGGGAGGATATTGCAAAATTTCCATTCCCTCCCCACTCCTGGGGAAAAGATATTGCAAAATCCCCATTCCCTCCCCACTCCTGGGGGAAGGATATTGCAAAATCCCCATTCCCTCCCCACTTCTGGGGCCAGCCAGAGGTGGCATTTGCCGGATCTCCAAACTACTCAAAATTTCCGCTACCGGTTCTCCAGAACCTGTCAGAACCTGCTGGATTTCACCCCTGCTTCAACGGGTACTTAGAACGGCAGAAAAAACCATGGCTACCAACCTGCCTTCCATGGAGGATCTGTCTACTGCACGAGTCAAAAAGAGGGCTGGGAAAATATCTACAGACTCCTCGCATCCTGGACGTAAATTGTTTCAACTCCTACCCTCAAAACGAGGCTACAGAGCACTGCACACCAGAACAACTAGACACAAGGACAGCTTTTTCCCCAATGCCATCACTCTGCTAAACAAATAATTCTCTCAACACTGTCAAACTAGTTACTAAGTCTGCATTACTATTAACCTTCTCATCGTTCTTATTACTTATCTCCGTTTCTACTTATTACCTTAACTTTGTTGCTTTGTGACTTTTCGGGTTTCCAGCCAGCTGGTCTTCATGGACACTGGAACGCTGGAAAACGACCTTCAAACAGCCCGAAAAAAAGGCAAAAAACAGGCAATTTTTTGGGTCGTTTTCCGGACCATTTTCTGTACATGCACATATGCTCTGGTTTGGGCATTCGGTGCCAAAAATGTTTGCCATCACTGCTATAGGCCAAATCAATGTACAGGTTCAAACACATATTACCAATAAAATTCCAAACGAAGACTTTCAAATGAGAGTAGGGTAAAATACAATAGTTAGAGGATAAAATACAACAATTTAATTCGTAAATATATAAAATGGAATAAAATGACATAAAATGATATTTATTTATCCAACCTGCAATCTACCCCAGTCAGGCCCACGTACGCTGACCATTTTAGTCAGAAATTAAAGGTAAAAGTTCCCCTCGCACATACGTGCTAGCCGTTCCTGACTCTAGGGGGCGGTGCTCATCTCCGTTTCAAAGCCGAAGAGCCAGCGCTGTCCGAAGACGTCTCCGTGGTCATGTGGCCGGCATGACTCAACGCCAAAGGCGCACGGAACGCTCTTCCCTTCCCACAAAAAGTGGTCCCTATTTTTCTACTTGCATTTTTTTAAGTGCTTTCGAACTGCTAGGTTGGCAGAAGCTGGGACAGGTAACGGGAGCTCAGCCCATTACGCGGCACTCAAACTGCTGAACTGCCGACCTTTCGATCGACAAGCTCAGCTTCTTAGCCACCGAGCCACCACGTCCTGTAGTCAGGAATTGTGCTGTATTAAATGTCGTTTTCAGATTCTGGCCACGTATGTTGTTTGCTTGTTTGTTTCTTTGTTTTATTCACGTCGGATTTATTTTTGAACGCAAAGCAAGATAACCAAAGGAAAACTCCCGTGGATAGGATGGAAGAGTGAATAACAGCTGTGACGAAGCCACACAACAAACCCACTTATTCTTCATCTCCTAAACTACTTTCTGTAATCAATCTGATTACTTCTACTGTCTGTCCTGTTACCGCATCTAATCTTATAACTGTTAACATTGTTGTTTTGGAACATCGTTTGGAGAAAAAACTCCTTTGGACGTCATTATTCCTCAAATCGTCTCTATTTTGGACTGGTTACCCTGAACAGCCACTATCGTCGAGGAGATCCATCCACTGGTGTGTAGGCCCAAAGCTGGAAAATATTCGTTTTTTCTTTTAATCATTCTGATATGTGTTATGGAGTGGTGCGATGTGGTGGCTTAGAGGTAGAGCTCTCGCCTCACAGTCAGGAGGCTGTGAGTTCGATCCTAGGTAGAGGCAGATATTTCTCTCTCTTTCTCTGGGCACAATGAGAATATATCTGCCGAACAAAACTCCGCATTGGCGACAGGGAGGGCATCCGGCCAGTAAACCCTCCGCTAGTTCCATTCAGTTGCCTAGACTCCACCTCGCAAGGGATTATGGGGTCGTTACATGACAAAGAAGAAGATGGTGATTACTTTTCATTGGGAGGCACTCTTACCTTATGGTAATGGGATATAACTCATTACCATAAGACACAGGTAGGGAACGATGGCCTTTTTATGACTGGTGGACTTCAACTCCCAGAATTCCTCAGCCGGCATGGAACGATGGTCCTTTTATGACTCGTGGACTTCAACTCCCAGAATTCGTCAGCCGTCATGGGGAACGATGGCCCTTTTATGACTGGTGGACTTCAACTCCAGAATTCCTCAGCCGGCATGGGGAACGATGGTCCTTTTATGACTCATGGACTTCAACTCCCAGAATTCCTCAGCCGTCATGGGGAACGATGGCCCATTTATGACTTGTGGACTTCAGCTCCCAGAATTCCTCAGTCGTCACGGGGAACGATGGCCCATTTATGACTCGTGGACTTCAACTCCCAGAATTCCTCAGCCGTCACGGGAACGATGGCCCTTTTATGACTCGTGGACTTCAACTCCCAGAATTCCTCAGCCGTCACGGGGAACGATGGCCCTTTTATGACTCGTGGACTTCAACTCCCAGAATTCCTCAGCCGTCACGGGGAACGATGGCCCTTTTATGACTCGTGGACTTCAACTCCCAGAATTCCTCAGCCGGCATGAGGAACGATGGCCCTTTTATGACTCGTGGACTTCAACTCCCAGAATTCCTCAGCCGGCATGGAACGATGGCCCTTTTACGACTCGTGGACTTCAATTCCCAGAATTCCTGCGCCAACATGGCAGTAATCCTGTGGTCACGTGATCAAAATTTAAACGCCTAACAACTGACCCTTATTTATGACGGCTGCAGTGTCCCGGGGTCAGATGATCCCGTTTTGTAACCTTCTGTTGAGCAAATCCACGGGGAAGCCAGATTCGCCGAGCAACTGTGCTCCTAACTTTACGACTGCGCTAATTCACAGCTGTGGCAAGAACGGTCGTAAAACAGGGCAAAGCTCACCGACCTCTCACTTAGCAACGGAAATGTCTGGCTCAATTTGTGGTCGTATGTCGAGGGCTACCCGTATATCCCTTGTCTCCAGGGGTGAAATGTAAAATTTGTTACTAGCGGTTCTGTGGGCGTGGCTGGTTGGGGGAGGATAATGTGACTGGGTGGGCGTGGCCAACTTTTTTTTTTTTTTTTAATTTTCAAAGCATTTTTTCTAATGCTTTTTGAAAAGCCTCTGTGACGATCAGGCAACTCAGCTGGGATCGTCAGAGACTTTCAAAGCATTATAAATATCAAATAATAATATCAAATAAATATCAAATAAAAGACAAGTAATAATGTAGATGTATATATGTATATAATTGCACCAATGAACCGAAAATGTACCGAATGTATCACTATATGTTATAATAAAAATCAAATTTAAAAAGAAAAAAAGAAAAGAAAAGCCTCTGCCGATCAGGCAACTCAGCTGGGATCGTCAGAGACTTTTCAAAGCATTTTTTTTTACCACCTCTTCGGCTGAAGAGGTTGCAGAAAAAAATGCTTTGAAAAGCCTCTGACGATCCCAGGTGAGCCGCGCGATCATCAGAGGCTTTTTTTTTTTTTACTTTTAAAAGCATTTTTTCGGCCGAAGAGGTTGTCAAAAAAATGCTTTGAAAAGTTTTTTAAAAGCCTCTGATGATTGTGCGGCTCAGCTGGGCATGGGGGGTTGCAGGGATTTTTGCTACCGATTCTCCGAACCATCCGCCGCTATTGCTACCGGATCAGACGATCCGGTCCGAACCGGGAGCATTTCACCCCTGGTGTACGGGTGTCTATTTTTAAAATGGCTAGATCGTTAAAAAAAATAAAGCGCCCACCAGCCTCTCGGTGCCCAGATCCACCTAGTTCAGGAGGTCACACCAGCATGAGACGGATTTGTCTCTAATCGGCTCATTGTTAACACAAGACGACAATTTGCAAAGCCGCGATCTCCTCCGGGGCTGCCGGGGAGCCTGTACCTCGTGCGAGGAGGTCAGGGCCAGTCCAGGGTGACCAGCGGCCTGAGGAGACGGCCATTGTCCTAGGCCTCGACGCCCTGATGTGGGGATTGCGGCAACGCCATCCATCTTCATCCACTTAGTGCCTGCGTTCCCAGCAAGGGCTTGGCCTGGGCCAGGCCTGGGAGGGAAGCGTCCCTTATCAATGTCGTACATTCATCGCGGAATCGCAGAATCTCAGGAGTCTGCTGCCTATCAATACTCCTCCTGTTTCTGACTGAGTTTGTCGTGAGGGACGAGCAAATGTTCTCCCCGGCATCTGTTTTTTGGTGTTCTTGAGTTCAGGGGTCTGGTGTCCGTTTATTGAAAACATTGGAATTCTCAGGCTCCACCAACTCTGAAGCAGCTGCCAGTCAAAAATTAGAAGGACAGGACAGGACAAGAGAGAATTTATTCGGTTTATTTGCCAAATAAGTTGATTAATTCAAGTTATTTATCGAAGCGTCAGAAGGCAGGAGAAGAAACAATGGAGGGTAACCAGGGGTAAAATCCAAAAATTTTTCCTCACCGGTTCTGTGGGCGTGGCTTGGTGGGCGTGGCAGGGGAAGGATGTTGCAAAATCTCCATTCCCACCCCACTCCAGGGGAAGGATATTGCAAAATCTTCATTCCCACCCCACTTCTGGGGGAAGGATATGGCAAAATCTCCATTCCCTCCCCTCCTGGGGGAAGGATACTGCAAAATCTCCATTCCCTCCCCTCCTGGGGGAAGGATACTGCAAAATCTACATTCCCTCCCCACTCCTGGGGTAAGGATATTGCAACATCTTCATTCCCTCCCCACTCCTGGGGGAAGGATATTAAAATCTCCATTCCCTCCCCTCCTGGGGGAAGGATACTGCAAAATCTACATTCCCTCCCCACTCCTGGGGTAAGGATATTGCAACATCTTCATTCCCTCCCCACTCCTGGGGGAAGGATATTGCAAAATCTCCATTCCCTCCCCTCCTGGGGAAGGATACTGCAAAATCCCCATTCCCTCCCCTCCTGGGGGAAGGATACGGCAAAATCTCCATTCCCTCGCCTCCTGGGGGAAGGATATTGCAAAATCTCCATTCCCTCCCCACTCCTGGGGAAAGGATATTGCAACATCTTCATTCCCTCCCCACTCCTGGGGGAAGGATATTGCAAAATCTCCATTCCCTCCCCTCCTGGGGAAGGATACTGCAAAATCCCCATTCCCTCCCCTCCTGGGGGAAGGATACGGCAAAATCTCCATTCCCTCGCCTCCTGGGGGAAGGATATTGCAAAATCTCCATTCCCACCCCACTCCAGGGGAAGGCTACTGCAAAATCCCCATTCCCTCCCCACTACTGGGGGAAAGGATATTGCAAAATCTCCATTCCCACCCCACTCCAGGGGAAGGCTACTGCTGGGGCCAGCCAGAGGTGGTCTTTGCCGGTTCTCCGAACGACTCAAAATTTCCGCTACCGGTTCGCCAGAACCTGTCAGAACCTGCTGGATTTCACCCCTGATGGAAACTAATCAAGGAGAGAAGCAATCTGGAACTAAGGAGAAACTTCCTAACACTGAGAACAATTAACCAGTGGAACAGTTTGCCACCAGAAGTTGTGAGTGATCCATTACTGGAGGCCTTTAAGATGAGATTAGACAGCCACGAGTGTCCAACTTTAAGACCTGTGTGGACTTCAACTCCCAGAATTCCCCAGCCAGCATGGCATTGGAGAATTCTGGGAGTTGAAGTCCACAAAAGTTGGACACCCCTGGTTTCAGTCTATGGAGCCAGCATGAAAGGATAGCAAAGGAATTATTTAATTGCCTGAAAAGCTAATAATACATTTTTGAATGAAGTCACTCCCATTCAAAAATATATTATTAGCTTTTATTAGCTTTTCAGGCAATAAACAATTCCTTTCCATAACAGATTCTGGTGTTTAGACATGGAGAAGCAGTGGGTTAGAAGGAGTGACTAATTTTCCCACTGAAGCAACGCAGGACTTTATTTGAGGATTTCCTTCTAAGAGTAAAGAGGTTTTTTTTTTAAAAAAAAAAATTTCCTGGCACGAAAAGAACCAATTGCAACTTGTAAGTAGTTGGGCGTGATCCATGCTACCGGCTTAACAGGATTCGGCCAGCTGATGTACTCAGAAGTCATCGGGGTACCTATTGCTCTCTGAGCTTGGTGTTTTTCTTGGAGACGTTTCATGACCCATCTATGTAACAGCCTCAGTGCTGCTTATGATCGTCAATATCAACTAGCACTGATGATGTTAGCTAGTTGAGTCAGGAAATGTCTGCAAGAAAACCACCAAGCTCGAAGAGCACCAAAGACCCCAGAGTCCTCCTCCTTCTCCTCCTCCTCCTCCTCCTCCTCCTCCTCCTCCTCCTCCTCCTCCTCCTCCTCCTCCTCCTCCTCCTCGTTTCTAGTGCTGACAATATTACCTAGTTGGGTAATGGGACATCTGTAAGAAACAACCTAACTCATAGAGCTCCAAGAATCTCACAGTCCTCCTCCTTCTCCTCCTTCTCCTTCTCTTCTTCCTCCTCCGCCCAGTCTTCCTCTTCTCCATTCTTCAAACCCCATTCCCTTCTAGCACTGATGATGTGACCTAGTTGGGTCAGGAAATGTCTGCCAGAAAACCACCAAGCTCAGAGAGCACCAAGGATACCACAGTCCTCCTCCTCCTCCTCCTGCTCCTCCTCCTCCTGCTCCTCCTCCTCCTCCTCCTCCTCCCATTCTATAGAACCAGTAGTAAAACCGGCGGGAGGCTCATCAGACATCATCAGAACGCTTCTGCGCATTCGCAGAAGAGCGCGCGCGTAGCCCCGTTGCAAACCAGTAGTAAAGGTAAGTAGAACCCACCCCGCTCTGTACAATATATTAGCCTCTCTGTATCTCTCTACTCCGCAATGACTTGCTTCTATGAATATTGCTTCTGTGTTCCTCATATTGTATGCTGAATTCTCCTGTACAATATTGTATATAAAGAAGTTTCTGATATATAAATATATATATATATATATATATATAGTGATCGGAGATGCCGCCTCTCTATAAATACTGGTGGGGAAGTGTGGAGTGCTAGCTTTGTTGTTGTAAGTGGGTTGGTTGGCTGTGTTGTTACATCTTGATTGATTGATGGAGTTGATGTTTGCAGATTAGTCGGCTGTTTCGTAACATCCTGTGTGGCCGAGGTCCTAGCTGTGTGCCCATTAGCCTTTTGTGCTGTAACGACCAGGGTAATGGGTTGTGTGGTAGCATCCTGAGCTCTAGTGTTGTGACATCCTGGGTCCTGTGCTGCAACATCCTGTGTAGTTGGCTGTGTTGTAACATCCTGAGCTTTAGTGTTGTAACATCCTGAATTCTGTGATGTATTGTCTTGAGCAATGGGACCTCATCGAAACGTCGCCAAGATACTCTCAATCTTACATGGGAAAAGACCCGAATACGCCAAGACTTGGATACCGGTACCGTGAAAATCTACGAAAATATATACAGGAAGTAATGACATCCGGGTGAGTGGGTGGAGCCTTGAGTTGCCGCTGCTACTGGTTCACCGAACCATGCTCCGCAACCACTACCAGTAGCATTTCACCATAGATAGATAGATAGATAGATAGATAGATAGATAGATAGATAGATAGATAGATAGATAGATAGATATAGATATAGATATAGATATAGATATAGATGCGTGCACGCAGCTGAAGCCAATGGTAATACAGGTGGCCCTGCAAGTTACGACTGTTCGTTTAGTAACCGATCGACGCGACCGTCGCGCCCCTGATTTTAAAAAAAGCCACTCGTGTCTTCCGAGGTGGGTGAAATGAGGACCCAGATTGTTGGGGAAAGCACTATAAAGCGGTATATAAGTCTAAGTGCTATTGCTATTCTCCTCCTCCTCCTCCTCCTCCTCTCTTCTAGTACTGATGATGTTACCTAGTAGGGTCATGAAACGTCTGCAAAAAAACAATGAAACTCCAAGGACCCTTCAGTTCTCCTCCTCCTCCTCCTCCCCCTCTTTGCTAACCCCACTGCCTTCTATAGCACTGAAGATGTCACCTAAGTGGGTCGTGAAATATCTGCAAGAAAATGGCCAGGGTCAGAGAGCACCAAGGACCCCGCAGCCCTCCTCTCCTCCTCCTCCTCCTCCTCCTCCTCCTGCTTTTCAGGCGCTTCCTGGGCGCGAGCATTTCTCCGTGACCCTCCCCCCCCTTCCTGTTGTTATCACCCATCATTTGTTCCCTCCCTGCCAGCTTCCTCGCTTTCTCTTTGCCCATCTCTAGCCTCCTATCCTGCCCGGGGGGGAGGGGGGGCAGCCAATCTGTCTCTTCCACCAAGAGATGCCATATTTCTCCGGCCCGTTATTACGACCGGCGGGATGATTAGTTCTCCCCTGCCTGCCTTGCTTGCCTGCCAGCCTCCCTCTTGGACCGCCGTCCGTGCCAAAGCATCAACTCCAAGACTCGGCCATCCATCTTCCCTTAAGGAGAGACAAAGCGGGGCAGGGAGGGGGGCAGTTTCTGGGGACACACACACACACCCCTCCCCGCTCCAAACTTCTGGCCTATTTTGAGCGCCTGGAGGAACTACAAGAGGCAGAATTGATGAAGAGGGAGGAGTAGGTGGCGGGAGAGGCATTGGGGGGGGGCTAATTAGGCTTGGAGATGTGAGGGGGGGGAGAAAATAGGGGCACGGAACTGAGCTGTGGTTTGGAGGGGGGGTATCTGTGCATTTTGGCACCTCTAACCTCTTTGCCCTTCTACTTCTTTTCTAGCCATATTGCAACTCCTAAAAGCAAAACAAAAACAAACAAAAACAAAAAAACGAGTGGGAGGGGGCGTAAGAGAGAATGGGGAGGGGGGGGGTCTCCTCTTCCCCAGAGTTATCCAAAAGGGGACCTCACCTTTGGGTAGACTCCAATAACGGCACCTCTCTTTTCCTTCCCCCCGTCCCCCCACCCCGTCCCACCCGGCCTTCCTTCTCCACTCGATTAAGGGATAATTTTTAATATATATGCAATAAATGTTCACTTTGTTAGATTGAATGACAGCCTTTAATCACGGCGGGGCCGTCTCTCGCCATCCATTACGGGCAAATGAGGCCTCGCCGGGGACATATTCCGCGTCGGATCCATTTATTTCGAAAGCTGGGTTTGATAGAGCAATAACAATTTGGTTAAACTTGACACTTGGTCTTCGGGGGTTATCAGGCCCGCGAGTCCCACCTTCGAGGGACCACGGGATGGGATGCGGAGGAGGGGGGGAAGAGGTGGGATGGGGTGGAAGGGAAGGAGATCGGAAAGCGGCTCGCAACGGGATTTCAGTACAGCTCCTCCTCGGCTTACGACCGCCGCGGAGCCCGTCGCAAAGTGAAACTAAGTGAGCCCGGGCCCCGCTTTACGACTTTTCTTGCCGCCGTCGTGAAGCGAGTCACGGCGGTTGGTAAAGGAGCAACCAGTTGTGAAGTCCGTCTGGTTTCTCCACTGACTTTGCCAAAGGGGAGCGAGCAGGGACACTGCGACCGTCATAAGTGCGAGCCGGATTACGTGACCGAGGGGAATTCTGCGACGGTGTGAAAAAACGGTCTCCGGTCCCTCGTTTTTCAGGGACGTGGTCACTTTGAATGGACGCCAAATGAACTGTTGTAAGTCGAGGACTACTACCTGTATTAGATTTCTTCCGTCAGAGGAAAGATTTCTACCCCACAACCCCAAAAATCACCTTTCCCCCCCAAGTTCATTTCTTGCTCGTCCTCTTTCTCGGCCCTCAAGTAAAGTTGTCCCAGATCCTTTCTGGCTTGAAAAATCCTTTGCTGGTTTTTCGTTCTTGGTTTCCTTTCAGAGAAGATTTTTAAAATTGGAAAAAACAGTTGCCCTCCTTCGCCCTGTTCTTGATGTCGTTTCCTGTTGTTTGTTAAAACCCAGGTAACTCTGAGTGATGTCACATTGCCCAGACTATCTGTCCGGCTAGCCGTCCTGGTTACCACCGGTTCTCTTCACGCATCCGGTTTGTGCGCAATTGCCGCGCGCCTCCTCGCTTCGCTGGTACGCGCACCAAACTTGCACTCCACGCAAGCGCATTAGATTTCTGCCCAGCTGAGGCGCAGCCATCCACTCTGCCCCGCCTATCAGCTGGGGGGAAAAACGACAAATAAAGGTAGGTATAACGCGGGGGCGGGCAGGAAGGCCCAGCTCACAGTCCTGTCCTTCTATCCATCCATCCCTCTATTGATCCATCCTATTCTTCTATCCTTCTAGCAGTCTGTCCATCCATCCATCCAGCCAGCCAGCCAGCCAGCCTACCCTCTATTATCCATCCATCTCTCTTTCTATCCATCCTATCTTTCATCCTCTCTCTTTCCCTTGTTTATACCTCCATCTATCTCTCCCTCAAATCTATATCTATATCTATATCTATCTATCTATCTATCTATCTATCTATCTATCTATCTACAACTATCCCTCTGTCCATCCATCCATCCATCTCTCTTTCTATCCATCCTATCTTTTCATCCTCTCTCTTTCCCTCTGTTTGAACCTCCATCTATCTCTCCTCAAATCTATATCTATATCTATCTATCTATCTATCTATCTATCTATCTATCTATCTATCTATCTATCTATCTATCTATCTTCTATCTACAACTATCCCTCTGTCCATCCATCCATCCATCCATCCATCCGTCTATCTGTCCATCCATCTATCTGTCCATCCATCCATCTATCCATCCATCCATCCATCCATCCTATCTCTTCTATCCTTCTAGCAGTCTGTCCATCATCCATCCATCCATCCATCCATCATCTCTCTATCTATCAATCCTATCTTTCCATCCTCTCTCTTTCCCTCTGTTTATCCCTCCATCTATCTCTCCCTCATATCTATATCTATCTATCTATCTTCTATCTTCTATCTATCTACAACTATCCATCCGTCCATCCGTCCATCCGTCTATCCATCCGTCCATCTGTCCATCTATCTCTCTATCTATCTCTCTATCTCTCTATCTTCTATCTATCTCATCTCTCTCTCTATCTATCTACAACTATCCATCCGTCCATCCGTCTATCCATCCATCTGTCTGTCTATCTATCTATCTATCTATCTATCTATCTATCTATCTTCTATCTAACTATCCATCTGTCCATCCGTCCATCCATCCATCCATCCATCCATCCATGAAATGTCTGCAAGGAAACTGCCAAGCTCAGAGAGCACCAAGGACCCCACAGTCTTTTTCCGCCTCCTCCTCCTCCTCCTCCTTCTTTCTGGCACTGATGATGTTCCCTAGTTGGGTCATGAAACATCTACAAGGAAACCTCCAAGCTCAGAGAGCACCAAGGACTTGTCTCACTTATCTGTGAACTACAAATATCTTCCCGTATGTGTGTGTGTGTGTGTGGTGTGTGTATCCATCCATCCTGTCCTTCTATCCATCCATCCCTCTATTGATCCATCCTATCTCTTCTATCCTTCTAGTAGTCTGTCCATCCAGCCATCCAGCCATCCATCCAGCCAGCCTACCCTTCTATCATCCATCCATCTATCCATCCTATCTTTCCATCCTCTCTCTTTCCCTCTGTTTATCCCTCCATCTATCTCTCCCTCAAATCTATCTATCTATCTATCTATCTATCTATCTATCTATCTATCTATCTATCTATCTATCTATCTATCGTCTATCTTCTATGCCTGCAATTATTGCAAGTTCGAATCACACCAGGCTCAAGGTTGACTCAGCCTTCCATCCTTCCGAGGTAGGTAAAATGAGGACCCATATATATATATATATATATCAAATTATTCTGCGGGCTGCCTTTTCTGCGTCATGAGGTTGTCCAGCCTCAGTTTTCTGACTTTCAGAGAGAGGCGTATTTTTACTTTTTAAAAATGTATTTATTGAAACCCTCCGTCTAATCCAAAACAGACCAACAATCTGCCTTTGGGACTTACTCCTTGGTAACTTTAGCGTAGCCCTGTTGTGTTTTGAACCCTGAGACGGATGAAACACTCTTTTTTTTGTCCTTTTAATCAGGGGTCTCCAAACTTGGGAACTTTTAAGACTTGTGGACTTCAGCTCAGAATTCCCCAGGGCTGGGGAATTCTGGGAGTTGAAGTCCACAAGTCTTAAAAGTTATCAAGTTTGGAGACCCCTGTTTTAACTGATCGGTGAGATTTGATTCGATCCAATTTACTTAAGTGTTTCCCCCTCCCCAAATTCCATATTTGGGGAAGAATTAAGACCCAAAACTTTTTATTCCCCCATCCCACCCCTTCTCCGGGATCTTATCCAACAGATCGGTCGATCGACCTGTTTAGCTGGCTCTGAATTCCGAGGGATTTCTTTTCCTTGGGGAATCTAGGCAGCGAATGCTTTTAACTAATCCGGGCGATCTACTCAACACGGATTCGTTCGGAGGGAAAGGCGAATAGGATCGCGCCCAAAGGGGAAGGCTGAGACGCTCGAGCCGCAAGGGAAAACGCCCAGTTTCCAGCAAAGTAGAAACAAATAAAGACGATAAATACCGATAAATAAATATAAATAAATAAATAAAATCAATAGAAATAAAATAGAAATAAATAAAATCAATAGAAATAAAATAGAAATAAAATAAATCAATAGAAATAAAATAGAAATAAAATAAATCAATAGAAATAAAATAGAAATAAATAAATACATTTATTTATTTAATTCATTGAATTATTTTAAATCTATTTTAACTTTTGTGTATAAAGTGTTTTACTTTTTGGCTGTTCACCGCCCTGAGTCCGAAAGGAGAAGGGCGGTATAGAAATCTGAAAAATAAAAAAAAATAAAATAAAATAAAATAAAATAAAATAAAATAAAATAAAATAAAATAAAAATAAAATAAAATATAAATATAAATATAAATATAAATAAATAAATGGAAATAGAAATAGAAATAGAAATAAATAAATCAATAGAAATAAAATAGAAATCAATAAATAAATAAAAATAAGATTCAAATAACTAAAGAACGGGGGAGGAGTCTTAACTTTCACAGAATCGGAAAGGGCTCCCTCAAATGCTGAAATAAAATTCATTGGCCTTAACCACCGAGTTTCTGCTTTTTTAAAAAAAAAATATTTATTTTTGCCGGCGTGGAAATCCGCGCCTCTCTTCCTACGAGAGTCTACCAAAGAATAACATTTGCTCACCAAGTCATAAAACGAGAATGCAATTCTCCCTCGCGTTTTAAAAACGGCTTTCCTACAGAAATGCCGTTTTGGGGGTTTGACGGGGCGGCCTCTGCGAGTCGTTCCTTTAAAATTAAAAGGCCTTTTCTTTTCATTTTGAACGAATTCGGGTTTGGGTCCGCTTCCCTTGCCCGTTTCGGAAGCCGCTTTGCCGGTTTTTGCTAATCCTAGGTATGATCAAACCGCAGAAATGAACCGCAAGGGTTACTGGCAAAATAATGATAATGATGATGATGATGCATTTTTGAATATTCAGTTGACTGAGTTTATGTTTAATGAATAAAGATGATGATGATGATGATGTATGATAATAATAATAATAATAATAATCATAATCATCTCATCATCATCATCATCATCATCATCATCATCATCTTGGTTGATACCTAGGATGCTGGCAGCAATCCATATCAACCATTAGCACCAGTCAATCATATTTGTGACACATTTTTAAATGTTCAGTTGACTGAGTTTCATGTTTAATGAATAATAATAATAATAATAATAATAATAATAATAATAATAATAATCATCTTGGTTGATACCTAGGATGCTGGCAGTCAATCATATTTGTGACACATTTTTAAATGTTCAGTTGACTGAGTTTCATGTTTAATGAATAAATAATAATAATAATAATAATAATAATAATAATATTTGGTTGATACCTAGGATGCTGGCAGTCAATCATATTGTGTGACCACATTTTTAAATGTTCAGTTGACTGAGTTTCATGTTTAATGAATAAAATTAATAATAATAATAAGGAGGAGGAGGAGGAGAGGAGGAGGAGGGAGAAGAGAAGAAGAAGAAGAAGAAGAAGAAGAAGAAGAAGAAGAAGAAGAAGAAGTAGTAGTAGTAGTAGTAGTGATACCATTGTCATCGGGGCAATGGTACCATGTCCAAGCATTTTATAACATCCATCAGCAAATTGCAGCTTCCTGCAATAACACCAGCGGAACTGAAAAAACTGTGCAATCGGAACATCAACATCTTAGAAGGTACTTGGTTGATCCCCAGGACGCTGGCAGCAACCCTATCAACCATCAGCACCAGTCAATGGTATTTGTGATGCATTTTGAATGTTCAGTTGACTTGAGTTTCATGTTTAATGAATAAAGGATGATGATGATGATGATGATGATGATGATGATGATGATGATGATGGTGATAATGATACTTGGTTGATCCCTAGGACGCTGGCAGCAACCCCTATCAACCATCAGCACCAGTCAAGGGTATTTGTGATGCATTTTAAATATGTTCAGTTGACTGAGTTTCATGTTTAATGAATAAAGAAGTAATAATAATAATAATAATAATAATAATATAATAATAATAATAATAATAACTCGGAACAGCTTACATCCTCCGACGATACCTTAACAGTTCCTAGGTCCTTGGTTAGGACTCGAGCTGCTGAGCTATTAACCAGCCTCAAAGGCTGTGAATCTCACTAAAGATTAACTAATAATAATAATAATAATAATAATAATAATAATAATAATAATAATAGGAGGAGAAGAAAGGAGAAGGAAGGAAGGAAGGAAGGAAGGAAGGAAGGAAGGAAGGAGGAAGGAAGGAAGGAAGGAAGGAAGAAAAGGAATGTCTTTGTTGACCCGATATTAATTAATTCTGACTATTTTCTGGTATCCGTAAATTAAACGTCTGTCTTTGTTCTCTCCGCTCATCCCAGCCCTGCACACCCGCGCGCGCACTTCGGGGTTGCACGCGTTGCACACGCAACCTGAACACACAATGAAGTAGGGGCGTCCAGGGAGGTCGGAATTTCTTTTCTTTTTTTAATTAAAAAGATTCTGGCGCAAACCTATTTCGGGGCGCCACTCTCTTTTCCGCGCCACCCTCTTCCCTGGGCAGGCGAGTCCCGTTGATTTCAATGGGAATCAATGGGTAAGAAGATGTTTCTCGTGGACGTAGGAAATGGGTTTTTTGTTGTTGTTGTTTGTTTGTTGTTTGTTTTGCCACATTCACACAACCTCTTTCCTCCCCTGTTCCTTTGTCTAGCTGAGAAGACACGGAGGAAACTCCCGCCCCTTCACACCCGCCACCATACTTCGATTTAAAATGTCTATGGAGATTCTCACTAAAAGGATGCCAAGGACCAGCCGTCGGCAAGGAGCGTCAATCCTTCCATTCCCCGCTATTCCGTCAGAGTTGAAGAAGCTCTTGAGCGAGAAGCGAAACGTCTTCAAAGAAAAAAAAACGAGAAACAGACAGCCCCCCCCCCCCAGAGCGGCAGATGGGAAGCGAGTTCGGAAACGGGCGCCTCCAGACAGTCTGGATTTCGAGACCCATAAACCACAGCCAGTTCAAAGCCCAAAGCTGAGTGTCGGCCCCTTAGCTGGGAACGATGGGAGTTTTGTGGTCTTGCCGGCCGGGTGTTGTTAGCAAAAGCCAAAAAGGTTCGGAGAACACGCCGGCTGGCGTGGACTTCCAAGGTTTTTGACCTACACCGGCGTCGTGAGAAAGGGACAACTGTAAAATTCCGGGCCGTGGGTCTCACCTCCCATCCCCTTAACGCTTCTTCACGGGCTCCCTCCCTATTTATTTATTTATTTATTTATTTATTTATTTATTTATTTATTTATTTATTTATTTATTATTTATTTATTTATTTATTTATTTATTTATTTATTTAGCAATGCGAGTTGGATCCTACAGACATGTTTTTGGGGCAGAAGATAGGAAGAGATGCGTGTACGTGTGAACGGACTCTTTTGCATGATGTCTTTAAACGGTGCTCTTGGGGTTAAGCCCTTTGTGGGGTGCGGGGAATCAAGCAAGAGGACGTGGGACTTTCGAGGGGGGTGGGGTGCGGGCAGCGCCCGATCCTGAGCTGGGGAGAGAGCGTCGATCCAACCTTCTTGCGCGCAGGGTGAGGCCGGAAAATAGCCAAGATAAAGGGAAGCGCAGATGGACACAGTTTGAATCCCGGCCTGGAGCTTCTGTGCACTTTTCCCCCCTCGACATTAGCGGGTCCCATAATCCTTGGCCAGCCCAGCGCAATGGGAGCAGGAACCCTTGGCCGGCGAAGGTTGATGGCAGGACTGGAAAGGAGTGGGGCTTTTTTGGAGGAACGAACTCGGGGACAACCGGTCCCCCCTTCAGCCAGTCCGGTGTGGCGGCGGTAACCCGTGCCTAGCTAGCAACCACTCACTCGGGACTAGTCGCTTTACACCTCTCCTGGTGACCGCGGCAATGGAAACCCTCCGCTCTCTTCGCGGCAAAGGAAGAAGTCGCCCTGATGATGTAACCTAGTTGGGTCATAAGACGTCTGCAAGAAGACGAGGAAGCTCGCGGCCATCCTCTTGGCTTTTTTTTTTGGATCCGAGCCTGCAAGCTCTCCATGCCCTTTTTAAGCCCTTAACTGAACTGGAAGACCCGCGAGGAAGGCGGCCTCGCGGCCTCTCCTGCTATGCCCAGCGCGGCTGTCCTGGGTCGGGAGGGAGGGAGGCGTCCCTGGCCTGATTCCCGCCCTGCGCTTGAGCGGATCGGTGGGGGAAGAAGAGATGGAAGGGGGGAAAAGGGGGAGCGGGGAAGAAAGGAAAGAAAAGGAAAGGAAACGGGAGGCCTTTTAAGAAGCCCCCAGTTTGCATCGGACTGACTGTCTGTCTGTCTATCTCTGATCACTCTCTCTCTTTTCTCCCTCTCCCTCTCTCTTTATCCATCTCTTTCTCTCTCTGTCTCTCTCTGTCTGTCTCTGTCTATCTATCATCTATCTATCTATCTCTGATCTCTCTCTCTTTCTGTTTCAGTATCTCTATCTCATCTCTCTTTTCTCTCTCTTCTTTTTCTTCCTCCCCCTCTCCCTCCGTCTCTCTTTATCCATCTCTGTCTCTCTCTCTACCTCTGCCTGTCTCTGTCTATTATCTATCTATCTATCTATCTATCTATCTATCTATCTATCTATCTATCTATCTATCTATGATATTTCTCTCTCTCTCTGTATCTCTATCTCTTCTCTCTCTATCTTTTCTCTCTCTTCTCTCTCCCCGCTCTCTCTATATTATCCATCTCTTTCTCTCTCTCTCTGTCTTCTCTCTCTCTCTCTACCTCTGTCTGTCTCTGTCTATCTGTCTATTTATCTACCTACCTACCTATCTACCCTGTTTCCCCCAAAATAAGACGTTCCCTTATTTTAGGGTTCAAAAAAAAAATATTAAGTCAGAGTCTTCTTTTCGGGGAAACACGGTATCTATCTATCTATAATCTCTCTCTCTCTCCCCTCCCCCCAGTGTCTGTTTGTCTGTCTGTTTGTTTGTTTTTCTATCTAAATTACACACACCAAAAAAAAACTGCTATCAAAACTGCCTTGGTGCCTTGACGAGAAAGCTACATTTTGGCCCCCCAGGAAAGCCGCTAACGTGGGGGTGGAGGCGGGAAGGCCGATGCTTGGCCGCGCCCGGCCTCATCGCTTCTGCAGGGCGATCTCCGCCCGGTTTTTCCCTTCACGCGGGGAGGCGGCCGGCCGATTTGCAATATCGGGCGCGCCCTAAAATCCTTTTAGCCGGTCCCAGCGACCTCCGCACTTCGACGAGCTCCATTTTCGGAGTAGGGGGGGGAGTAGGGAGGGAGAAACGATTTAAAACTACCCCTAAAAAAACCGTCTGGAGTGATCGTACCAGTCTCCCTTTCCCAATATTTGACGTGGTGCGTCTGAACTGGGGAATCGATCGAGGTCTTTTTCTGTCGGTCCTAAATTAGAGGGCGGTGGGATTCCTTTTTCTTTGAGGAGCCCCTTTTCCCGAGCGTCAGAATGCGGAAAATCAGTAGGTTATTGGGCAGAAAAGGGACGGTAGAAAGAGGAGGCATTCACACGAGACCTTTAACCTGGGTCATCATCACCCAATCAAATTTCCGTGTTTCTTTCATTGAGGCTACTCCGTCGGGAAGAATTCCGAAGGAATCCCAACCAAGTTTAAGCAGGTTTTCGAGAGCATCCGCTCAACAGTATCCGCTCAACCGGGGACACGGGTTGTGTGAACCCAGCTGCGTAACCCGTTTTCTTTGTTTTATTCTTCCTTTTCTCCCGCTTTTCTTTTCCGCCTCTCGCGGTCGCTTCTTCTCAAGAGGAACCCACTTTTTTTTTCCCCTCTGCGCCACCGGACAAACAAACAACAACTGATAAGCAGCGCCTGTTCCTTTTTTCTTTGCTAACCTGGGTTTAAAAAGATGGGAACAAATCGCCGGAGGCGAACGAGGCTACTGGTCCCCGTCGAATTCTAAGAATTTACGGGGAATCCACTATTGCAGAGCCGCGAGGCTTGGTTAGGATCCGCGCGCAAGGGAGATTTTCCGGCTGAGTATTTTTGCGGCAGAGATGCCGGCAAATTTAGAAAAATCGAAATAATCGGGAAGAAGCGAAACTTTTAACCTCCCTGGCGAGCTGTGTCCGGGTGTCAGGGCCGGAGCAAAAGGGGACATCGGGCGGACTGGTTTTTCGTTGAGCCTGGGCAAAATCGGCCACGGATCGAACCCAACCAGAAGGGGCTCAGCGGGGACCCACACCCCACCCCAGCCTACCTCGATTCCCGAACAAAATCGCTTCCCACCCCCAATGTACCAGTAGAAAGACGCCTCTTTCTAATATCACCCGTTTAATTTCCTTCCTTTGGATGGCGAAACCCAGCTTTCGCATGATTTTTTTTTTGGGGGTGTGTGTATTGGGTAGGCGTGTGTGTAACGCAATTGATGAGGACAGGCGTAGAAAGAGAGAGGAGAAAATGGAATGGAATGGAATGGAATGGAATAGAATAGAAATAATTGGAATGGAATAGAATAGAATAGAATAGAATAGAATAGAATAGAATAGAATAGAATAGAATAGAATAGAATAGAATAGAATAGAATAGAATAGAATAATTCGAAGGGACCTTGGAGGTATTAAGAATAGAATAAAATAAAATATAGAATACAGTAGTGTATGGAATGGAACGGAGTGGAGTGGAGTGGAGTGGAGTGGAGTGGAGTGGAGTAGAGTAGAGTGGAGTAGAGTAGAGTAGAGTAGAGTAGAGTAGAGTAGAGTAGAGTAGAGTAGAGTAGAGTAGAGTAGAATATAGAATATAGAATATAGAATATAGAATATAGAATATAGAATATAGTAGGGTAGAGTAGAGTAGAGTAGATAGAATAGAATAGAATAGAAATAAGGATAGAATAGAATAGAATAGAATAGAATAGAATAGAATAGAATAGATGAATAGAATAGAATAGAATAGAATAGAATAATTCAAAGGGACCTTGGAGGTGTATTCTAGAATAGAATAAAATAAAATATAGAATACAGTAGTGTATGGAATGGAATGGAACGGAGTGGAGTAGAGTAGAGTAGAGTAGAGTAGAGTAGAGTAGAGTAGAGTAGAGTAGAGTAGAGTAGAGTAGAGTAGAGTAGAGTAGAGTAGAATATAGAATATAGAATATAGAATATAGAATATAGGAATATAGAATATAGAATATAAGGATAGGATAGGATAGGATAGGATAGAATAGAATAGAATAGAATAGAATAGAATAGAATAGAATAGAATAGAATAGAATAGAATATTTTATTGGCCAAGTGTGATTGGACACACAAGGAATTTGTCTTTGGTGTATACGCTCTCAGTGTACATAAAAGAAAAGATACGTTCCTCAAGAATCACAAGGTACAACACTTAATGATCGTCATAGGGTTCAAATAAGCAATCAGGAAACAATATCAATATAAATCGTAAGAATGCCAGAGGAATCCTTACGAAGAAAGGAAGAGGATGCGGATGGGGTGGTGGCCTCGATTTGGGGGGTGGGGGTGCGCCTCGGAAATAACGGCCATTTCAATTAGGCTCATCCCGGGGGTCGGAGGGACCCCCTCCACTCGCCACCTCCCCACCCCCTCACCCTGAAAAAAATAAAATAAAAGAGAAACTTTCACCTAAGCGGCTAAAAAAAAAAAAATGCCGACGGGGAGTAGCTGCTGAGCCCTAAATTCTCGAGAGCCCTTCGCCTCGATCTCTCTGCCCTTGTCCGCTTGTAATCTGGGAGGGGGGGTGTTGATGGTGGAGACGGGGGTGGGGGGGCAGAAGAGGGAGAGATTGAGGAAGGGTCTCGGAGATTGTCCTCCTGGGGGGGGGGGAAGAGAAGGCGAGAAGACCTTAAATCCAAGCCCGCAAGAATTTTTTTTTCCTCTCCCTCAATTTCAGAGCTGTTGGCAACGGGATTATCATCATCATCATCATCATTTACTTTACTTTTACTTTTATTTGCTTTGTACACCGCCCTACTCCCGAAGGACTCAGGGCGGTGAACAGCCAACAATAAAAGACATACATTTATTGGGATTTTAAATTTTATGGATTTGGGGTTTTAAATTGGGTGGCCAGTGATTTAATTCTTTTTAATTGTCTTAACTTTTGCATTTGTGTGTTTTTTTAATTTTGGCTGTTCACCGCCCTGAGTCCCTTCTAGGAGAAGGGCGGTATACAAATTAAATTAATAATAATAATAATAATAATAATAATAATAATAATAATAATAATAATGTATTATTATTATTATTATTATTATTATTATTATTATTATTATTATTATTATTATTATTATTATTATTATTATTATTTTGGCTGCGGAGAAGAGCCTCTAAAGCATCTCGCCGCCCTTGTTCTCCAAAGCGGCGCCCACGGCTCAGAGATGGGAAGAAATAAAAACCCGAATAGATTCGGATGCCTACCTCCATCATCGGTGGGAAGGGAGATGCGGCGCCCGCACCCCGACAAAGCTCTCGGGTGGCCGGTGGGCTTTGGAAGGATGCGAACGGCGGGTTCCCCGACAGCCGCCCTCCTTCCCTGGCTTCTCCATTTCTTCCCTTTTCACCCAAACAAATGGACCACTTTTTGCATCCAATGCACCATTTTATACATGATGAGCCGTCGGTAATAGGATTATTAAACAAAAACCGTCTCAGGCGCTGGCGTTAACCTTTTTTTTCTTTTTTTTCTTTTCTTTTTTTTTCCTCTTTTCTTTCTCTCTCTCTCTTTTTTTTAAATGGCTAATTAGGTTTTGCACAGGAAAAAATTAGATTTAACCGGCCTGCCTTTTTCAGTGGATGCTTACAATCATTGGAAAGAGATGGGGAGGGGGGGCAGGACCAATTCGGAGAGAGAGATAATAGAAACAAAATTAACCGTTTTAACATATATTACGGGATCCCTATCCTAGGATCAAGGCGAAAGGATATTTTCATGATCGAATATTATATACATAAAAACTAATTATCTCCCAGCTTTCTGCCTTGATCAATTTACAAGCCTGGAAGGGAAAGCGAAGAGGGCCCTCTAGCGGCCGAAGGGATGGCTGCAAGCCGGGAATCCGACAAGCAGTTTCAAGAAGCTTAAAATAATAATAATAATAATATTTAAAAAAAAAAAAGATTTAAAACGGGTCAGGAGCTGGCAGAGGACAAAAACCGAAGATGTTCCTTATTATTTCATGATAAGAAAAAAAACTTTTTTTAAAAATTTTTTTTGAATTTTTTTTAAAATTTATTTTTAAAACATAAAACCTAAAACAACATCTTTTTGGAGCAAGAGTTTAGCCCGGTATAACATAGGTATAAATTCCCAATTTCATCCATTGACATCTTACAAACAAACAAAAAATAACAAAACCCAAATCTAAACCCAATTTTTATCATTCAATCTAGCATCTTATTCTAACATTTAAGTTTCTATTATGTAGTCATCCTAACTCTTAAATCTTCAAATCCAAACAGCGTTTTATAGTATTCATTTATCATTTTAACAATCAGTATTTCATGTATTTTCTGTACTTCAAAGACCCAAATCAAGTCAATCTTTCTTTTAGAACACATCTAATAACCAATATAAAATATTTCATTCCTCTCTGAAAGACATTTTAAAGTCAATACCCGTTCTTCAAAAGTATCTCCTTCATTCCTCCTAGGTTTATTTTTAGCTGGATTTCAGCTTAGTTAGCTGGTTTCCAGGGATGCTTTTCCTGATAAGAAAAAATATTTTGTGGACAGAGGAAAAATATTCTGATGAATCTTTTGCATTCATGCTATAGGGACCCAAATATCTTGTCGATATTTGCTGGCGTCTTAAAGCATCTCCACCATAAATCGATTAAAAACGGGGCTAATTTATTGCCGGGCCTTTAAAAGTGGTGATATATGGGAGATCCGATACAAAAACCCAGAGGGATAAAATATCCTTATTTCAATCAAAACAAATCTGGGACCAAAAATATATATATCGTTAAATCTGTACGTGTCAAATCCAGATGTTTCTGGGAGATTTTATCTCGGGCGAATTATTTTCCAAATACGCCAGGAAATACAACAGATTCAGTTCCTATAATGCAGTTCTAAAATGGCGATTTTTAATAGCATTAAAAAAAAAACACCTCACCTTTTTCCTTTATTAAATCCATTTTAAAATAAATGCAACCGAGCTAGAAGGGGTTTATTTCCAAGTAAATAGGCTGTTGGTTGGAACGTCTCATACAATCTGGAAATTATATTTAATTTTTATTTATTTATTTTTATATGCTGCCCTTCTCTGGAGACTCAGGGCGGCTTACAGTGCGTTAAGCAATAGCCTTTATACTTTTGTATATTTTATACAAAGTCAGCTTATTGCCCCCACAAACCGGGTCCTCATTTTACCCACCTTAGAAAGGATGGAAGGCTTATCATGGCTTATTCAGAAATTAATAAATCAAGGGGTTGCATGCTCTGGTCTCTGCAGGGGAAACTCAAAGAAGTCTAACTCTGAAATTCCTGTTAAAGAACCTGTTAAATTCAAAATTATTTCGCTCTGCCCCAATTGGTTGCACTTTGCTTTAAAAAGGTTGACTCAGCCTTCCATCCTTCCGAGGTAGGTAAAACGAGGACCCGGATTGTGGGGGCAATAAGCTGACTTTGTATAAAAAAAAAAGAACACCACTTGGGGGGGGGGGGCAAAAGCCCTACTAAGCAGGTATATATAAAAGTATGAAGGCTATTGCTTAACGCATTGTAAGCCGCCTTGAGTCTCCGGAGAAGGGCGACATGTAAATCGAACCAATAAATAAATAAAGAAAAAAAGAAAAAAAAAGGCAATCCGAGATTTATTAGTTTGGAAATCAATCTCTTTCAGCTGAAGGTTTACTCCTGAGAAAGCCGCAGTGTGAAAAAAATTGGGATTTTGCGGAATTTATTTGATTGCTAAAGATTAGTTTAAAAAGACAGAAGCTCACGCAGCCCAGAAATGCCAAATATAAAATAATAAATATATAAATAAATAAGCTTAGGAGTTTAACCTTACATTGTTTACACAGGATACCGTTAGACCTCTTGCAATTTGCCTACAGAGCAAATAGATCGACAGATGATGCTGTTAATGCACCTACCCTCTGGAATCAGTTGCCCCCAGAGATAAGGAGAATCCATGACCTCAGTGCCTTCCGCCGTGCCCTTAAAACCTTCTTTTTCCAGCAAGCCGGGCTGGCCTAATTTTTTAAGTGTTTTAATTGTTTTGTTTATCGTTTTTAATTAATGGGGCCAAATTTATATATATATATATTTAACTGTATTTTAATATTTGTATTTGATGTTTTTACTTGGCTGTTCACCGCCCTGAGTCCTCAGGGAGAAGGGCGGTATACAAATTCAAAATAAAATAAAATAAATAAAAAAATAAAATAATATGGCTCTGCACTACATCCTTCAACAACTTGGATCTCCAAAGACCTACGCAAGAGTCCTCTTTGTAGACTTCAGCTCAGCATTCAATAGCATCATTCCAGACACACTTCTAACTAAGCTAAACCAGCTACAGGTACCTGAAGACACTTACAAGTGGAGCATAAGCTTCCTAACAGACAGGAAGCAACAGGTGAAGCTAAGCAGAATCACATCAGATACCTGCACAATTAGCACAGGGGTCCCCCAAGGCTGTGTGCTCTCCCCACTTCTCTTCTCTCTCTATACCAAGGACTGCATCTCAAACGATCCATCTGTTAAACTCTGAAGTTCACAGATGACACAACGGTGATCGGTCTCATTCGAGACAACGATGAATCCGCATACAGACGGGAGGTTGAACAACTAGCCTCGTGGTGCGACCGGAACAATCTGGAACTGAAGACACTCAAAACCGTAGAAATGGTGGTGGACTTTAGGAGAACACCTCCCATACTTCCACCTCTCACAATACTAGACAACACAGTATCAACAGTAGAGACCTTCAAGTTTCTAGGTTCTACCATATCTCAAGATCCAAAATGGACACCCAACATCAAAAACGTCATCAAAAAAACACAACAAAGAATGTTTTTTCTGCGCCAACTCAGGAAGCTCAAACTGCCCAAGGAGCTGCTGATCCAGTTCTACAGAGGAATTGTTGAGTCTGTCATCTGCACCTCCATAACTGTCTGGTTTGGTTCTGCAACCCAACAAGACAGACACAGACTTCAGAGGATCATTAGAACGGCAGAAAAAACCATGGCTACCAACCTGCCTTCCATGGAGGACCTGTCTACTGCACGAGTCAAAAAGAGGGCTGGGGAAATATCTACAGACCCCTCGCATCCTGGACATAAACTGTTTCAACTCCCACCCTCAAAACGGCTCCATAGAGCACTGCACACCAGAACAACTAGACACAAGGACAGTTTTTTCCCAAACACCATCACTCTGCTAAACAAATAATTCCCTCAACACTGTCAAATTAACTAGTAAGACTGTATTACTATTATTATTCTTTTCTTCCTTACTAGTCTCTATCTCTTCCCAGTTATTACTATAACCAGGTTGCTTGTATCTTTCAATTTATATTGTTTTTATTTGTTTCCTAGTACGATTTGATAGCTTATTAGTAGCCTCAACTATCACTAAGTGTTGTATCTTTTTATTCTTGATGAATGTATTTTATTCTCCTTATGTACACTGAGAGCATATACACCTAAGACAAATTCCTTGTGTGTCCAATCACACTTGGCCAATAAAGAATTCTATTCTATTCTATTCTATTCTATTCTATTCTATTCTATTCTATATGTATGTATGTACGCATGTATGTATGTCTGTATGTGTGTGTGTGTGTGTGTGTGTGTGTGTGTGTGTGTGTTTTCATAGATTTTCACGGATAGAGGTATGCAAAGTTTGGTGTATTCGGGTCTTTTCCTTTGTAAGATTGAGAGTATCTTGGCCTTTGGTGCATAAGCTCTCGGAGTACATAAAAGAAAAGAAACATTCATCAAGAATCATAAGGTACAACACTTAGTGATAGTCATAGGGTACAAATAAGCAATCAGGAAACAATATCAATATAAGTATGTGTATATATATATATATATTGATATATGTTTATGTAAGTTCAATATATATATATACACATACATACATACATGCATACATATATATGAAAATACCCGGTTGAAGAAAAATATACACACAAAAACCTACAACAAGAGAAATATATATATACACACATGCATACATATATATATATATATGTAGTCCTCGTCTTACAACAGTTCATTTAGCGACCATTGAAAGTTACAACAGCCCTGAAAAAAGGGATTTATGACCGTTTTTCACACTTACGACCATTGTAGCATCCCCGTGGTCACGTGATTTACATTCAGACGCTTGACAATTGATTCATATTTACGACGGTGGCAGTGTCCTGGGTGTGTGTGTGTGTGTCACACAATCCCCTTCTCAGATGGGGAAGCCAGGCTCGCTTAACAACCCTTGTTACTAATTCAACCATTGCAGTTGACTCACTTAACGGCGGCGGCAAGGAAGGTCGTAAAACGGGGCGAAATTCACCGAACAAACATCTCGCTTAGCGACATAAATTCCGGGCTAAGTCGCGGTCGTCGTAAATCGAGGACCGCCTGGGTTGGTTTAATCCTGAATTAGCCACTAAAGCAGGGTTGTGAGATCGCAAGAGGGCCAGTTTGTGTGTGCGTGTGCGTGTGTCCTTCATTGTGTCATTGAATCAGATAAAGTCATTTTTTCCAGAGTTCAGATTTAATGAATGGATGTATTAATTAATTAATTAATCCAAACATTAATTTTTAATTTTTATATAGGTGATCTCATTCCCTCCCTTGTCCTGCCAGTGATCAGGCTGGAGGGGAAGGAAGAAAAAAAAAAAAGATACGTGAAAACAAACAAACAAACAAAACAAAAACCCACGTGGGAATCGAACCAGCGCACCTTAGCAGGGAAAGCCCCGCCCACAGCGCAGCCCCGCCTACCGAACGGGAACGACGCCGCGGGCTCTGCGCGTCTCAACGAAACTACATCGACCGGCATGCCTCCCACCGGCAGCCGGGGTTGAGGCGGGGTGGACGCATGCGCACTACGAGGCGTTATAGGCGGCGAGATTGCGGCGTCTTTTTCCGTCCCTCCCACCCTCGGCGGGGTCGGGGGTCACGCGCCTGCGCAGGAGCGTTCTCCTTTCTCCCCTCAGCGTCGATCCGGCTTCCCTCGCGGTCGGCCTTCCGAGCTTCTTTTCCCCCGCTCTTTCCCGGGCGTCGTCGGCCATGGCGGACACGGCGCAGAACGGGCCCATGCAAGGCGGCGCGGGCGGCGGAGCGGTGGTGAGCGGCCTCGGGAGCCTTTCTTTCCCCATCCACCCCACCCCCCACACCGGGCCGCTTCGGACTACAGGTCCCATCGTCCCCGGCGCGCGTGTGTGGGGGTCGGGCCTCCCCCCCTCCTCTCCTCCCTGGCAGGCCTCGCGTGGGGGGTGGGTGGGGATTAATAAGGCAACTGGGAGGTTTCTGCGTGGTCTCCCATCCCTGGATTAATCAACCAGTGGATTTCCGCGTGGTCTCCCATCCTCTGATTAATATAAATAACTGGGAGATTTCCACGTGGTCTCCCATCCCTGAATTAATAAAGCGACCCATGGATTTCCACAAGGGTCTCCCATCCTCTGATTAATATAAAGCAACTGGGAGGTTTCTGTGTGGTCTCCCATCCTCTGATTAATATTAATTAATTAAATAATTAAATAATTAATAATAATAATAATAATTAATAATTATAATAATAATTAAATAATTAATTAATATTAATCTGATTAATAAAGTGACCTGTGGATTTCCATGTGGTCTCCCATCCTCTGATTAATATAAAGCAACTGGGAGATTTCCATGTGGTCTCCCATCCCTGGATTAATAAAGTGACCCATGGATTTCCACAAGGGTCTCCCATCCTCTGATTAATATAAAGCAACTGGGAGGTTTCCCCGTGGTCTCCCATCCCTGGATTAATAGTGGATTTCCCCGTGGTCTCCCATCCCTGGATTAATAAAGCAACCCGGAGATTTCTGCATGGTCTCCTATCCTCTGATTAATAAAGCGACCTGTGGATTTCTGTGTGGTCTCCCCTCCCTGGATTAATCCGTGGATTTCCGTCTGGTCTCCCATCCCTGAATTAATCAACCGGCAGATTTCTGCGTGGTCTCCCATCCTTGGATTAATAAAGCAACTGGGAAATTTCCACATGGTCTCCCATCCCTGAATTAAAGCGACCTGTGGATTTCCATCCCTGAATTAATGAAGTGACGCATGTATTTTCTTGTCTTCCATCCCTGGATTAATAAAGTGACCTGTGGATTTCCGCATGGTCTCCCATCCCTGGATTAATCAACTCGTGGATTTCCATGTGGTCTCCCATCCCTGGATTAATCAACCCATGGATTTCCTCATGGTCTCCCATCTCAGGATTTAGCTGGGCGCTACCATGGACGGTACTAAGGGAAGAGCACTGATTTTCCCCTCTCTACAGATAATCCTCGACTTACGACCACAATTGAGTCTCAGATTTCGGTTGCTAAGCAAGTGAGACAGTGGTTAAGTGCCTGATTTTGCCACCTTCCTTACCATGGTTGCTAAGTGAATCACCGCAGATGATACGTTAGCAACCCGGTCATTAAGTGAATCTGGCTTCCCCATTGACTTTGCTCATCAGAAGGTTGCAAAAGGGGATGGTGTGATCCCGGGGCACTGCGACCGTCATAAATATGAGTCAGTTGGCAAGCATCCATGTGACCACAGAGATGCTGCAACGGTTGTAAGTGTGAAAAAACGGTCCTAAATCACCTTTTTCAGTGACGTCGTAACTTCAAAACGGTCGCTAAATATACGGTTGTAAATCGAGGATTGCCTGTAAAAAAAAAAGGAATTATTGTCTGCTGTCTATATGCCACGGCTGAATATTTGTGGATTTAATGTCAGGCATGACACTTTTCTGCATGAACTTTTTTCTTTCGTTCCAGCAATTTCTGATGAGTAACAAGTTGGACACGGCAATGTGGCTTTCTCGGATATTCACAATTTATTGTTCAGCTTTATTTGTCCTTCCTCTTCTAGGGTATGTATAATATTTTCTTAAGAAATCATGATGCTCCTGGTCCTTAGGTAGCATAGTATCAATTTTAGGGGCACAGCACGGTATAAATTTAGGTTGCATGGTATAAATTTTAGGGACACAACACTGTATAAATTTATGGTAGCATAGTATCAATTTTAGGGACACAACACCATAAAAATTTAGGATAGCATAGTATCAATTTTAGGCACACAACAGAAAGTATCAATAATTTTTAACATGTTTTATGTTATATTGTCACAAATGGAGCCAAATATATTGTGGTCCAATCAGGGATTAGCAGTTTGATATTCAATGGACTTCAGTGGTAAAGATCACATATTGGATTTAAATTACCAGTTGATCAATAGCATACGCTTTACTTGTGATCAACTTTTTAAAAAAACATTGCTGCTTCTGATTTTAGTCCTTTAATTTGGCCTGGACAACTTACATAACCAATTCAGTGTGAGTCAGCGGAGGCAAAACTTTCGGATTTCAACACTTCCCCTCATTTAAAACTCTTTTTCTTTCATTCACATTTTTATTGAGTTATAGAGTATTATAAAATACAAAGTAAATAGAAAAACAATTAGGGGGACGGAGAGGGGAAAGAGAAGTGAGGAAGATAAGAAAGAAAAAGAAACATTGACTTCCAACACACACTGTAATAGTAAAATAAGGCATTAACATCAAATCACAACCTTTTGCTTTTTCATACCCTGTTTCCCCCAAAATAAGACATCCCCTGATAATAAGCCCAATCGGATTTTTGAGCGCATGGCAATAAGGCGCTCAAAATCGGGGTTCAAAAAAATATAAGACAGGGTCTTATTTTCGGGAAAACACAGTAGATACAGATGATAGATAAATAGTAAGACGGATAGATAGAGAGAGAGAGAGAGAGAGAGAGAGATACCCTGTTTCCCCCAAAATAAGACATCCCCTGATAATAATCCCAATCGGGCTTTTGAGTGCATGGCAATAATATTATTGAAATAATAATATTTCAGGGTTCAAAAAAATATAAGTCAGGGTCTTATTTTCGGGAAAACACAGTAGATACAGATGATAGGTAAATAGCAAGACAGACAGACAGACAGATGATAGATATAGATACACATACCCTGTTTCCCCCAAAATAAGACATCCCCTGATAATAATCCCAATCGGGCTTTTGAGTGCATGGCAATAATATTATTGAAATAATAATATTTCAGGATTCAAAAAAATATAAGACAGGGTCTTATTTTTGGGGAAACAAGGTAATAATATGAACAAGCCATTTCTATAAAGATCTATCAATCTAATCGGTAAAACCCAAAATCCAAGTTTCATTCTTTTCCACATCAAGCACGAAGTTCAGAAGCGGTTTCCATGTCGAAACAAAAAGTACTAATATTCTTTCCTTTAATCAAAAGTGGTCAGTTTTGCCCTTTCAGCCAACTCTCATCAACTTTTGCAACCGTTCGTCCGTGGTAGGAATCGAAGCGTCCTTCCGTTTTTGTGCGTACAATAGTCCCATCGAGTCATTTAAAACTCGTAAAATACTGCTTAACCTAACTTTTTAACCTTTATTTGATTGTTTTAATGTGCCGGAACGCCACGAAGCTTCACAGGGTAGAGCCATTTGTCTTTCGTGGAAGGCATAATAATACAATGCCCGGGCTTGCCGGTTGAGCAGGGCAGATTTCAACACCACGGTGTCGGTGATGCAATTCAATGCTCGTGGGAGGAAGGCTTGGAGCTGTGGCTGGTTTGTATGGTAACTTCTTCCTTGGATAATTCCCAGGTTGCACGAAGCAGCGAGCTTTTACCAGAGGGCTTTGCTGGCGAACGCGCTCACCAGCGCCCTGCGTCTCCACCAGCGGCTGTCACATTTCCAGCTAAGCCGGGCATTCTTATCTCAAGCATTGTTGGAAGACAGTTGCCATTACCTTCTCTATTCTCTCATCTTCGTTAATTCCTACCCCGTCACAAGTATCCTTTTCTTTTTTAGAAGGGTAATTTATTTTTTTTTATGTCTGGAGAAGCCTGACTCGGTGGCTAAGACGCTGAGCTTGTCGATCAGAAAGCTCGGCAGTTCGGCGGTTCGAATCCCTAGTTCAGGTCTCCTGTGTGAGCGGGGGGGTTATTTATTTATTTATTGGTTCGATTTATATGCCGCCCTTTTCCGGAGACTCGGGGCGGCTTACAACGCGTTAAGCAATAGCCTTCATACTTTGGTTGGACTAAATGACCGCCAAGGTGCCTTCCAACCCTTGTTGCTGAGCCCGAAAGTTGGATCTGCACATTTGTTGTAGGGCTTGGACTGAGCTGAAAGGCAAGCCAGATTTAAAGTCCCTATCTTGGAGCCCAGGGAACTGCGGGATTTTATAGGAACGTTGAAAAAAATAATAAAAAGGAGAAATCACTAATTTTACCCGTGAGTCATCTTCACTGGCTTCTTACCGGCAGTAAGGATTTCTGCGAGAAGAGTAAACGGAGTGTAAAAAATCTGTAGTAAATAAAAGACTGCAAGAAAGCTTCCTTGGCCAGTGAAAAAGGACAAAAGAAATAAGGATGGTGGGTTAAAAAACAACAGTTTATTTTCTTAATCAAGATAGGATTTATAATATTATACAGGGGGTCCTCGAGCCTGCGACCGTTCCTTTAGTGACCGTTTGAAGTCACAACGGCGTTGAAAAAAGTGACTTAGGACCATTTTTCACACTTACGACCGTTGCAGTGATCAAAATTCAGACACTTGGCAACTGACTCATACTGTATTTATGATCGTTGCAGCATCCCGGGGGGGGTGGGGGGTGTCACGTAATCCCCTATTGCGACCTCCTGATAAGCAAAATCCATGGGGGAAGCCAGATTCACTTAACAACCGGGTTACCATCTTAACAACTGCTGTGATTCGTTTAATGACGACAGCCGGAAAGGTCGTAAAATGGGGCAAAATCCACTTAACAAAAATGTCGCTTAGCAACAAAAAATTGTTGGGCTCAACTGTGGTCGTAGGTCGAGGACTACCTGTATAGTGCCTTGAGCCCTTTGAAGAAGCCTTGTGATGTTTGATTGATTAATTAATTAAAACGGCTGCCCACGTCACTTTTAGTGACCAGGCGGCTTAGAAAGATAAAAAATGCAATGAGTTCTTAATGATATTCAATTACCTGTCCATCTCTTTTCACAAGCCTGTTTTGTTCAGGAGTGTTTCAAATCGGCATCAGTTATAATAATAAAGTAAAATCTTCCTCAACGTAGACAGTATTCTTTTCTTAGCAATATTACCATGGTTTACCGAATTGCAGGATTTTTAAAACTCGTCAACTCTTAATTATAACGTTGCGCCCTTAACTTTGACTTCAGTGAGCATTTTCCCCGTCCTGTTGTTTTCGCTGCTTCATGCTGTGACCTACACAAAGAAAGTTCTTGATGTAAGTATGATTTTTTTTTTGACATCTGATCTGTTTTTCTGCTCCGAGATCTGGGCTGGTTATAGAGCAGTTCTTCTCAACCTTGGGAATGTTTAAGTTGCGTGGACTTCTTAAAACATTCCCAAAGTTGAGAAACCCTATTATATTGGGGTTTCTTCTTGGACCATTAAGAAGGCCATTCTTCTCCTCCTCCTTATGCCATATCCGTCATCGGACGTTGACGATCATATTGGCGATCCAATTTTTATCAACAGCTGCACGAAAAAGTGCTGAGTTTTATCCAAACCGGTCCCTTAGACTTTGAAGCTATGATGTTCTTCTGCTTGGACCTCCTTTGCCTTATATTTTTCCCTGGAGGATTAAGTGAAGTACCGTACTTTTCAGACTACGAGACACACTTTTTTGTCTCCCAAAAGGGAGTGAAAATGTCTGTGCATCTTATAGACCGAATATTGCCGAAGCCCCGCCCACCTGCCGGCTGTTTTTTTGGCCTCCGCACACCCCGTTTTGGGGCCTTTTTTGGCCTGTTTTGGAGCCTTTTTTGGCCTGTTTTGGGGACTTTTTTCAGCCCGTTTTTGGGACTTTTTTCAGCCAGTTTTTGGGACTTTTTTTTTTGGCCCATTTTCGAGGCTTTTTTTTGGCCCACTTTTTCTGAAAAAATGGGCCGAAAAAAGCCTTGAAAATGGGCCAAAAAAAGCCCTGAAAATGGGCTGAAAAAGCCTTGAAAACATGCCGAAAAAAGCCTTGAAAACATGCCGAAAAAAGCCCTGAAAACATGCCGAAAAAAGCCTCAAAAACAGGCCGAAAAAAGCCTTGAAAACAGGCCAAAAAAAGCCTCGAAAATGGGCTGAAAAAAGCCTTGAAAACTTGCCGAAAAAAGCCTTGAAAACAGGCCGAAAAAAGCCTCGAAAAGGGCTGAAAATGGGGCGCGCGGAGGCCAAGACCTTTTTTGAGGCTTGGCAACTGACTTGTATTTATGACGGTTGCAGTGACCTGGGGTTATGAGATCCCAACCCCTTTGGTGACCTGATGAGCACAGTGGGAAAACCAGATTTCACTTAACAACTGTGTTTCTGAGATAACAATGGCAGGGGTTCGCTTAACAACTGTGGCAAGGAAGAAAAACGGGGGCAAAGTTCACTGAAGAAATGTTTCACTTAGCTACGCAAATGTTGGGCACGATTGTCGTAAATCGAGGACTGTGCTCATGGAATGGATAAAGCAGTTGTGAGATACTATTACACACATGTGGTATTAATGGTATTCACAGTTAACTCTTTAGATTCCCAAGGACCAAGATGTTTGCAAAGCTGGTTTAGATCTTAGAGGATTAATTAGTGCCTTTCATGGTTTATAAATATTAAGAGTTGAAAACATCTACGGAGTTTTTATTTTTCCTTGGTAAATTAGCATAAGCCGGAACAAGTACCGTAATTTACAGGGATATTTATTTGTCTTTCTCCCTTCTTTTTCAAGGCACGGGGCTCAAATAGCCTTCCTTTTCTAAGAAATCTGTTGGACAAGTTAAACGCTAATCAGCAAAACATCTTAAAATTTATTGCCTGCAACGAAATTTTCTTGATGCCAGCTACCGTGTTTATGCTTTTCAGGTATGTGTCCTTTGTAGTCCTTCATATATATATATATATATTTTTCAAGCTTTCTAAACTGCACCCGGAGTTTGGAATGCAGTATTTCCCGTCTCTCAAAGAAACCTGATTTACTGGGTGAAGATAAAGGCCCAGAATAGTGATTAATTCAAGGTTTTATGATTGCCATGAGAACTTTAAAGAGCCCCAGAGCCGAACTGCAGAATATCTGCTTTGGAATTATTTCCAGACAGTATAACGGTATAAACCGGAGTGGAAGACCTGTATTGACTTAATTTTTAGATGAATTTGATGTTCAAGTCCTAAGATCAACTAAACCAAAACTGACTTTTGTTCCAAACATCTATTTTCTTCTTCTTTTTTTTTAATCCTGCAGTGTCTCAATGCTATATCTTAACTGCTTTCCAGAATCCTGTAGGAAAATTATATAAGCTATATAATAACTGATCCGCTTTTGCGACCTTTCGACAAGCGGTCAGTGGGGAAGCCTGATTCACTTAACAACCGGGTTACTAATTTATCAATTGCTGATTCATTTAACAACTGGAGCTAGAAAGGTTGTAAAACGGGGCAAAATTCACTTAGCAAGTGTCTCACTTAACAACAGAAATATTGGGCTCGATTGTGGTCATAAGTCGAGGACTACAGGTAGTCATTGACGACCACAATTGGGACGACATTTTGCTTACTAAGCAGCGTGGTCCTTAAGTGACTTATGTGTCCAGACTCGATTGTACAACCATCTGCAGTGGTTGTTAAATGAATCACAGGTTGTTAAGCGAATCACATGGTTATTAAGCTTCCCCAATGGACTTTGCTTATCGGACGCCATCCGGGAAGGTCAGAAATCAAGATCACGTGACGGCAGGGTGTGATGTGATGATTGTAACTTCCCAGGATGAGTCATAAGTCACTTTTTCTGAGGCCGTTATAAATTTGAAATGTTGTTAAACTTGTCAATAAGTTGAGGACTACCTGGACTTCTTAAATAATGTATAACTATTATTGTTGTAAGGGACGCAGTGGCTCAGTGGCTAAGACACTGAGCTTATTGATTGAAAGTCGGCAGTTCAGCGGTTCGAATCCCTAGTGCCGCGTAACGGGGTGAGCTCCTGTGACTTGTCCCAGCTTCTGCCAACCTAGCAGTTTGAAACCACGTAAAAAAATGCAAGTAGAAAAACAGGAACCACCTTTGGTGGGAAGGGAACAGCGTTCTGTGCGCCTTTGGCGTTGAGTCATGCCGGCCACATGACCACGGAGACGTCTTCGGACAGCGCTGGCTCTTCAGCTTTGAAACGGCGATGAGCACCGCCCCCTAGAGTCGAGAACGACTAGCACATATGTGCAAGGGGAACCTTTACCTTTACCTTATTATTGTTGTGAATTAATATCATGTGCTGTTTGCAGTCCTCCCTATACATCCATGAAGAGACAGATTATTGGTGTTATAAATCGCTCTTAAACATTGGGAAAAGTGGAATAAAATATATTGTTTATTACTTTGGTATCTTAAACAGGATTCAGACGATAAAAGATACTTCTTATACGGGGACAAAACTTTGAAGAGGAGCAGCCAACTGTCTTCATGGCGGGTTTTTTTGTTTTTTTTTTTTGGCTTCAGAATATTCCTTTGTCACAATTAAGGTCATTATGTGGGCTGGTGGTGGATAATGCATTTATAGTCAGGCTAACATATGGCACCATATTGCCGGAGGCTGCTCTATAGACACCGTTTCTTGGAAATAAGCCCAATTAAACTCATTGAGGCTTATTTTTAAATAAGGGAATTGCTTTCAGACAAGCCTGCGTAGAAAATAAAGCTGCCTTGAACACAGCGGGGTCTGTTCCCCAGTGAAACTGGACAGGCAGTGCTTCTCCTCTTTTATCATTTGTCATCTTTTCATGCTTTCTTCGTTGTTTTTCTTTTTTGGGGGGATATTGCCACTATTTTTGGCAATTGAAGCATGTTAACGTCATGAGCTATCGATCTATTTGGGTGTACATCTACAACAAAATATTGACCTATATAAGATTCATTCATTCAAAATGTGGCATACAGGTAGTCCTCGACGTACGACCCACCGTTGAGCCCAGAATTTCTGTTGCTAAGAGAGACTGTGGCGAAGTGAGTTTTGCCCCCTTTTACGGCCTGTCCTGCCGCCGCTATTGAGCGAATCCCTGCAGCTGCGTAGTTATTAACATGCGTTATAAACATGTTAACATAGTTATTAACGTGTTAAGTGCGCCCGGCTTCCCCGGGGACTTCGATGGTCAGAAGGGGCGCAAAAGGGGAGATCACGTGGCCGTAGGACACTGCAACCGTCATAAGTACATGCCAGTTTCGCAGCATCCACATTTTGATCACGTGACCATTAGGGATGCTGGAAAGGTAAATGGGAAAACGGTCATAAATTACTTCTTTCAGTGCCGTTTGTGACATCGAACAGCCACTAAACAAATGGTTATAAGTCGAGAACCCCCTGTATAATATTATAAATCCTATCTTGATTAAGAAAATAAACTGCTGTTGTTGTTTTTTTAACTCACCGCCCTTCTCTCTTTTGTCCTTTTCAGCGGCCAAGGAAGCTTGTTGCAGCCTTTCATTTACTACAGATTCCTTACACTCCGTTACTCTTCCCGCAGAAATCCTTACTGCCGGTAAGAAGCCAGTGAAGATTACTCACGCGTGAAATTATTATTTTTCCCCCCCATGTTTTATTTATTTTATTTATATAACATTCAATTTCCATCGAACAGTGTGTGGTCTGGGTACAGTTATTTTTAAACAATCATAATCCACATATGTGTTGTATTCATCGCAATAATATTGATAATATAATAATATAATAACAATATTTAACATCATCTTTAACAACTCTTCACGTTAACATTTCCTCTTTTGATGTTTCCTCTTTTCTAACTTCTGTTTCTATTGTCTAGCCCAGTGATGGCTAACCTTTTTGCCGTCGCGTGCCAAAAGCGTGGGGTGCATGGGGGAATCGCGTGTGCGTGCCGATACCCATAATTCAATGCCCCCCGCCCCCCACGCATGCATGCGTGACCGCCCCCCCTTCATACTCCCTGCGCTCTACAGGCTTTCCTGGAGCCTGGGGAGGGTGAAAACTGCCTTCCCCACCCCAGAAGGCCCTCCGGAGGTTGGAAACAGTGCCATAGGTTCGCCATCATGGGACTAGCCATTGATAAAATACATCCCCTATAAAAAAAATATTCAGTTTCTTCTTTATCCTTAATAGTGAGCGTTAAACTATCCATTTCTGCGCATTCTAATATTTTCTTAATAACCTCCTCCTCTGACGGAATCTCATCGTTTTTCCGTTGCTGTGCAAATGCATTTCTAGTTGTGGTTAGTATATGTAAAACCAGATACATAAGTCCTTTTATCATATTTTTCCGGTAGAACGCCCAACAAAAATATCTTTGGTTTCAAGTCTCTGTGTTGCTTTGTCATTTTTTCCAGCCAAGTATGTATTTTTGTCCAGCGTGAAATTACTGTGAGAGCTGCTGGTGTTTCCTCTCGATTTATCTTTCATAGCTATAATTCCATTAAAAAAATGCTTTCACCTTCTCTGCCCGGAGTGTTATAAATTGTGGGAAGAAAACCCAGGTCTAAAAATGATAGGATTTATGCATTTAAGATCCGAAGTTTAATCTCCGGGTTACTTTCTCGTTAATTGGGTTTTGGGACTTCCAGATCAACAATTGTGCTGCTGAACAAAAGCATTGAAAGAGGGATGCCTTTCGAAGCTCTGAAAATCACAAACTTTGTTCAGGTTGCTCCTCGCGTTTTTTTTAGAATTTAGGGTCGACCTTAACAGAAATATACTGTCGGTAGATGAAATTTGGGGTGCATTTTTGTACTTTTTGTACATTCTTGCCAAATTTCTTAGAGCAAGAGTTGTCTCGAGTGGGATCTGTGTGGCTCACTCAGGAGGGGACTTTGCAATATTTCTAGGAGATTTTATGTTGCTGCTGTTAGACAATTTTGCAACTTTTCAGAATTTTGTTTGCTGTCACACGGTTATGTCTGCTTCATCGTTTTTCGTTAGCCACCACAAATACTTTTGAGTTTGTAACGTAAAGACATTAATGATTCAGTTTAGAGTAATAAACAGCCAACTTTTTTTTTCCTACCTTACAGCAATGGGGCTGAGTATCACAGACACTGAGCAAAAATAGGTTGAGAATTAGAAGATTTTTCTGCAATTAAAGTTGACAATCCTTAAATCCTGTTTTGGTTGGTTTTTCTGCCTTTTTTTCTGTTTAGTGGCACTTAACTATTTTTCTTAGCTTCATTTTTAATGTTTGTCTTGCATTATTCTGGCTCATTCCTCTTGACGTTTTCTAATATTCTTTCTAGTTAAAAGTCCCATGGATCTATAAGTTATATTTGGTTTGTGATTTCCTTTGTGCTGGTTAACGGCGCTAACAAAGATCGATGATCATGATGATACTCGAATCCTTCATTCTCCTCCCTTCTTTTAAACCTTTGTCCCTGAGTCATGGCTGTTGAGTTTGCTTAGGCCTTTTTTTAATTGCCTTTTCCTCTTAGATTGTTTTGACGCCGTTTTATACGTCATCTGCCTTATTCTGGCTTCAATTCTGCTTGCATTTATGTTCCTGATTTCCTGTTAGAATGGAGGATGGGCTACTCTTGAAAATCCATTCCTGCACGATTGACAACATAATCAGTATTTAAATTTAGTGTGAATTACAGGTAGTCCTCGACTTACAACCACAATTGAGCCCAAAATTTATGATGTAAAATTTACTTGCTAAGCGAGACAGTTGTTAAATGAATGTTGCTTCATTTTACGACCTATGTTGCCACTCTTGTTAAATGACTCACTGTGGCTGTATGCAACGAAATGTCATTTTAATGTATGCCGATTAGTGTATATTCAAAGTGACAAAGTTGTTATTCTATTCTATTCTATTCTATTCTATTCTATTCTATTCTATTCTATTCTATTCTATTCTTATTTCATTCCATTCCACTCTACTCTAATTATTCATTCTGTTCTGTTCTGTTCTATTCTAGTTAGCAACATGATTGTTAAATGAATCTGGCTTCCCCATTGACTTCGCAAAAGGGGATCACATGATCCCAGGACACTGCAACGGTCATAAAGATGAATCACTTTGCCAAGCATTTGAATTTTGTTTGTGTGAGCCCGGGGATGCTGCATTGGTTTCTAAGCGTGAAAAACGGTCATAAGTTGCTTTTTCAGCGATGTAGCCTTGAACGGTCACTAAGTGAACTGTTGTAAGTCGAGGTCTACCTGTAGCAGAGATGGGAGAGCTGCTGTTTCATGTGAATTTGAAAATATATTTGTCAACATCCTGACAGACGATCCCAAATAAAACAAGCACATTCGAGATCTGCCAACCTCTCAATGCAAAACTTTATTGAGTACATCATTCTGGCACTAATGAAGGCAAAACCAGCCCTAGTTAATTCCCGCGTAAACCCACATTGTTACAACAGATAATTCCCCCTCCCACCTATTAGCGCAGGTGCCCGTTGCCCAATGGAGTGTCCTTGTATTGTTATGAGAAAGAGTCTCTTGGTTTTGGCTGACACCTGGAGATGTGTCCTTGGCTCCCATGGCTTTCCTCCTTGAAATCTGGAACCTGCATTCCTTCTCGCCCTCCCCTCCACCCCCACCCCCCCAGTCTAGTTGAGAAGTGATAATAGTTGCAACGGCATGAACGCGCTTCGAGCTTGAAAATCTGTTTCTCTTTTCAGGACCCTCTTTACGGAACTGAGGATCGTGGTTGAGCATCTCATCATGAAACCGTCATGCCCTCTGTTCCTGCGAAGGCTCTGCGTCAGCAGCATTTCTTTTATAAGCAGACTGGCCCCCACAGTTGCGTAGCTCACCTTGGAAACCCCCCTTGCGTCTCTCTCTCTTTCTCTCTCTCTCTTTCTCTCTAACGAACATTCTGAGCAGCTGGAATTTCTGCTGGTGATTTATATAAATACAGGATCTCAGGCAAGGTTGTATAGAAATGGTTCCTTCCAAGAATCTGTTTTGTGGAGTGTATTTTATCTATATGGGTGGTTGTTTTTTGTTTTTGTTTTTTTAAAAAAAGTCTGTTTTTCTTTCCTCAAGCCGATGTTTCTGTATTTTGTGGACGATGAAACGCCTCTCGTCTTAGGCAACATTTCATCTTTAGGCGAGCATCAATCTGTGTTGTACCATATGGTTTATGTGTCGTGATCTCAGTAATCCCGAAGGGCAAAATGTTTCTTCAAACCCGAGAAACGACGTCAGGCTGTCCTGTCTGGATCATGTCATTAACAAAGCTACGGTTTAGTACTCCTTGGGCTTCGGCATTCGAAATAGCTTCCTACGCGGTACATTTGAGTCAGTATTCCTTCGGTGAATAAATGCAAAGTTCATTAAATCATCCTACTCAACCCAAATCAGTTCTGCACATGAACGATCGGTCTAAACATTTAACGGTGCCCTTCTGATTTACTTAATGCTTTTGAAATGGAAACTCTTCACCCTTTCTCCAGCAATATCTTTTTTTTTTTTTTAAATTTTTCTCGGTACAAGATTTCTGCTACCCGAACGCCCTCTGATTTCGGCTCGCTTCTGAAACTGGGATTCTTTAAAATGCCAATCTGTGACACCTTGGAATAATAAAGATGGATGTTGTGTTTATCCCCAAGGAACTCCTGGTGTTTGTACCCTAAGCATCGCTCAGCTGGACTGCTGCAGTTCAGCCTCTTGGGGAGATTCCTAAACCACAGTTGAAACCAGGGGTGGGATTGAAAAATTATAGCAACCGATTCTCTGCCCGGTTGCTGGGTGGGCGTGTGTGGCCTACTTGGCCTCCTGCACCACAGTGTGTGTGTGTGGGGGGGTGTTTTCGTCCTCCCCAGCCTCCGGAGGCTTTCCCTGAGCTTCCGGGAGGGCACAAACGGCCTCCCCTGGGTTCTGGGGGCCAGAAACGGGCCCATTTCCAGACTTCTGGGAGGCCTGTTTTTCGCCCTCCCAGAGCCTCCACATAAGCCCTGCACTCACTGGGCATCTAAAACAGGCCGCGTGGAGACTCCTGGGGAGGGGCGGGGTGGCCGGGGCCAGCCAGTCCTCACAACTACCGGTTCGGCGAACCAGATGTAAAATTAGCATCCGGTTTCCCCGAACCGGTTGAATCCCGCCCCTGATTGAAACCCGGTCTATAGAAGTTGCATGGAAGCATCACAATACATTTACAAGCGGTCAGGGAAGACGTCCCTGTAAGGCTGAAGCAGAACTAGTCTTTAAAATACAAAATGTGCCTCTCCTTTCCTTTCAGCTTGTGGGTCTGTTTGTGTTGGCAGCCACTGTCCTGCCACTGAAAGGAACTGGAAAGGCACATGAGTATTTTCATCCCTGCTTCTCACCTTAATCAGGTATGGCGGTGTGAGGTGCACGGGTGTGGAGACCCGAAAGATTTCTCCCTGCGCAGCTGTGTATAGCTGTACCAAGAAACATCTCACCGATTGTGGTGGCGATGGTGTCAGTGGTGGGTTTCGCCGTGTGCACACTCGCCTTGCGCACATGCCTTCTGCATATCCTCCTGGCCTTTTGTGCATGCGCTTTGCTTGTGCGCAGGCCTTCCATGCCTGCCCCCGGCCTCAAAACCGTGGCTAAATAGGAAGGCATTATGCTGGGGCAAGTTTGCACAAACCGGTACGAACCGGCTGAAGACCACCTCTGGATGGTGTGTCGGGTGGGTTCTACTTATCTTTACTACCGGTTTGCAACGGGATCGTGCTCGTTTGCTTTGCTTGCGCATGCACAGATCGCTGATGACAACATCCGGGGCAATGGGTGGGGCCTCCTGCCGGTTTTAGTACCGGTTCTTGCGAACCGGTCTGTACCGGGGGCAACCCACCACTGGCTTGTGTGTCTATATGCACTGTTGAGAATAACATAGCAGCAAATACCAGTGTTTCCTCAACCGTGGCAACTTTAAGACGTGTGGACTTCAACCCCCAGACTCCCACGGCTGGCTGGGGAATCCTGGGAGCTGAAGTCCACACCTCTTAAAAGTTGCCAAGGTTGAGGACCCCGCTGCCCCTTGGATGTAAGTGGGGAATCGGTGGCCATGCTGGGTTTAGCCACCCCATAGGCTTAAGGCTGAAATTGCTGAACAGGGACACAACGGACTGCAATCTGGCTCATCCTGTCTGTGACTTCTTCGTAGGCATCTATTTGACGACCATTAAATACAGGCAGTCCTCGATTTAACGACAGTTCGTTTAAGTGGCTGTTCCAAGTTTCAACGGCACTGGAAAAAGTGGCTTGTGACTGTGTTTCGCTCTTGCGACCGTTGCCGCGTCCCCATAGTCACGTGACCAAATTTTGGATGTTCGGCAACGGGCTCCTTATTTATGACGGTTTCCATGCCCCGGGGTCATGTGACCGCCCAACAAACCAAAATCAACGGGGAAAGCCAGATTCACTTAACAACCTTGTTGCTGACGACGGTAGCGAGTCACTTAACAAACTGTGGCAAGAAAGGTCGTGAAATGGGGGCAGAACTCAACCAGAGTTGAGACAGACTTAACCAAAGTCTCACTTAACCACTGAAATTTTGGGCTCAGCGGTGGTCGTACGTCGAGGACTGCCTGTATTGTCTCAGCGGTTACTTTTAGCGCCTTGCTATAAATCTTGGTTCGATTACAGAACTCAACTTTTTCTGTGTTTCCTGCACGTTTCATCTAAATTTTGGCGTTTCTCCCAGGTATATGTTTTAGGCCCTGATGGTTTATTTCAGTGGCGAAACGTAAAATTTGTTACTAATGGTTCTGTGGGCGTGGCTTGGTGGGGGGTGTAATGTGACAGTGGGCGTGGCCAACAAGAATAAACAAAGTCTGGCAAAGATTGGCAACCAGCCCAGAAAACAAGATATGATAAGACACTCACTCTCCAAAATGCTCTGTAATAATTACACGTCGTTTCCAGCAAGAAATTACTGAGTGCGACTTAAATAGGCTAAGGGAGTGGCCAATTATCCTCAAACCTTACTCTCGAGGAGACCTCCTCCTCCTGAGTAGCCACTCCTGCGTGCTCGAGCATTGAGGAGAGGCTCCTCCACTTCGCTCTCTCCACTTGAAGGAGCCTCTGGAGGTTCTGAAGGCCCAGGCTGAGTCTCTCTGCCTCTGGCACCACATCCTCTTCAGCCTCCTCGCTGTCCGACGCGAGCGCCGGCTGCTGGCGCGACCCCACACCATCCTCCTCGTCGTCGGGATCAGCCACGATCCGCGCAGGCCGCTGGCGGGCCACAACACTCACTGAGAATATATCTGCTGGAGAAAAAACTCCTCATTGGAAACGGGAAAGGCATCCGGCCAGTAAACATTCAACTCAGCTCCATTCAGACTCCACCCCGCAAGGGATTATGGGGTCATTAAAAGAAGAAGACGATTAAAAAAGATTAAAGGGCTCTTAGCGGGTGCCCTCTCATTCTTTTGCTAGCTGTTAAGAGCGAGAAAAAAAATACACGCAGGGACTAAGCTTTATATATAGCACTTTGCAGATTTGCTTCTGAAAGACCTTGGGCTCCCCATTCCTTTTATTAAATAGGGATGCCCGGCTGAAAAAGTGTACGTACCACGCTTTTTAAAATGGTTTTGCAGAGCGATGGTTGATGGATGCATTAGCACCGGTGCGGCCAGCATCACTGAGCTGTAAAGGGCAAAATGGATGGGTTAGCCTTGGAGGGGAAAAAAAAAAAATTAAAGCATTCGTTTTGCCCTTGAAAAACCATCAGGGGAAGGAGAAATAAAATTATTTCCAGAAATAATCCGAATATTTTAACTCCATCCATTTTGCCGAGGTTTTCAACCTGGCCTGCAGCCCAAGGCATTTATTTCTCTTTTTTTTCCTTGCAAGTTAGTTAGGCTAGTTTTGTTTGGCATGCATTATATATTCCTTTTTTCTTTTCTTTTTTTTTTTTTATGGTGTAGAGAAGTTGGTCTCTTGCCCTTGGAATAACAGAATCATTTTTAGGTAAGCAGATTGCTGCTATGCATCTCAAGATGCCATGGGCTTGAGAGCATAAATTAAGGTGGGGTGGAGTGTGTGGAATTGAAAATTTCATCATTTTTCCCCCCCCCCTTGTCTTCGAGGACCGAAGGAGCACAAAATGCTAATGCTGGCCTCCGAGGGGAAATAGTTCTCCGGCATATTTGAAGAAAAAATGTGAAACCCTTTCAAAAGAAATCTAATAAGCATAATCGTGGCAGCCTGCTTTCTCTCTCTCTCTCTCTCTCTTTTATTAACGCCGCAATTTAGTGGCCCCCGCTGATTTACGAATTGGATCACAATGGTAAATTATCCAATGGATAAGAAGTGCTGAGATCTGTATGGGTTTGGAGGGCTGCTTAAATCAGCAAAAAATAAAAAATAAAATGATAAATTTGATGGCCTGAAAATTGGAACTACCCAGGGCCTTCGGCAGGGATAAGGCAAAATACTTCTTCCCCCTCCCACCCATTATTATTATTATTATTATTATTATTATTATTATTATTATTATTATTATTATTATTATTATTATTATTATTATTATTATTATTATTGGTTAATCTTTAGTGAGATTCACAGCCTTTGAGGCTGGTTAATAGCTCAGCAGCTCGAGTCCTAACCAAGGACCTAGGAACTGTTAAGGTATCGTCGGAGGATGTAAGCTGTTCCGAGTAAGGTGTTTTTTTGTAGAGTCAAAATGTTCAAATCTGGCAAATTTAGAATTTCTAAATAGCGAGGTAGCCCTTTGGGTATTGCTCCAAGGGCTCCAATTACAATCGGGACAACACACGATTTCTTTTTCCACAGTCGCTCAACTTCAATTTGCAAGTCCTGGTACTTTGTGATTTTTTCTTTCCTCCTCCTCTTCTTCTTCTTCTTCTTCCTCCTCCTCCTCCTCTTCCTCCTCCTCCTCCTCCTCCCAAATAGGTAACACCATCAGCTAAAAAGGAAGGGGATTCACTGATGATGTCAGTGTTGGGTAAGGCAGCATCTGCTAGAAAGTAACTGAGCTCAGAGACCCCTCACTTGGTCAGGAGGAACCTGCTTCCAAGTAAACATGTAGGATCTTGCAAAAGGAAAGATCTGCCCCCACCCCCCCGCATATCTCAAAACCAGCACCAGTTTTTCAGGTTTTGAGCTGAGCTCTGCCGATGAGTCAGAACAGAACAGAATTGCAGAGTCGGAAGGGACCTTGGAGGTCATCTAGTCCAACCCCCACCCCGCCAAGCAGGAGCCCGTACACTATTTTTGACAGAGGGCAGTCCAGCCTCTTCTTGAAAGCCTCCAGTGATGAAGCTCCCACAAATTCTGAATAACAATAATAACAGCATAACATAGTCGGAAGGGACCTTGGAGGTCATCTAGTCCAGCCCCCCACCCACCCAAGCAATCCAATCTCTTTAAAGCTTCCAGTGATGCAGCATCCACAACTTTTTTTTAAAAAAAGTTAATTTTATTAAATATGCAATTTAAAAACATTAGATTTGGTGCGACTTGTCTGGTACATACTTTTCTAACACTTTTTCTTTTGTGAATATTACAATATAATATCATGCATATTCCATATATACTTTTTGTACATTCAATCACACTTCAGTTACATACATATTCCCTTCATATCTATTCAAATCCAATTGATTCCTATCTTAATATTTCTTAATTTAATTTAATTTATTTTTCTCCCCTTTTCTTCACTCTTGTTTCTAATTCGCCATCCCTACATTCTTCCTTTTCTCTAGCCATTTATAAAATGCATTCCAGGTTACGTAGAATTCCGATTCATCTTTATCTTTGAGATGTTAAGGAATATGCGCAGAGTAACCCTTGAGTAGCAAGGTTGTGCACATGAGAAAACGGCGGAGAGTGATTGTGAGTAAGCACTGTCAATACACAGACACACTGAGTTGTGATATTCTTTTACTTTTAGGAAAAAGCAAAGCAAAGTCCAATAAACAATCCAGGTCATACACAGATAAAGATAGCTAAATTGTCAATCCAGGGATATTCCAAGAACAAAGTCTTCTTACCAGTTGTTGTAGTCATATGCAATAAAACAGTTCTTTTTGGAGTTGCAAACAGGAAAAAGTACAGCAGTAAAACAATCAGTAAAACAGTAGAAAACAACAAGTAGCAATGATCAATCAGTGACCATGCAGAGAGAACAGGCAGATAGGAGCAGAGGTAGCAATAATAATGTAATAAGAAAAATAAGCCATGATTCAAGCTTCCACTTAAATACATTGGCTACAGAGCTAGCCAATCAGAATACAGTATGATGCAATACAGCATGACAGCCTTAAAGCTATACATTACATTTTGACTGCAAACATGCATTGATGGTTTATATATATATGGCCAACCCAACCAGTTAGGCAATAGCCAAATGAGGACCCAGTTTGTGGGGGCAATAAGCTGACTTTGTATAAATATACAAAAGTATGAAGGCTATTGCTTAACGCACTGTAAGCCGCCCTGAGTCTCCGGAGAAGGGCAGCATATAAATCAAATTTAAAAAAAAAAAAAAAATAGCCATTCCCTAACAAGCTCCATTGTTAACCTGTCCATTTCTGCACAGGTCAATATTTTGTTCATTATTTCTACCTCCTGTGGGTTCTCTCTGCATTGATATTTGCACAAAATTTACGCACCTTCCGCCGTGCCCTCGAGACCTTTTTATTTCAACAGGCTAGCCTGGCCTAACTTCCCTTTTAATTGTAAATTGTAAATTTGTTTTAAAACATTAGGGGAGTTTTAATTTGTTTTGGGCCAAATTATTTAATGGGTTTTTTATATTGTCTTTTAAATTTTGTAGTTTGTGTGCTTTATCTTTTTGGCTGTTCACGGCCCTGAGTCCTTCGGGAGTAGGGCGGTATGTAAATCCAAAAATAAAATAAAATAAATAAAAATAAAATTGGAAATGCGGAGCATCTACAATTTCTGAAGTCCCTGTGGATGTCCTGTTTTCCAGGCAAGAAGGCTTGATTTGTTGCCTTCCCCTCGGAATTTCCTCCCCCACCCCTTTCCCTGTCCAATCCAGAGCTCTAATTCATCCTGGGGAACCAAACTAACCAAGATTAACTTGGTTTTTAGAGAGCAAGAGGAGCACTGATTAAAACGGGCTGTCCCATTTCAGGCGGCGGGGGCGGGACGAAGAGAAGAGAGAGGAGCATCCCCGCAAGGTGAAACCAGGGGGAGAAATGGTTACGCCCGAACAGGAAATGACGTAGGAGAAAAAAAAACACGCTTTCTCCCTCTTATCGTTGTTGTATTGCCCTTCAAGGCGGACCATAGAGACGAAGAAGACAGAGCGGCACGGGTTTCTTTTTCTTTCTCGCCCCCCCCAACATCCGGTTTCCGAGACTCCGCCTTCCCAAAATGGCGGCACCTCATCTGTGGAGAACCGGCCGGGCGAAGAGTCACCCATGAGGCGATTTCCTCGCCGGCCTCCTTCTCCTTTCGCCCTTAGGCCGAGCGCGGGAGGAGGATGCTGCCGGCTCTGGCCGCTCAGCGGAAGGGATGGCGGTGCTTTTACCAGCTGCGGCTGCTGCTGCGGCGGCGGGGAGGCCTTTGCCCGCCGGTCTGTCCCGGTGAGTGTGGCCGGCGGGGGGTTTCTTGACCTCTGAGGGGGCCTGAAAGGAGCTACAAGGGCCCCTCTTGGCCCTTCCAGGGAGGGAGGGGCGGCTTTTGGGGGGAGAGGAGGGTATTAAAAAACGGCAGTCCTCGATCTATGACCATAATGGAGCCCCCACCATTTACGTCGCTAAGCGAGACGCGGGTTTAAAAAGTCTTTTGGCAAGAGGCTTTTTCTGGCATTGGGAGTCACGATTAGCAGTTTTCCCCTCAGAAACTCAGTCTAAACCCATCAAGTTGCTGTGCCTCAGGTAGTCCTCGATTTACGACCATAATGGAGCCCCCACCATTTGCGTCGCTAAGGGAGACGCGGGTTTAAAAAGTCTTTTGGCAAGAGGCTTTCTGGCATTGGGAGTTCACGATTAGCAGGTTTTCCCCTCAGCAACTCAAGTCTAAACCCATCAAGTTTTTGGTGCCCGCCATGTAGTCCTCGACTTACGACCGTTCGTTTAGTGACCGTTCCAAGTCACGGCGGCACTGTGGGGGGGGGAGAGAAGAGTGACTCGGGACCGTTTTATATACCCAACTTGTTGCGGCATCCCCTGTGGTTGAAATGCAGCGGGGCTTGGTGGCTGACTCACATTTATGACGACGGTCGCAGCTTCCCGGGATCCTTTTGCGACCTTCCAACAAGCAAAGTCAGTGGGGGGGAAGCCAGAGTCGCTTAACCACCTGGGTGACTTTAACGTCTCAACTGCGGCGGTTCACTGAACAACCCGGTCAGGAAAGGTCGTAAAACGGGGCAAAACAGACTTAACCAATGTTTCACTGAAGAAGAGAAATGTTGGGGGGCCGTGTGTTCGTAAGTCGAGGACCACATGTATTTTGTGTGATGGTTTTGAATAGCGGAGGTGACATGTGACTGTCTTGACCAAGGATCTTTAAAACACTCAAAAGAGCCATTTGGACTCGTTTCCCACAGAAAAGAAAACACCGGGAGCCACAAAACCCTTCCCGTGCCTGACTATTTCTTGAGCAGCCACAAAAAACTAGCATATGTAGTTGAATTAAACTTTGTTTTCTTCTGAAACTTTTCTTTTCTTGGATTTATTCATGGTTGGCCTACCAGGGGTTGAAAAGCTCAATAAATCGCCTGCCAGTGAGTGTTGCACATTGGCAGTTGGGATGCATATTTTTGAGTGACAGGGAACCACAGCAGAGGGGTGAAAGAGCCACATGTGGCTCCAGAGCCGCAGGTTTGACCCCTGGTGTTGACAGTATGTCCGCCTTTAGAATTAATCAGGATTTTGATCAACGGTTGACCCGTGGGTCTGATTCCTATCCTATGCTTTTTATTTATTTATTTATTTGTGTTTTTGACTTACCCACCTCACCCCAGAGAGGACTCTGGGCAGTGTAGAATAAAATATTAAATATGAAAATATAAATGCAATACATAAGCATTCAACATTTCAAAAGAAGTAAGGGGTAATTAGACACTCTTAAAATGAATTGAAAGACGAAGGGAGGGGAGCACCAGCCAGCCCCATGGTTGCATGCTTCTCTGGGCTCTCCACATGGGACTGCAAAGAGCCTTGGTAGTACAGTGGTCTAAAGCACCCTGTTATTAAGACCAGCTGCCTGCAATTACTGCAGGTTCAAATCTCGCCAGGCTCAAGGTTGACTCAGCCTTCCATCCTTTCTAAGGTAGGTAAATTGAGGACCCAGTTTGTGGGGGCAATAAGCTGACTTTGTATAAATATACAAAAGGATGAAGGCTATTGCTTAACGCCTTGTAAGCTGCCCTGAGTCTCCGGAGAAGGGGCGGCATATAAATCAAATTAAAAAAAAGAAAAAGCTATGGTTTAATATGTTGACAAGACCCACCGCTCCAGAGCTTTGGGAGCAGAGGTGTAATTGCTTGCAAGATTGTTCTGCTTTGTTAGCATTCATTCTGTAGAAGCCTAAATGTACCACTTGGTATCCATTCCAATGTTACTTCTGCGTTGAGAATATGATTTTTTTTTTAAAAAATCAGGGCTGTCCAACTTCGGCAGCTTCAAGACTTGGGGATTTCAACGCCCAGAATTCCCCAGCCAGGCTGCTAGGGAATTCTGGGAATTGAAGTCCACTAGTCTTGAAGTTGCCACAGTTGAACACCCCTGTTCTAGACTGAGTAGACCCCTGAACCAGCAATGACTGGCTTTTTATGTGTTAAGTGAAAATCAAACCTAATATTGCATGGGAACCCGACTATTAGCTGCATGCATAGATTTATTTTTGCTTGTAAATATATCAAGTTCAGATCATTTTGTGTAATGTCAGTACACAAAATGAAAGGGGGGGGAAGGCTCACTCTGTTTAAATACTTCTCTGTCTCGTTGTAAGATACATCTTGTCTTATTTATTGTTTTGCAAATCTTTCTCTGCAGCCTTAAACTATTCTATTTAAAACAGAAGCTATAACTTTACTGCATCCCGTTAGCGAGCATAATAAATTGTTCCCGATGAGTGGAATTTGGGGAACGTGAAGTAAATAAACTTAGTATTGGAGAAATATTTTAATTTGCCATAAAACGGTTCGGCAATACTAACATTTATTGTTTCGTAATCACGTGTGAGATCCAAAAGTACATTATCTGGTACTTCTTGGCTTTTTAAAAAATTTCCTTTGCACGGGACTGCTATTTTCTTTCCGCTGTATCAGGTTTAGTGATAACCAGTGTTCCATTTGGGAAAAGTTCCGTCTCATTTGAATATCCTTTTCCCTCCGCCAGCCTTGATCTGTTCTCTGCAACCTTCCTATTGTCCTTTGGTAAACCCATCTAGTAAACATTTCAATAATCATAACAGTTTGATGTCTTCTCACCTGGTTTTTAGTATTGACCAAAGGTGTTCTTCTGCCTTCTAAAACTATCATCTACTTTCATGTTTCCATCAGGCTGGCAAGTTCCCATTAAACCTGGGAGACTCCTGGCCATTCTGCCAGGTAGGTCTCTCCCTCATCCCGCCAGTCAAGTCAGAGCTTATTCCTCCAACGATCAGAAGAACAGCACAAGAACTCCAGATGCCAGTTCTTCAGGCTCAGAAGGCAGTGCGCAGAAAACAGCGTCCGGTAGGTTCATCCCGTTCACAACCTGCGTTGAAGGGGTCAGCGTAGCTGCTCCTCTTCGCTCCAGAGATTTCTTCGATAGCGACGCTGTAATGAAGTGATTAGAATTAACCAGGTTTAAACCCAGAGATTTCTCTTTGTCGCGACTTTGAATCGTCTGACAACGATGGCAGAAGGCACCGCTGATTCAGGATGTTTTCTCTCTCAGCGATCCTGCTTCCCCTAAAAGTTATCCACCGCTTTTGATTTGCCTGTCATATTTCAATACTTTGAAATACAGGCAAGCCTCGACTTATGACCACAATTCAGCCCAAAATGTCTGTTGCTAAGCGAGACGTTTGCTAAGTGAATTTTGCCCCATTTTACAACTTTTCTTGCAGCGGTTGTTAAGTGAGTCGCCACGGTCATTAACTTAGTAACCTGGTTGTTAAGTGAATCTGGCTTCTCCGTTGATTTTGCTTATCAGAGTGTCATGCAAGGGGAATGCATGACTCCGGACACTACAGCCGTCATAAATATGAACCAGTGGTCAAGCTGTAAATCACGTGACTGTCGGGATGCTGCAACGGTGATAAGTGTGAAAAGCGGTCATAACTCACTTTATTCAGTGCCGTTGTAACTTGGAACAGTCACTGAATGAACTGTTGTAAGTCGAGGACTACAATATACAATAGGACTACAATATAGAGGACTACAATATACAATATATTTTGGACTTCACTCCCTGAAATCGTCCATCCTTTAATTAAATAAGTGAGGCTTGCTTTCTTTTGAGCAGTATGTTTTTGTTAAACCTTTGAGATTCAGGTAGAGAGAAGATGCGTAACATTACTTGAATAACCAATAATCCGTTAAGATTAACTTGTTACGTGACTCTTTTTCCTGATCAGAGTTTACACGTTAATTTTTCAAACCCCCCCCCTGTTTGCTTTACAGGGGGGAAAATACTACTGGGAAGTGTGAAAGGAATTGAATTTGGCTTCTAGCTCTGACTTCCCCATTGCAAACATGCGACTGTAATTTTAATGCTGCAAAGATAAGAACGGAAAACAACTTTTAGCCATCTTCTAGCTTTTTAAAAAATACTAGTTCTATTGGGAACCAACACTATTTTCAAGGATGCTCAACAAGTTTCTACTGTGTATTGGAACAAATAAAAACCTGTACGTCTATTCTGTTTATCTTATTTAATGGGAAAGATTATTCTGATTTTGTTGCCTTGTCCACCCTATTTTCTCCAAGTTCAAGGAGAAATTCTTGTCTTAAAATCAGGTTGTTGTGTGTTTTTTTTTAACTAATTCATGCCATGAGTCAAGCATGCTTGTTATTAACAGAAGAGACTCTCTTGCCAAGATCTTCCATTCAGAAGACAAATTCTAATGTCTTTAATTTAGTGGAATTAATTTCAATTTACCGGTAGCGGATATACGGCATCTGTCCAATTCCAGGGAATAAAGCAACAGTATAGTAACTTTTTTACTGAGGTCATAACTCAATACAGTATTGTTGAGGCTGCTAATTAAAGATGTATGATCATGTATCATTCTGTGATACATTTTACTCTTAGTGAAATCAGTGGTATTGTAGAATGCAAAAGAATATTTCAGAGCTAAAAAAAAATCTCATTTCCTTTCTTTCTGACACTAAGACAAAATATCACAATCTATCCACAAGACAGGTGTTTCTTTCGTTGTGTCCTTACAATATAAAGGAACTTTTTGGTGGGAAGTGAACCAGTTAAAATTTGAATTGCGTAATAGCGAGGCCCAGGAGGGAAAGAAATCATTGGAAGATTTGTGTAGAAAATTTGAAATTGCTTTCTTCCAATGTACATGTTGTGGTCTCCCAGCAGCCTGCGGAGCTGGCAGCGGAGTCAGACAGTGAGGAGGCTGGGGAGGAACATGGGCCAGCCCTGGAGTCTGGGGAAGGCTCGGACGAGGGCTCTGCATCTGAGGCAGAGATGGAGCCAGGGCCATCTGGGAGTTTTGCACAGACTCCGGAGCCTCCAGAGTCCGATATCAGAGAGACAGAGGAACAGGAGGAGCCTGTTCCTAGTGTGCACATGCGCAGAGCTGCCAGAAGGCAAGGACAGTTCAAACAAAAGGGACAACTCGGGAGTGAGGCCTGGAGATGATTGGCCCCTCCCATAAGGTTTAAAAGAGGAGCAAAGGAACGTGGGCCCTTTGCAGGAAAACAACATTGTTAATTCTGTTTCCAGTCAGCATCTCTGTTTGATTCTGGACTCTGTGTGGCTTTGCCAAGTAGGTCTTTGGCAGAGTGTCAAGGGAGATAAAGGTTGGTGATTATCCCGAAGGACTTCTCCCAAAGGACTTTTTGCAACTAATTGGAACTCAGCTGTGAATGAACGTATTCACAGCTGTTGCAATAAAATAGGTTTTTGGGACTACTTGTGTGTTTTAATGATTCAGGAACAACAGTCCGTTCCATTTGCCAAATAATGCTGTCCCAATATCTTAATGTTTTTTTCTTACGACGCAAACACAGCAATACAACTATGTCTTTTATTTTTCCAGCCCGAGACACTATCAATCAGATTCCTTTCCCACAGCAACCAATTCAAGTAAAAGGTAATTGATGTCCTTCTGTGGGCATGCATAGAAGTTTAAGATGGTCTTAGAATCCCTTTTTGATAAAACTACCAAAGATGATAATCTGTATTTACCCACAAGGGCCTTCAGTCTCCGAATTCAATTTAATTCTTAAATAAATCCATTCTTGATTGGTAATAAACGCTCATTCTCACTTCTCTACTGACTGAGAAACTGCTTTTGATTTGTCATTCACTTTTCAAGTTTTACAACCAGATCACATCTAATCTCTCTGACAAGTTAGAATAAATGTTGGTGGCTTTAATCCAGTAGGTGAAAATGTGTTACATTAGTACAAGGAGTCCTTGACCTGCGACCATAATTGAGCCCAAAATTTCTTCTGCTAAGTGAAACATTTGTTAAGTGAGTTTTGCCCCATTTTATGACTTTTCTCAAGACATTTGTTAAGTGAATCACTGCAGTTCTTAAATTAGTAACATGGTTATTAAGTGAATCTGGTTTACCCATTGAATTTGCTTGTCAGGTCACAAAGGGGGATCATGTGATTCCGGGGCATTGCAGTCGTCATAAATGTGAATCAGTTGTCAAGCATCTGAATGTAAATCCCATGATCATAGAGATGCCGCAACGATCCTAAGTATGAACAATGATCATAAATCATTTTTTTCAGTACCATTGTAACTTCGAACAGTCACTAAACAAACTCTTGTAAGTCGACTTCCGACTTATATCTTCCAAGCTCCAGAAACCCTCCGAGTGTAATGCTTTCCCCCTTCTCTTTTCAAGTGAAAGCTGTGCTTAAAAAAAGAGAATATGGACCAAAGTACACAAAGAATAACTTCATCACTGGCGTGAGAGCAATCAGTGAATTTTGCCTTAAGTCCAGGTACGTTCATCTCTCAGATTTTAAATTTGAACGACATGCCGCTCCCATATGACACCTCTCCTGCGCGAGCTGCACTGGCTTCCTGTGGTCTTCCAGGTGCACTTCAAGGTGTTGGTGACCACCTTTAAAGCGCTCCATGGCTTAGGGCCAGGGTATCTGCGAGACCGCCTTCTGCCGGCAATAGCCTCCCACCGACCGGTTTGCTCGCACAGAGAGGGCCTCCTCAGGGTGCCGTCAGCCAGACAGTGCCAGCTGGCGACCCCCAGGGGGAGAGCCTTCTCTGTGGCAGCCCCTGCCCTCTGGAATGATCTGCCCCCTGAGATACGCACGATATCAGACCTCCGGACTTTTCGTTGGGCCCTGAAAACAAACTTATTCCATCTAGCTGGCCTGGCTTGATCCCATCCTCTCAGTTTTAATTGAATTCGGTTTTAATTGGGTTGTTTTAAACCTTGGGCTGAAATTATTTAATTGTTTTTTAAACTGTTTTTAAATTTTATATGCAATGTTTTATCTTGGCTGTACACCGCCCTGAGTCCCGCAGGAGAAGGGCGGTATAGAAATAAAATAAAATAAAATAAATAAATAAATGGTGTTTTTCAAAGTTACTACAACTTTACAAGTACGAGTGAGTGGTGAAAATTGCTACCAACAAGAGGCACCAAATTCTGCAGTACCTTGGTACTCAACTGCTTCGAAATTCATCGAATTTGGTACTCAGTGCATTTTTACATGAACTTTTTGTCCCCGTACTCATTGTTTATTTGGTACTTAGAGCCTTGGTGGCGCAGTGGTTAGAGTGCAGTACTGCAGGCTACTTCTGCTGACTACCGGCTGCCTGCAATTTGGCAGTTCAAATATCACCAGGCTCAATGTTGACTCAGACCTTATAATCTTTGCTTTTCTTCTTCTTCTTTTTTTTTTCCTGTCTCCTTCAACAGTGATCTTGACCAACTTAGGAAAATCAAACGACGAAGCCCACATGACGATACCGAAGCTTTCACTGTGTTTTTGAGATCAGAAGTGGAAGCTAAGTAAGAGCATCTTTGAAAAGGTTATCTTAAGTAGAGATTTTACTTTCTAACGCTTTCCTGTCAAGTTCACACAATTTGCTCATTAGCTGGTAAACCGTGTTAACTTAAGTCATTTTTGACTCTCATTTAGTTGTGGTTTCTTCAGGCAATAAAACCAGAGTTCAGAATGTTGACTGATTTTTTTTTTCATTGGTGCCTTAGGGGGAATGGAGAATGCTTAATTTGTGTTTTCCAGGGTGGATTTAAATCACTAGTAAAAAGGCTTGATTTAAATCAACTCGATTTCAGTCATAATTTTTAAAGAGCACGTGTCATCTCTGTCCCACAGCAGCTTCTCCTCTGACCCACTATTGACTCACCGACAGTCCCATTCATTTTAATGGGACGGCTGGTGATGCAGCAGTGACACCACAAGGTGAGAGACGTAGTGGGCAGCAAATGAGTGGATGCCCTCTAACAGGCACTGCCAGGATGGATCTGAAATGACAGGTGCTCTTTAATATTATATGTATAAGCTGCTTAGAAGGTTTCACTTTCATTTTTACTGCTTCCCCTTCCTCCTCACACTTAAGAGTGGTACAGATGCATTTCTCTTCAAACAGTCAGTTTGTAGTGTACATAGATTTGCAAAACAATGGGATAAAGGAATATTCCTGAACTTTGTTTTATGATTTATCTCATGGTTAACGGCGAAATTGTGTGAATGCATCAATGCAGCGCATGCTATCACAGCTTGCAGAGCTTGGATTCGTTGAATGGATTTACCAAAAATGTAAATATTGCAGGATATACAGCCTCATGCTACATAACTAGGCTCCATTTCATGCTGAATAAACTAAATTATTAATGTATCTTAAATAGAAACCCTTTATCTTTACTCCAAAAGCATTTTATTAAAATAAATTTGATAAAAATAAAAAAAAATCTGATTTAATTTTTTTAAAAAAATCCATTTAAAAAAAAAAAGGCATCAGTCTTTATCCATCCTGGTGTTTTCCCAACCATCTAACCAATCATCAGATTAGACAAGAATCTTAAAAAATAGTAGGGAATAAAAGCATTGCCAAAGCATTTTGACTAAACCACATAAACAACGCTTTTCGTATTTCTCTTTTTTTCAACATGGCGCACTTAAGAGACAGCAGAGCTCATGTTGTGACACAGCAAATTGTGCATCTCTTGTTGATTCTTGCTGTGTTAATGAAGCTATCCAAGGGGAAATAATGAAGGTTGAATTGTGTTAAATCTGCTGTGATCCAGATAAATTGCAATAAGAGCACCCAACTTACCATTCAAGTCATCCAGGTAGCAGCATGTTGGGAGGACGCCTGCTTGAATCCTAATGACAGCTTGATTCAGGAAGAGTTAAACACTTCTTTCAAAATTAGCAGGCTCCTCCCCCTTCTTCCCTTCCCTTAGCTTGGTTAACATCCTGTTAGACCATAGACCAGAAAACATAGTTTGTTCCATGCAACTGGGTTATCATGGATATGCTGGATGACTGTTCTTGTGCCATCTTCACTTGGACAATAAACCACAAACACAGCTGTCTGAATATGGTACTGTGTATTCACACCAACTCTCAGTATTCTGGGCCCATAACCAATGTTGAGGAATATGCGCAGAGTAACCCTTGAGTAGCAAGGGTATGCACATGAGAAATGGCTGAGAGTGATTGTGAATAAGCACTCTCAATACACAGACACACTGAATTGTGATATTCTTTTACTTTTAGGAAAAAAGTAAAGCAAAGTCCAATAAACAATCCAGGTCATACACAGATAACAATAGTTAATTTGTCAATCCAGGGATATTCCAAGAACAAAGTCTTCTTACCAGTTGTTGTAGTCATATGCAATAAAACAGTTCTTTTTGGAGTTGCAAACAGGAACAAGTACAGCAGTAAAACAATCAGTAAAACAGTAGAAAACAACAAGTAGCAATGATCAAGCAGTGATCATGCAGAGAGAACAGGCAGAGAGGAGCAGAGGTAGCAATAATAATGTAATAAGAAAAATAAGCCATGATTCAAGCTTCCTCTTAAGTACATTGGCCACAGGGCCAGCCAATCAGAATACAGTATGATGCAATACAGCATTATAGTCTTAAAGCTATACAATACATTTTGACTGCAAACATGCATTGATGGTTTATATATATTGCCAACCCAACCAGTTAGGCAATAGCCATTCCCTAACACATCCTATTTTGTTAGCTCAGGTAAATGTCTTACTTCTTACATCCATGTATTTCACCTTCCAGAGAGCACGTCACAGATTCCCCCTTTTTTTCATTAGTCAAAAGTGTTGGCAAGTCAGATCTGTCTCTTTTTCCCCACTTCGTAAAAACAGGTCTATAGAAGTCTGGGGAAGCCCCGAAGCTCTTGCTCGAGAGAGAAAAAGGCGCATAGAAGCCGAAAGGGAATACATGGAAAGTAAGTGTAAAACACACTTCCGGAAGCGCTTCATGGTTTTGATTGCAAGGGACATCCAGTGGTGTTATTTAATTAACTTGCGTTTTTCTGTGTGTGGCTCCTAAGATCTTCTGGAAGTAGATTTAATTAGAAGCAGGGGAGGCTGGGTTGATGAGTGGTGCGGTGGCCTAGAGGTGGAGCCTCTCGCCTTACAATCAGGAGGCTGTGAGTTCAATCCTAGGTAGAGGCAGATATTTCTCTCTCGGCACAATGAGAATATATCTACCGAATCAAACTCTGCATTGGCGACAGGAAAGGCATCCAGCCAGTAAACACTCAGCTCCATTCAGTTGCTCAGACTCCATCCTCCCCCCCTCGGCAAGGGATTATGGGGTCGTTAAAAGGATGATGATGATGAGGGGAGGCTGGGTTGAATTGGGTTTGAGATATTCGGTCATTATGAGTGTTCTGAATTTGTATTTCACTTCATTGACTACAAGCCTCTTAGAATCGTTTGATGTTCCTCGACTTACGACCACAATTGATCCCAAAATTTTGATTGCTAAGTGAGACATGCGTTAAGTGAGTTTTGACCCATATTACGACCTTTCTGGCCACAATTGTTAACTGAATTATTAAGTTAGCGGCAGGGTTGTTAAGTGAAACTGGCTTCCCCGTTGACTTTGCTTGTCAGAAGGTCGCAAAATGGGATCACGTAATCATGGAATGCTGCGACCATCATAAATATATAATTCAGTTGCCAAGCTTCTGAATTTTGATCCCGTGACCATGGGGATGCTGCAAAGGTCGTAAGTGTGAAAAACGGTCAGAAGTCCCTTTTTTCAGTGCCGTTGTAACTTGGAAGGGTCAGTAAACAAACTATTGTTAAGCCGAGAACTACTTGTATAAATAATAGTTCCTTTTTATATTCTGCCCTGGTCTGGCTGCGTCTGAAGGATTGCAAACTATGCTATCCTGGGTCAAAAAGTTAAAAAGGGATTTTAAAGAAGAGGACAAGTAGCTGCAACTTAGGGGAGGAAAGCTTTAAGCAAATATGGATATTTAGCTGTATTAGGCAAGATTAAAATGAGTCATCATGACAACTGTCTTGCTATCAGGTATACTCTTATAAAGGGGATGCGGTGGCTCAGTGGATAAGATGCTGAGCTTGTCGATTGAAAGGTCAGCAGTTCAGCGGTTCGAATCCCTAGTGCCGCGTAATGGGGTGAGCTCCCGTTACTTGTCCCAGCTTCTGCCAACCTAGCAGTTCGAAAGCAGGTAAAAAATGCAAGTAGAAAAATAGGGACCACCTTTGGTGGGAAGGGAATAGCGTTCCGTGCGCCTTTGGCGTTGAGTCATGCCGGCCACATGACCACGGAGACGTCTTCGGACAGCCCTGGCTCTTCTGGCTTTGTAATGGAGATGAGCACCGCCCCCTAGAGTCTGGAACGATTAGCACATATGTGCCAGGGGAACCTTTACCTTTACCTTCTCCTCTTCTAATGATAAATCTAAAATTACATAGGTGTGAGTACAGGGATTTGATTACTGTAAACATTATAAGATTTGTAGAATTCTATTACAATAATTCTTGGCTCTTCTTTATTAAAGATATTTAAGCTTTAAATATCTTTAATAGGAGTCACTTTTCAGATCAGTAAATACTTTCCAGTTTTCTTGACCATAGCAGCAGTTGTTATTGCTCTCAGCATTGTTATTTCTTCCATCTTTCTCTGTTCTTTTTACAGAATTATTTAGAAGCCAGAAGTTGTTGAGAGAATACCGAACTTTCCAAGGAGAAACTAAGGTGAATTTTTAAAAAAAAAATTGGTTGTAAAAGCCTATTCATGGCCAGATTTTTAAAATGCAATTAGTGATGTAACTGTGTAACTGTCCTTTAATAATTTTTACTGTCTCTACTGGGTGTGAAATCTGTTTTCTCAATTTAAATGATCTCAATGGCTAAATGCAGGCCTGGCCTCTGAAGTGAAGGTTTGTTAACAAAGCTTGTGAAGGCAACCTTTGTAAAATTTGAGAGAAGACGGTGGCCACACCTGCCTACATGAGATCATTGTCTACATCAGGGTTCCCCAAACTTGGCAACTTAAAATAGGCAATATCCGAAATCATATTCGTAAAAGCATTGCATTGTTTGTGAAACACATACAGGGAAGCGTGTAGTTTGCCTTAAACTACATGCTTCTGTCTTTAATTTAGCCACGTTCCCGTGCATCAGCTATATTTCTGAGCGGTCCAGGAAAAGTGGTGATGGTCGCTATTTGCATGTAAGTTTTCTTTCTTTTTTTTCTTTTTCTTTACGTGTCCATGGCTCTTAAACATAGACGCTGCAAAGCTTAATCTGGGACAGCTCAATGCTGTTTTTATTATGTTGTCATATATTGGGTAATGCTGTATTGGAAATCAGAATTTTAGTTTAGAAAGGAAAGCTTAAAGGTTGGCTGAGTTGGAATATTAGACTAAAGAATGACAGTTGGAAGGGACCTTGGAGGTCTTCTAGTCCAACCCCCTGCTCAGGCAGGAAACCCTGAAAAAAAAATTTAGAAAAACCTGTCCAATCTCTTCTTAAAAACCTCCAGTGTTGGGGCACCCACAACTTCTGAATAAAACATTGCAACAATATATAGGCCAGGGTCTCCTGCTTGAGCAGAGGATTGGAACAGAAGACCTCCAAGGCCCCTTCCAGCTCTATCCTGATTAATTAAAATAATTTTTTCCCTGCAAATTATTGGACCATTTTTGCATTGCTTTCATGTTGTTATTTAAGGCAGTGCTTTCGGGATTTAGTCCAAACTAAATCTGCCTTATAAATAGAGCCTTGGTAGTACAGTGGTTTAAAGCACCCTGTTATTAACACAGCTGCCTGCAATTACTGCGGGTTTGAATCTCACCAGGCTCAAGGTTGACTCAGCCTTCCATCCTTTCTAAGGTAGGTTAAATGAGGACCCAGTTGTGGGGGCAATAAGCTGACTTTGTATAAAATATACAAAAGTATGAAGGCTATTGCTTAACGCATTGTAAGCCTCCCTGAGTCTCCGGAGAAGGGCGGCTTATAAATCAAATTAAAAAAAAAAAAATCAGAGAAATTTCCGGCGCAGATGGAGGCTTTCCAGTTTCTCAAAACAAGGCTTTTTGGAAAACAGGAACAATTGTTGGCTAGTATATTTTGTGTTCCCTTCTGACATGCACTTTTGTTCTTTCACAATGCTGCAGAGATTTTCTTTCTTTCTTTCTTTCTTTCTTTCTTTCTTTCTTTCTTTCTTTTCTTTCTTTCTTTCTTTCTTTCTTTCTTTCTTTCTTTCTTTCTTTCTTCCTTCCTTCCTTCCTTCCTTCCTTCCTTCCTTCCTTCCTTTCTTTCTTTCTTTCTTTCTTTCTTTCTTTCTTTCTTTTCTTCTAACCTAATTTTGGTACCCATCTACTGGTGATCTGGTTAAGGCTTCTTCTGCCGCCGATAGCCTCCCACCGACCAGTACGCTCCCACAGAGAGGGACTCCTCAGGGTGCCGTCAGCCAGGCAATGTCAGCTGGTGACCCCCAGGGGGAGGGCCTTCTCTGTGGCAGCTCCTGCCCTCTGGAACGATTTGCCCCTTGAGATACGAAGGATATCGGATCTCCGGGCCTTTCGCCGTGCCCTAAAAACTTTTCCATCAAGCAGGGCTGGCGTGTAAACCCCCCCCCCTTTTTTTAGTTTTTTTTTTTTTAGCTTTTTAAATAATTGTTAATGGGTTTTAGTTTTAATGTTTTAAATTTTGGGCCAAAGTCATATAATTCTTTTACAAAAATTTTAAATTTTGTATTGGTATGTGTTTTAGTTCTGGCTGTGCACCGCCCTGAGTCCACTTGGAGAAGGGCGGGATATAAATTGAATGAATGAATGAATGAATGAATGAATGAATGAATGAATGAATGAATGAATGAATGAATGAATGAATGAATGAATGAATGAATGAATGAATAAATAAATAAATAAATAAATAAGGCTGGTGGTGCAGACCACGGTGCCAAATATGGATAAACAAAGGAAAAACAAGGGGATTTGCACAGTAGTGGGAAGGTGGAAGCTGCCGTATATTTTGAATTTCTGTGGCTCACAGGCTTCCTCACATGCACTGGATCTCTAATCAACAGTTTGGTCATTCCCACACTTGTCCTGCTCATCCCCATATTCATGGCTTTGCGAATACCTTGGGTCGCTCGCCAATCTCATCATCCATTTGTCAATCCAAGCGTGGCATTGTGTATTTAAAGCTTTGCGGAGCCTCCAAAAGATTGTGAGTGTGTCATTACCTCCTTGTGACGATAGTTTCTCCTCCTCCTACAGAAACGGCTTGAATTTTTTCTTCAAGCTCCTTGCCTGGGTGTACACGGGTTCTGCCAGCATGTTCTCTGAAGCCATACATTCCTTAGCAGATACTTGCAATCAAGTAAGTTTGCAATTTTGTGCTTCTCAGGGAGTTCTATATATTTTCCCAATTCTTCCTTTACCTATATATTCTTCATTCACCTCACATTCGTTGATAATCATTTCAAATTTTGTTAACTGCCTGTCTTTCTCCTCGAATCTTTCTTCCCCTTTTATCCATTTCTGTAATTGTATTAAATTCAACCAGTTTAATCTAATATCTGCTACAAAGTTCTTTAGTTGTGTTACATTCTTTACCTTGTCCTTCCAGTCCTACCATTTATATATCTGATTTTCTTTTAGTTTACGAATCCATTCTTTCAATTCGATCTTAGGGAATTTCTCCATTTCCACCACTGGTGTTAACGCAGAAATTCCTGGCATTAGCCGGTATCTCCATTTTTTTTTTTTTAATTTGATTTATATGCCGCCCTTCTCCGGAGACTCAGGGCGGTTTACAGTGTGTTAAGCAATAGCCTTCATACTTTTGTACATTTTATACAAAGCCAGCTTATTGCCCCCACAAACTGGGTCCTCAATTTACCTACCTTAGAAAGGATGGAAGGCTGAGTCAATCTTGAGCCTGGGGACATTCGAACTTGCAATAATTGCAGACAGTTGAATGTTAATAACAGGCTTTTAGTCTGTTGAGCTATCCAGGCTCTTTTTTTTTTTAAATCCATAATTCTATCCAATTTTTAAATTTAATTTAAGGGATTTTGAATCCTCCTAGCAGTTGTTGATGCAATGCAGCGAGCGGTTAATTTGCCCAAACTTTTGGATTTCACAACACCACAGAACAGGATTATCTGCAGCTCAGGGTTGAACACGGGAGTTTATCTGAGCTTGGCGGGTTTTTCCCGCAGATGTTTCATTACCCCCCATTAAGGGACCATCACTATCATGACGATCAGGGTTTCTGGATTTTTTATTTCAACGCCAGCCGAGCTCGGCATGGCATGCCCTCCAATGCGAGAGGCAACGTTGTACGTCGATGAACACGCAGGGGTCATTTTCAAGGATCCGCCAAAGATAAAATTGCATCTTTTGACCGCAGCTCTATTTTGTCTCCCACGATACACAGGTGGTCCACGACTTACAACAGCCCCATTTAGTGACCGTTCAAAGTTACAATGGCACTGAAAAAAAAAGACTTATGGACATTTTTCACACTTACGACCGTCGCAGCATCCCCGTGGTCATGTGATTAAAATTCAGATGCTTGGCAAATGACTCCATTGTAGCCATTGTTTTTTCTGCAGTTCTAATTATCCTCTGAAGTCAAGCGTCTGAATTCTGATCACATGATCATTGGGATGCTGCAAAAGTGGTAACTCTGAAAAATGGCCATAAGTCACTTTTTTCAGTCCCGTTGTAACTTTTGAACGGTGACTAAATGAACTGTTGTAAGTCAAGGATTACCTTTACCTAAATTATTAAAGTTACTAAAGCATTTCCACGATTGTAAAAAATTGATAAGACTTTAAAATGCAGTTGCTTTACTCCAGTGAAACCTTCTAAAATTAAACATCAAACGGTCCCGTTTTTGTGGGCGGCGAACTGAAATTCAAGGTGCTGAATAATGTGGGGGTCTCTGCCCCATTTTCTTTTCACACACAGGCCTTGCTCGCGTTGGGGATCAGCCAGTCGGTGAGGATACCTGATCAAAGCCATCCGTAAGGATTCTGAACCCTTTTCTTTTTCCTCTTGTTCTGAAATTTTCTGTTTCGTTCGGAAAAAACAAAACAAAACACAATTTCCCTGATCTGTCTTCTGTTTCGGACATTTTTAGCCGAAGCTCAGATTCAATGAAATAACTTAAAAGTTTGGGAAAATAAAGTCGACAGTTCTTGGTGCTTTAAGACAATCTCTGGCAGAATTCCTCATTCTTGACAGCTTTAAAGCCACATGTCTTAAAGCTGTCAGAAGTTGAGAAACATGGATATGTGGCAGACATCCAGTTCTCCTTATGATTGTTCTCCCTACAATCATAGTTACTTTTTAAAATATCTGTGGAGATTCTCAGTCATCCGGGTCATAGCTGTCTCAAAGGTGCTTTTTGCAAAAGGCAAAGGGCTTGGAGTGCAAAAATGGGTCGTGCGGAGCACTTGCAGAGTGCTTCTGGGGGCCTGTGAGGGCGAAAATGTGACGTGCGGAGGGTTCGAGAGGCCAAAAACACTTGTATTCAGTCTATAAGACACACCTAAATTTTCACCCACTTTTGGGGGGGGGGGGGGGAGGTGCATCTTATACTCCGAAAAATACAGTATTGCATTTCCTGAATCCGGATTTGCTTCGAAGGTCTGTCTGTCCCTCGTTTGCTCCGAATGGATTGCAAAATGTGATCTCAATTGTGCTGCTTTCTGCTCTCTGACATTGTTGTGGCCCGTCAGCAGCCTGTGCAGCTAGTAGCTGGTTCTGACAGCGAGGAGGCTGGTGTGGTGCTGCGCCAGCAGCCTGTGCAGCTGGCACTCAAGTCGGACAGTAAGGAGGCTGGAGAAGATGTGGTGCCAGAGGCAGGGATTCAACCAGGGCCTTCAGAAGCTCCAGAAGCTCCTTTAAGTGAAGAGGACGAAGAGGAGGAGCCTCTTCTCAATGCACAGGCGCGCAGAGCTGCCAAAAGGCAGGAGTGGCTCCTCAGGAGGAGGTCTCCTCGAGAGTCAGGCTTGGGGCTAATTGGCCACTCCCTTAGCCTATTCAAGGAGGAACGCCGACTGAAGCAATTTGCAGAGAACAACTTCGTTCACTCTCCTTCGCGTCTTGATCTTAGTTCTCTGCAAATTGCTTCTGGGCTTTCTGCCAACCATAATAAGATTATGATGATTTATTCTTTGGATTCTTGCAGGCTGTTAAGCAAGTTAATTAACAGCCTTTGTTTGAAAAAGACTGATTGAATTTAGTAAACTAAGGTTTGTACAGACTTTGTGTGTGCCGCGTTCCTTGGGGTCCGTAGCTGGGGCAGAACAGACATCTCTGTTTTTCCTTCCTTAGTCACATCGATGTTTCCCCCCCCCCCCCTTTTCTCCTTCCCTTCCAGGTATGGCTTCACAAACATGCGCTACATCGCATCCCTGATTAGCGGCGTTGGCATTTTCATGATGGGGGCCGGTCTCTCGTGGTATCACGGGATTATAGGGTTACTCAATCCTCAGCCGATGGAATCCCTCCTTTGGGTACGTTTTGTGTTGAAATATTGTTTTGGCTGGATGTCGTGCGTGTGATAGCCATGAAATCCCCCCTTCCCCTTTTAAATATCAAGACAACAACGAGTCAAGGAAGTTGCTGAGATGAGACTCTCTATGGAGCAACAGATAGCCCTCGACTTATGACCACAATTGGGCTCAAAATTTCTGTGGCTAAGGGAGACAGTTGTTAAGTGAATGCTGCCCTCGGTTATGACCTTTCTGGACATGATTGTCTGACTTCTCCGCTGACTTTTTTTTTTTTTAATTTGATTTATATGCCGCCCTTCTCCGGAGACTCAGGGCGGCTTACAATGGTGCTCAGCAATAGCCTTCATCCTTTTGTATATTTATACAAAGTCAGCTTATTGCCCCCACAAACTGGGTCCTCATTTCACCTACCTTAGAAAGGATGGAAGGCTGAGTCAACCTTGAGCCTGGTGAGATTCGAACTTACAGTAATTGCAGACAGCTGGTCTTAATAACAGGGTGCTTTTGACCACTGTACTACCAAGGCTCAAGACTTTGTTTGTCAGAAGGCCACAAAAGGGGATCCCATGGGCCCCGGGACACTACAACCGTCATAAATATGAGTCGGTTACCAAGCATCTCAGTTTTGATCATGTGACCAAGGGGACCGCGTGAAGAACCGTCCTCTTTTTTTCAGTGCCGTTGTAACTTCAAATGGTCACTAAATGAACTGTTGTAAGTCAAGGACTGCCTTTATTTCTCTGTGGATGAATGTTCAGCAGTTATACATCATTTCGTCTCTCACACACACATATACATTAATTTTGGGGGCGATGGATGGATGGATAGATAAGATTTATCGATCGATCAACAGATAAAATAGATAATAGATAGACAGACTAGCTATAGATATAGAGATATAGAGAGAGATAGGATAGATAGATAGATAGATAGATAGATAGATAGATATAGATAGATAGATAGATAGATAGATAGATAGATAGATAGATAGATAGATAGATAGATAGCAGCATGGAAGCTTCTGGCCTAATACAGACAGACAGACAGACTAGAAATATAGAGACAGAGAGATAGATAGATAGATAGATAGATAGATAGATAGATAGATAGATAGATAGATAGATAGATAGATAGACAGACAGACAGACAGACAGACAGACAGACTAGAGATATAAAGACAGACAGATAGATAGACAGATTAAAGATATAGATAGGTGATAGATAGATAGAGAGATAGATAGATAGAAGATAGATAGATAGATAGATAGATAGATAGATAGATGATAGATAGATGATAGATAGAGACAGACAGGCAGACAGACAGACAAGAGATATAGAGACAGACATAGATAGACAGATTAAAGATATAGATAGGTGAGAGAGAGAGAGGGGAGAGAGAGAGAAGAGAGAGAGAGAGAGATGACAGCATGGAAGCTTCCGGCCTAATACAGACAGGCAAACAGACAAATGAACAAACACATATTTCAGTCATTTATTTGCAGCCCAAATCAAGCCACTATAGAACAAGGAAATCATTGGTGCTCTATTACACTGTTTGGGGAAATAATTATTGTTTTAAGATGGAGAGCAGAGTGACTCTCTAGATGTCTGAAGCTTACTGACTACAATGCAAAAATATGTAGAAAGGATTTAATCCCATCTCAAGATACAGATAGTTACTAGTATGACGTATACAGATTATTATTATCTCTTTTATTCATTAAACTTGAAACTCAGTCAACCAATCATTTAAAAATGTGTCACAGATACCATTGACGGGCACTGATGATTAATACGGGTTGCTGCCAGCATCCTAGTTTTATCATATTATTATATACTTTATTCGTTAAACATGAATCTCAGTCAACTGAACATTCAAATTATGATGATGATGATTTACTTTATTCATTAAACATGAAATTCAATCAACTGAACATTCAATAATGCATCACAAATACCACTGACTGGTGCTAATGGTTGATACGGGTTGCTGCCAGCGTCCTAGGGATCAACCAAGTAATTTTATAAGTAATATTATTATTATTATTGTCTTTTATTCATTAAAAATGAAACTCAGTCAACTGGACATTTAAAAATGTGTCACAAATACCATTGACTGGTGCTAATGGTTGATATGGGTTGCTGCCTTATTATTACTACTACTACTATTATTATTATTATTATTATTATTATTATTATTATTATTATTATTCACAACTAATTTCTCTTTTTCTTTCTTCTCTCTCTCTTCCTTTCAGGCTTACTGTATTTTAGCAGGATCTTTGGTCTCAGAAGGAGGTACGTCACCTTCAGAAAAAAAATGTGTCAAATCTTACAAGTATACAGTAGTTTTTTAGACAAATTAAGTCCTTTACGGATGTGAGCATTCTAACCTGTCAGAATACTGCTGTTTAATACCTACAAATAAAAAAACTCCCAATATTAAAAAGATTATGCAGTATCAGGATATATTCCAGCAATCTCTTACACGGGCATTTTTTTCCGCAGGCTGGTTGGTTTTTGATTTCATAGCCAAGTATCATCACCCCAATTAGCAATTTAAAAAAACCCACATACTACAGGCACCATATAAATACAAACAGAGCCTTGGTAGTACAGTGGTCTAAAGCACCCTGTTGTTAAGACCAGCTGCCTGCAATTACTGCAGGTTCGAATCTCTCCAGGCTCAAGGTCGACTCAGCCTTCCATCCTTTCTAAGGTAGGTTAAATGAGGACCCAGTTTGTGGGGGCAATAAGCTGACTTTGTATAAATATACAAAAGGATGAAGGCTATTGCTTAACGCACTGTAAGCCGCCCTGAGTCTCCGGAGAAGGGCGGCATATAAATCAAACTAAAAATAATAATAATAATAACACACCCAAAACAGCCCAAAGCCCACACTTTGCTAAGAGAGAAGTTCCCTAAAAATGGGCTCCGGCACAAATCTTTGAAAGATTAAATCTCTGGCGCCAGTGACCGACTGGATCAGATTGGATCCTGGTTAATTGTCTGTTGGCCAGAAAGAAAAGGACTTGATGTTAGGGAACCCAGTGAGTTTCTAGAAAAGAAAGGGATGGAGGCGTGAAGGAAGTCCATGAAATCCTTGATTCCAGCCCAAGAATTTCAGTATCTCTCAGGGCCCCAAAGCTTTCCCACTCCAGATTATGTTCAGCTGGTTCTTGCTCGTGAGATCATCTGAACTGACCCCCTTTTTTCTCCAGGTTTAAAACCGGGAGGGAAGCCAAAATGGAATTGGCCAACTTAGAGAAATCCCAAGTCTTACGTGCCACCAGAGGGATAACAATACTGAGAAAAATTCTTAGAATTATATGTTTTTATGTTGTTTGTTAAACTTTCATGCAAGAGATGTGGTGGCTCAGTGGCTAAGACGCTGAGCTTGTCGATCAAAAGGTCGGCAGTTCAGCGGTTCGAATCCCTAGTGCCGCGTAACGGGGTGAGCTCCCGTGACTTGTCCCAGCTTCTGCCAACCTAGCAGTTCGAAAGCAGGTAAAAAATGCAAGTAGAAAAATAGGGACCACCTTTGGTGGGAAGGGAACAGCGTTCCGTGCGCCTTTGGCGTTGAGTCATACCGGCCACATGACCACGGAGACGTCTTTGGACGGCGCTGGCTCTTCGGCTTTGAAACGGAGAGGAGCACCGCCCCCTAGAGTTGGGAACGACTAGCACATATGTGTGAGGGGAACTTTTACCTTTACCTTAAACTTTTATGCTTCCCATCTCACTGATCCAGCAATTCTGGGCTGGCGGCTTATAATAGAAGCGCAATATTGAATTGTTTCAGGGTTGCCGTCTCATTTTTAAGTGATAACTTTTGTAGATTCTTTTACCAAATTTTTTTTTAAAAAAATCTGTGCGGGTGGGAATGTGAGACTTTTTTCCTGTCATCTCCTTTAATGAAATAATTGTGTTGGTGCTGTTGCAGCTACTCTTCTGGTAGCCATCAACGAAATCCGAAGGAGCGCCCGAAGCAAAGGACTCACGTTCTACCAGTATGGTATGTAGATTTTAATAAGGCAGGAATTGGCTCAGCCACGTTCTTTTTTTAAATGTGCTTTAATAACTCTTAATAATTTACTGTATTTTTCAGAGTATAAGACTCACCTTTTTCCCCCCTAAAAGGGGGTGAAAATTTAGGTACGTCTTATACACCGAATGTAGCCCCACCCACCCACTGGCACCCATCCTTTGGCCTCTGCCTCCCAGCAGTTTACCTCCTTGCAGCAAGCAGCAAGAAAAAACAGCCCATTTCAGCTTCAGCACAGCCTAATTTGCACAAGTTGATTGGATCAGCCTCCCGACTCTCAGCTGTTTTGCTCTCAGCTGTTTTGCGCAGGGCTCCGCTGCTTGCTGCAAGGAGGTAAATTGCTGGGAGCAGATTTTTTTTTTTCCTTGTGCTAATCAAGCTATGCTGAAAACGAAACTGAAAGTAAAGCAGGCTGTTTGCTGTTTGCTGCAATGAGGCAAAATTGCTCAGAGGCAGACGGAGATTTCTTTTTCTTCTTTTCCTCACCAAAAAAGGTGGTGCGTCTTATAGTCCGGAGCATCTCATACTCCGAAAAATATGGTAGGTACAGGTAGTTCTCGAGTTACAACGGTTTATTTAGTGACCGTCCAAAGTTTCAACGGCACTGAAAAAAGCAACTAACGACCATTTTCCGCAGTGACAACCTTTGTAGCGTCCCCATTCACGTGTGATCAAAATCCAGATGCTTGGGCAACCGGGTCTTACTTACAACCGTTGCTCACATCATCCTTTTTTGCGACCTTCCGACCAGAGAAGCCTGATTCACTGAACAACCGCGTTGCTAACTTTTCAGCTGCGGGGATTCACTTAACAATGGTGGCAAGAAAGGTCGTAACATGGGGCAAAACTCACTTCACAAATGTTTCACTTCAGCGACAACAATGTTGGGCTCGATTGCGGTCATAAATCGAGGACTGGCTGTATTGCAAAGAAGGAAATGATTATTATGACAGTTAAAACCTATTTGTATATGCCGCTCTGGAATTGTATCGGTGTACTAATTTCTTTTTAATGTTCAGTTATTCAGGCTTGCGATCCGAGCACAAATGTTGTGTTGTTAGAAGACACGGCAGCAGTTCTTGGCGTGACGCTAGCTGCTACCTGTATGGGGCTGACTTCTCTAACAGGTGAGTCCTTGGGTTATGTGAAGAGCAGTAGGTGAAAGCTAGAGTGGATGTTCTTATATGGTAACAAAGCTGGAATCATTTGTCTATAATTAGCTGAATGAATTATACTTTCTGGGTTTTTTTATATATAATTTTTTTTTAGTGAGAAAGAGTTTATACAGGATTAAAAGCTACTGAAACAAAGAAAAGATTAAAAGAAAGTAAAAAGTATTAAAAGGAAGGGGGGGAATGAGAAACATTGGAAATCCAAGAAAGAGAAGAAAAGAGGAGAAAGAAAAAGACAAGAGGAGAAAGAAAAATGACTAAAAGAACTTACTTCTGATCTTCGTTTGGGTGTTTAGGGGTGGGGAATTGTGGTGGATGAGTGAGTGTTTGGGGATTGTTACGTGTGTTGGACCTGGTCTTTGGGTGTTAAGTGAATTTCGTTGTATGGGTATACTCTGTATACACGTACAATGACAATAAAGTTGTTATTATTTGGAGCAGTTACAAATGTGATTATTATTGTCCCCCAAATAATTATCATGGTTTTCCAGCTAGGAACTCGAGACTCCAGGCATGGGTATCATTCTGTCTTCTGGATCCATGGACTGGGTTCAAATTGTAGAGACGCCCCCTCTTGATGCCACTCCCAGTTTCAACTCAGTCCTGAGCTCGTTAGGACGTACTCTGGGGTTCTCTTTAAAATTAATCGCAGCAATTTGGCTGATAGGATTTCTGAGATGGATTAGGAGTTCGGTAAAGTATAGAAATTTTCACAGTTTGATTGAACCCCCCTTTGGTGAGGTTTGCTTTCCTCATGGCTTGTTTAAGGCAGCATGGAACCTTGAACAGTAGGGAGGAAATGGTTGGGATTTCAGGATGGTTGGTCTGAACTGTGTCCAGGAAGAGAAAATTTGTTGTTTTGGTGCCAAATGGATGGGGCCTTTTTGTGGGAATTAAAAGAATGGAATGAAATGAAATGAAGTGCAATGCAATGCAATGCAATGGAGAGAAGTGAAGTGAAGTGAAGTGAGATGCGATTCCCCCCCCCCCCGCCCTGCTTAATCCAGTCTAGTCAGACAGCTGAGTAAATAGAATATAAAATTCTTTATTGGCCAAGTGTGATTGGACACACACAAGGAATTTGTCTCCGGTGCAGAAGCTCTCAGTGTACATACAAGCAACAAAGTGAAAAAAATCATGATCGGAATCATAAAATGCAATCGTCATAAATTATAAGTCAGTGATCGTTGTAGGATACTAAATAAGCAATCAACATAAATCGTGAGATACAACAAGAAGTTATAGTCATGAGAATCGAAGGAAATAAGTTATAGGAGAGATGAGAAGGATAATAAGTAATACAGCCCTACTAGGAGGATAGGATAGGATAGGGAAGATAGGATAGGAAAGGAAGGGGAAGGAAAGGAAAGGAAAACAGAGTTGGAAGGGACCTTGGAGGTCTTCTAGTCCAACCCTCTGCTTAGGCAGGAAACCCTATACCAGTGGTGGCGAACCTTTTACTTACCGAGTGCTGAACAGGAACATGCTGGGCGCGCTGGCGTGCCATCCGCGCTAACACACGGCTCCTCCCCATGTGCTGCGCGCGCAACCACACCATCTGTGCATGCGTGTGGTTTTCGCGCACGCAATGCACACGCACAAACACTGCGCAGGTACATGCTGCGCACCAGTCGACTCACACGCATGTGCAAACGAGCTCCAAAGACCAGCTGGGTCCCCTGAATTGCGCGCACGCGCACCAGAGGCCCGAACACCAGCTGGGGCGCGCGCACGCATGCGCAGCTTCAGGTGAGTTTGGCGACGGCTCACGTGCCCGGAAAAATGGCTCTGCGTGCCATAGGTTCACCATCACAGCCCCTATACCATTTCAGACAAATGGTTATAAGGTGGTTTGACATCTCGGGGCATAAGACAGTGTTGTGGGAATTCGTTGTTTAACAGTGATTTTATGTGGCGGGGGAAACTTTGTGTCTGGTGGTTACGGCATACAGCGCCCTACAGCATCGTCTTGAGGGGAGAAATTGAAACTGTTTATGTCAAGGATGTGAAGGGTCTAATAAATAATAAATAAATGCATTCATCTTTAAAATGGCACATACTTTAAGCTGGTGTCATTTTTCCTCCCCTGGATATGCTTGTGGGGTAGTTTAGGAAGAACTTGAGATGCCTTAGCTTGTATCTCCCGATAGCTGAATATTTATTTATTTATTGATTGATTGATTGATTGATTGATTGATTGATTGATTGATTGATTCGATTTATATATGCCGGCCTTCTCCGGAGACTCAGGGTGGCTTACAATGCGTTAAGCAATAGTCTTCATACTTTTGTATATTTATTTATTTATTTATTTATTTATTTATTTATTTATTTTTTGATTTATTTTTTTATCTGATTTGATTTGATTTGATTTTTATACCGCCCTTCTCCAGCAGGACTCAGGGCGGTGGACAGCCAAAGTAAAAACACAGCATACAAAATACCTGCTTAATAGGGCTTTTGGCCCCCCCTAAGCGGTGTTCTTTTTTTATACAAAGTCAGCTTATTGCCCCCACAATCTGGGTCCTCATTTTACCTACCTCGGGAGGATGGAAGGCTGAGTCAACCTTGAGCCTGGTGAGATTCGCAGTAATTGCAGGCAGCTGGTGCTACTTAACAGCACTTTAGTCCGCTGCGCCACCAAGAGATACCGAAAAATTTCCACTTGTGATATTCATTGGGTGACTGGGTTGTGTTTTTTTCCCCCCCTGTTAGGTAACCCCTACTATGACAGTTTGGGCTCCCTGGGCGTGGGAACTTTGTTGGGAGTTGTGTCGGCATTCCTCATCTACACTAACACAGAAGCTCTGCTGGGCAGATCCATCCAGCCCGACCGGCTTCAGAAGTTGACTGAGTTACTGGAATGTGATCCTGCCGTGCGGTAAGAGGACTCCATCGGAGAACCCATGGGGAACGATGGATTGGCTATAATAAACCAGAATAAAAATTAGAGCAGAACGTTGAAAATGTGGAAGGGAAATTACCAAGAGACTCTTTCTCATCGATCAGGATTATTTATTTTTATTTATTTTATTAAATTTCTATACCGCCCTTCTCCCGAAGGACTCAGGGCGGTGAACAGCCAGAAGATAAAACACAGGAAATACAAAATCTAAAATAAATTAAAACAGATTAAATTGAACTGTGGGGTCCTTGATGCTCTCTGAGCTGGGTTGTTTTCTGAATCCGAGGGGGAAGACGAACAGCTGAGAGAGAGGGGGAGAGTGGCTGTGGAGGAAACTGTGGAAAGGCAGAACCAGGCTGGGCAGCGCATGGGAGAGGTAGAACAAGGGAGAGGGAGTTCAGTTGCGCGCCCACCTCCTCCTCATCCTAGCGTGTGCAGGGAAGAGCGGAGAAGAGAGCAACGTGGGTTGCGTGGCTTACGAGGGAGGAAAGGGCCCCCGATTCCCTTCACAAGGCACGCTCTTTTGCTTCCTCTCACCACCCTCCTATTTATCTCAGAGCGATCCATGATGTCAAAGCTACAGATATGGGAATGAACAAAGTGAGGTTCAAAGCAGAAGTGGACTTCGATGGGCGCGTGGTCACTCGGTACTACCTGGAAAAACAAGACATTGAGCAACTCCTACAAGTACGTTAAAACCAACGCATAGCTTTGGACAAAATCTTGCCTCATTCAGGTGCAGTGATCTTTGCACTTTACTCAAGATGGGGGGTGGGGGGGAAATATCTGGTGTTCTAGAGATTAATTTTGCAGATTAAGTCTCTCGATGGCATTCAGCCCCCTAGATTTACACGTATCAACACCAGTCTACTATCATATCAATTTTTTTTTAATGTCACTGCGGTAAGCTCCGGTGGGAGAAAGCCTGGGAAGAAACTTAAAGAGTGAAGAAATGAAAATCTTTGCCAGACGATAATTTATCCTTCCTTCCTTCCTTCCTTCCTTCCTTCCTTCCTTCCTTCCTTCCATCCATCCATCCTTCCTCCCTCCCTTCCCTTTCCCTTCCCTTCCATTAACCCTCCTATCTCTATTCCCTTTCCCTTCCCCTTTCTATTTCTTCCCCTCTCTATTTCTTTCCTTCCTTCCTTCCTCCCTTCCCTTTCCCTTTCCTTTGCCCTCCCATCTCTATTTCTTTCCTTCCTTCCCTTCCCTTCCCCTTCCTTCCCTTTCTTTCCTTCCTTCCTCCCTCCTTCCCTTCCTCTCCCCTCCTTCCTTCCTTCCTTTCTTTCTTTCTTTCTTTCTTTCTTCTTCCTTCCTTCCTTTCTTCCCTTCTTTCTTTCTTTCTTTCTCCCTCCCTCCTTCCCTTCCCTTCCTTTCCCTTCCCCTCCCCCTCGCTTCCCTTTCTTTCTTTCTTTCTTTCTTTCTTTCTTTCTTTCTTTCTTTCTTTCCTTCCTTCCTTCCTTCCTTCCTTCCTTCCTTCCTTCCTTCCTTCCTTTCCCAACCTTTTATGTGTTTAATTTGACGGCAGGAGATCCAGCAGGTGAAAACGCTAGAAGATTTAGAGGCGTTTATGCTTAAACACGGGGAAAACATCATTGACACTTTGGGAGCAGAAGTGGACCGACTGGAAAAAGACCTCAAGGTAAGGAGTTGGCGGCCGGCCGGCCCAACAAACAATTGTACAAGTGAATAAAATGTTAAATTTGACAGTCACATTGGACTGGGAAAAATCCCTGTTGACTCTGAGAACTTAGGGCAGAGAACTGGTTGTTAAAAAACACCGGGAACCACAAAATCTTTTTGATCTCTCTCTCTCTCTCTCTCTCTCTCTCTTCTCTCTCTCTCTCTCTCTCTCTCTCTCTCTCCCTCTCTCCCTCTCCCTCCCTCTCTCTCTCCTCCCTCCCTCCCTCCCTCCCTCCCTCCCTCCCGCTCTGTCTCTCTCTCTCTCCCTCTCCCTCTCTCTCTCTCTCTCTCTCTCTCCCCCTCCCTCCCTCTCTCTCTGTCTCTCTCTCTCTCTCCCCTCTCTCTGTATCTCTCTGTCTCTGCCCTGGCCACTTCTCCATCCCCCGCCGTCCCCCTTACCTTCTCAGGCCAGGCGAGGAGTGACTGGGAGGGGAGGGCGAGGGGCGGAGCCAGCCAGTGGTGGGATCACCCGACAGGGAGCCACAGCAGAGGGCCCAAAGAGCCGCATGCGGCTCCAGAGCCTCAGGTTGCTGACACCCGTCCATGGGGAAGCCAGATTCGCTTAACAACCGGGTTATTAACTTTTTAACAGCTGCAGTGATTCACTTAGCAGCTGTGGCAAGAAAGGATGTAAAATGCGACAAAACTCAACTTATCCCTTGTCTCGCTTAACAACGGTTGTGGTCGTATGTTGAGGACTACTTGTATAGCGTCCATTGGGCATGAATCCTTGGAGGAAGATGAAGGGATGAATAATAAAAAATAACGCACACACACACACATTCTCTCTCTCGGTTGCTAAATGAATCACTGCAGTTTTTAAGTTAGTAACCCAGTTATTAAGTGAATCTGGCTTCCCTGTTGACTTTTCCTTGTTGGAAGGTCGCAAAACGTGACCCCTGGGACACTGCAAAAACCAGTTGCCAAGCGGTCATAAGTCACTTTTTTTCAGTGCCGTTGTAACTTTGAACACTAAGTGAACTCTGCTGTAAGTTGAGGACTATCTGTATATACACCTGTGTGTCTGTGTTTGTGTGTTGAAAACTTCAGTACTGATAACGTGCCATCTTCTTTTTTAAGCCAAGTAAACATAATCCATTCCATTTCAGAAACTGAATCCTGAAGTACGGCATGTAGATCTGGAAATACTGTAGCCTTCACGGAATCAACTTCTTCAGATCTCTCTCTCTTTTTTTTTTTTGGATCAGCTTCTTGGGAGGACAGGCCCCCGCGGAAACTTCGGAGATCTCCAAACGTCATTACCTTTTTAAGTTCCCTGATTTTTCACGCCGATCGGTTTGCATCCAGATCGGCGATGGCTTTCTTTTGAACCGGCTACTTAGAGCTGCTTTTACTGCCTCTTAACGTGGATCTGTAGAACATTTGCAACTAGACACTTTAAATAAGTTATTTACATGTCCGTTTGGCGGGCGGGAGGAAAATGTACCCTATATATTTTATTGCCCTATTTCAGATATTTTTAATGTGGTTTGCAGAACCGTTGGAAGACTGCGTTTCTGCTAGAGTCAATTTGAGGAATTCTAGTTTTGTAGTCTTTTATCTGCTATTTCTTTTTCTTTTCTTTTCTTTTTTTCCTCCTTGTCTGAATTTGGTGTCTGCAGCGTTGCCCACTCTTGTTCTCCCTCAGATGGTTTGAGATGCTCACTTCCAACCTCTGGCTCAGTGTTAGGATCTTGGCAAAGTCTGTAGCTTTAAACCACATGATCTGGACAGATTTTTGGAGATTTCCCCCCCCCCGTATAAACCATGTACATAAAAGCTGCAGGTTTTGGAATTGTGGTGCTGGAGCGGTACTTGAGATCATTTAACGGGTGGGCTAAAAATTTGGAAGGTTTTTAAATCCGCGTGCTCATCTTCCAGCTGTTGACCTTGCGATATCAAAAGGTCAAACCCGAAAATCACTTCTTATCATTTGGCTTGTTCTTAATCTCCGTTGTGTTTTCCTTTTGTGTGACGATGGATATTATTATTATTTTTTTGTGTGTGTGTGTGAGACACCAAGAGGAATATCAAGAGGAACTTTCCAGATGTTCAAACTTGTCCTTCTCCAAACCTTGGCGCCCTCCAAGCATGGCGGACTTCAAGGGCCGCCCAGACAAGTGTGGGAATTGTAACGGAGCACATCTGGAAAGTGCTCTAGATCGAGAGAGAATTGTTCTCTCGGAAAATATGTCATAAATGCTAGGTCCTCATCGTCGGGTCCTGCTCGTCCCAAAACACTGAATTTGTTTTCGAGTAGCGTCTTGAAAGTAATGCCTGATAACTTAAAATACATTTGATTTTTTTTTAAAAAAAAAATTACAATCGTACTAAGATGGCCCCAAACAGCATCTTAAGGAACTGTTTGAATGTTGAATGTATTTAGAATTGGTTGAGTTTGAGGAATGGGCAGATTGGAGAGTGAAGGTATAAAATACTTCTTCCTGGGGAATATCAGGACGCTGCTACTAAATGTAGCAGCTCTCTGGGTTACTCGGAGGAAGAAGAAGAAAGGAAGGGATGCCTGGGCATTACATGTGGTGGGTTGAGATCCAAACTGCCAATGCTTAAGCTGGGCAGATCATGAGCTAATTGGCATTGAAGGGCTTTTTTCCCCCCTCTATAAATAGAAAGTCAGGAAAAGTGTGCTGTGAAGTTTACAGAGATTCTCAGTCCTCCAAGACACGGTTGTCCCAAAGGTGCGTTTTTTGTTTTTTTTTTTTCCCAAGAAGCAACTGGACTGCCTGGTTTTTCTTTTGAAGACGTTTCGCTTCTCATTCCAAGAAGCTTCTTCGGCTCCGACTGGATGGTGCGGAAGGGAAGGATTGATACCCCTTGCAGAGAGCTGGTCATTTGCATCCTTTTTAGAGAGTCATTGAAGCACTTGGAGGTTTATCTGTGTCCTCGGAGTCAAATGGGTGGGGAGTCCACAACGCAGTCCTTTCAGCAGTTCCAAGAAGGTTCTCCACACCACTCAGGTGACCCTGAGGACACAGAGAAACCTCCAAGTGGCCTCAACGACCCTCTAAAAAGGATGCAAATGACCAGCTGTCTGCAAGGAGTATCAATCCTTCCCTTCCCCACCATCCAGTCAGAGCCGAAGAAGCTTCTTGGAATGAGAAGCGAAACGTCTTCAAAAGAAAAGTCCAGTTGCCTCTTGAAAAAAAAAACAAAAAACGCACCTTTGGCACGTGTGCTCTGAAGCTAAACCACGCATAAAAATGGCGATTGACACATGCATTCACACGACTTGTGGAAGACTTGATATACGACCCGGCTACCTTATCATGGCGAGGTGGCATCCGTCTGCAACCTTGGAGCCACAACGCTTAACTCACAGAAGAAAAACCGCAATCAGGGGGGCCGTGGCCGTGTGAGAAATGCACAACCTCTGGCGCATCTCGGTGTCATCAAAGCACCAATGGCAAGTTTGCAAAAGAAGCTTCAATCTTGTTCGAACCCCGTGGCACAAATTATGTGTGGCGACCAAAATGTGCCAGGTTGGTTTTAGTATGGAAAAAGGAAAACAATCACTTACTTCCTGCGTTCATAGCGTTTTGACCTTTCTATGCATGATTTGAATGTGTAATGATGCTATTTTATTTTTTATTTTTTTTTTAAGTTTCAGGAAAAACGGCTGTACATAATGTAATTAGCGTCTACCGATAAACCTTGTTCTGTACATTTAGAACGAAAGGCGTGTCTCCTTGTTTTCGGTCTTCGTGGGGGAAATTTCAAACTGAAGCCAGGTTCCCACAGACCCCTAAACGTCATTCCCTTAAGTTTGATTGATGCCACAGAAAAATCTAGACTTTCTCATCTGTGGACGGCTTATGGAGATGTTCAGGAAACTAATCCAGGAGAGAAGCAACCTAGAACTAAGGAGAAATTTCCCGACAGTCAGAGCAATTAATCGGTGGAACTACTTGCCTCCAGAAGTTGTGAATGCGCCAACACTGGAAGTTTTTAAGAAGAGATTGGACAACCATTTGTCTGAAGTGGTGTAGGCTTTCCTGCCTTAGCAGGGGGTTGGACTAGAAGACCTCCAAGGTCCCTTCCAACTCTTATTAGTCTGTTATCACAGTCATCTCTGCCTTGCACTTTGATCTTCCATGGATTTATCTGCAGAACATGAAGCTGATTTTGAGAGAATGTTAGGAATTATATCCGGTGTGTGTGTGTGTGTGTGTGTGGAATCCCTGATCTATGTACTCACCAAGGGATCCAAAAACTTATAAGTACAAGCAAGTGCAAGACCAGATCTCTACTCCAGTAGAGTAGAGTGAAGTGGAGTGGAGTGGAGTGGAGTGGAAGGGAAGAGAAGAGAAGAGAAGAGAAGAGAAGAGAAGAGAAGAGAAGAGAAGAGAAGAGAAGAGAAGAGAAGAAGAGAAAATACGGAATGGGATAGAATAGAAAATATGGAATTGAATAGAATAGAAAATACGGAATGGAATTACAATAGAAAATATGGAACGAAATGAATAGAAAATATGGAATTGAATAGAATAGAAAATACGGAATGGAATACAATAGAAAATATGGAACGAAATTGAATAGAAAGAATGGAATGGAATAGAATAGAAAATGCGGAATGGAATAGAATAGAAAATATGGAATGGAATTGAATAGAAAGAATGGAATGGAATAGAATAGAAAATACGGAATGGAATAGAAGAGAAAATATGGAATGGAATAGAATATATGGAATGGAATTGAATAGAAAATACGGAATGGAATGAAATAGAATAGAAAATACGGAATGGAATAGAAGAGAAAATATGGAATGGAATAGAAAATACGGAATGGAGTGGAATAGAAAATATGGAATAGAATAGAAAATACGGAATGGAATAGAATAGAAAATACGGAATGGAATGGAATAGAATAGAAAATACGGAATGGAATGGAATAGAACAGAAAATATGGAATAGAATAGAATAGAAAATACGGAATAGAAGAGTAGAATAGAATAGAATAGAATAGAATAGAATAGAATAGAATAGAAAATGCGGAATAGAAAAATAGAATGGAATAGAATAACTGAGCTGGAAGGGACCTTGGAGGTCTTCTAGTCCAACCCCCTGCTTAGACAAGAAACCGTATATAATTTCAGGCAAAAGGTTATCCAATCTCTTCTTAAAAACTTCCAGTGTTGGAGCTTTTACAACTTCTGGAGGCAAGTGGTTCCACTGATCTTTTTGGGCATGCCGTGGTTTAGCATCGTCTCCCAGCCCACTCACTCACAACCAGTTGTGTTATTTTCAAAGCCCAGGTATCTTGCTACTCCTTGCTCAATCAAAGTTCAATTTCACACCATACAAGGACTCAACGACACATAATTCGTAAGCAAACAGACAGGCAGCGTTAAGAGATTTTTATTTTTATTTTTATTTATTTATTTTTATTGTGCATTGTTATGCAACAGAACAAATGGATCGAAAGCATATATAACTAACCAAAACCCACTATTAACACCACCCAAAGTAGTAAAAATCCTAGTAACAAAAAATTTCCTTATAATTAAAAAATAGCACTGTTTTTTTTTTTTTTTAATTTGCTTTACGCTTCCTGTGTTTACTTCCCGGAAAGAAATGTCGCTTGGTGTCATTAAAAAAACAACAACAATTCACATATGCTATAGAAAATTTTTCACCAAAACACAGCTAGGCTATATTACATTGTTCACTTTGTACAGCATCAGGATTTTTTATTATTTATTTATTTATTTTTGTCTATCCCTAAGTTGTGATATACCGGTACCTTATTATTACACCAGACAAATTCTTCATATAATCAACTTACAGCTTTTGTTAACAATAAAATATATCGGAAGGGATGAATTCTAGGCCACGGCAATCCACAAATATATTTTTTCCCCCCTAGAAAATGGAAGGAAGTCACGTTGGCACTGATGGGTGCATCGCAACGATACCTAAGTGGAAAAAAAAACAAAAACCAGCTACAAGTAACGCGAGGAAGATTTTGCGATCAAGAGTGAGTAAGGCAGCGGATTCCCTTCCGAAAAGGGCACTGAAATCGTAGACTGGATTCCATTGCAAGTTGGTCACAGATGCATTTCGATCCTGCAGTTAAAACTAACCAGGTTTCTCTCTGGGATTTAAATCCCCTTTGGGGTTTATACAGGCAGTCCTTGACTTACACCACAATTGACTTTGCTCGTCAGAAGGTCGCAAGGACCCTGCAACCGTCATAAGTGTGAGTCAGTAGTCGGAGGGTCTGGGAGGGAAAAAAAACGGGCCTACTGGAGGTTCCGGAAGTCCGGAAACGGGCCTGTTTCTGGCCTCCGGAGCCCAGGGTGCAGGCGGTTGACTAGGCCATGCCCACCATGGCCACGCCCACCCAGGAATGGGGCAGCAAACCCGTTGCTAAAGGATCTGAAGCCCACCCCGATGGTGAGGAATGGAAGGATTGATATTCTGGTCATTTGCATCCTTTTAGAGAGTCGTTGAGGCCATTTGGAGGTTTGTCTGTGTCCTCGGGGTCAGTACCTGAAGAGTACAAAAGGGTGTGGAGCCTTCTGGGAACTGCTGAGGGGACTGTAAGAAGTCTCCACGCCCATCTGCACCACTCGGGTGACCCTGAGGACACAGACAAACCTCCAAGTGGCCTCAACGACTCTCTAAAAGGATGCAAATGACCAGCTGTCTTCAAGGAGTATCAATCCTTCCATTCCTCCCCTTCCCCAGCCAGCATTTCTGGCTGGGGAATTCTGGGAGTTGAAGTCCACAACTCATAAAGTGGCCAAGGTTGGACACCTGGCTGTAGATAGATGTTCGATTCCCGGTTCATCTGGCTGGATTTTGCCGAGCTCGTCGGAGCCCGGCATTTTCCCAGCCAGTCCCACCGCGTCGCTTCCGGATTCTCAGATAGATGTTCTATTCCCGTTGGACTTTAGAACACATCGTGGGAAACCGAAAAGAGGAATCTGAAGAAAAGAGTCGGGTTTGAGCACTGCGGTAGCAAATCTCGTTTGGTATTGCATAAGTGAGGTCTTTTTCTTACGCAGCTTCGATGCGCGGAATTCAAACGGCAGGTACCTTCACACTAACACACCAACACGGGATCGCACGCAGGTTTACATAAAAATGGTTCATATATGACATAATACAGTGGAGCGACGCGGGACACGCGTGCGTCCTATTGGACACGTTTCACCAAAGAGATGGACAAGTCTCGTCACAGGGAAGTGCACACACCACTAAAAAGACCACACCGTAAGAAGAAATGTGGCATTGTGAGGTAATTTTGTCACATACACAACACGAAACAGCTAGAAGAAGACTTGCTACAGTTTGGGAAGAATAGACATCATCATCATCATCATCATCATCATCATCATCATCATCATTATTATTATTATTATTATTATTATTATTATTATTATTATTATTATTTAAATATACACAGGTTTTCCGGTGGCTTCGAAATTCTACCGATTAGATTAGCAGATTCGATGGAGGAAGAGATGTGGGGGTGAAATCTCCAAATTAGAGTAAGATGGCAAAAATTGACATTTCTTCCAAATAAAAGTTTGAAGGAGCCGAGGGGTTTAAAAAATAATAATGATTAAGCTCCTTTCCATTCCAATGGAATTGAAATGAAAATGAGTTGAGCATGGCCTTGCAATCAATCAGGCTTCCAATTTTCCTCTTTCAATTTCTTAAAAAAAAAAATACAAAACCCAAAACACCTCCCTTAAAAGAAACATAATTTATATTAAAAAAAAGATCTATCTTCAAAGAAAAACGAAGTCCAATTGCCTTTTGAAAAGGAAAAAAGCACCTTTGGTACTCCCAGTTTAATGTTTCTAATGTTGTATTCAGAATGGTCTTCCTTGTGGATATTTAGACTGCCTTTTTAGCTTTAATTCATAAAGATGGTCTTTAAATCATCATCATCAGTTAATCCCTCCATAATCCCTTGTGGAGTGGAGTCTGGGCAACTCAATGGAGCTAGCAGGGTGTTTTAATGGCCAGATGCCTTTCCTGTCGCCAGTGCGGAGTTTTGTTCAGCAGATAAATTTAATCATGCCCAGAGAGAGAAAATACCTGCCTCTACCTGGAATCAAACTCACAGCCTCCTGATTGTGAGTTGAGAGCTCCAACCTCTAGACTACTGCACCACTCGTAGTTTAAACTTCATCTTATTCACCCACATTTAGCACGCATGACTGCAATGCCACAGATTTAAGAAACTAAGAATCAAAACGGGGGGTGATTGTGGAAAGGAAAGAAGAAAGAAAGAGAGAGAGAGAGAGAGAGAGAGAGAGAGAGAGAGGAACAAAGAAAAAAGGGAGGAAGGAACAAAGAAAGAAAGGGAAGGAAAGAAGGAAGGAAGGAAGAAAGAAGGAAGGAACAAAGAAAAAAAAAGGGAAGGAAGAAAGAAACAAAGAAAGGGAGGGAGGAAGGAAGGAAGGAAGGAACAAAGAAAAAGAAGGAAGGAAGGAACAAAAAGAAAGAAGGAAGGAACAAAGAAAGAAAGAAAGAAAGGGAAGGAAGGATGGAAGGAACAAAGAAAGAAAGAAAAGAAAGGAAGGAAGAAAAAGAAAGAAAAAGAAGGGAGGAAGAAACAAGGAAAGAAAAAGAAAGGGAAGGAAAGAAGGAAGGAACAAAGAAAGAAGGAAGGAAGGAAGGAACAAAGAAAGAAAAAAGGAAAGAAAGGGAAAGAAGAAAAACGAAAGAAAGAGAAATAAAAAGAAAGAAAAAAAAAGAAGGGAGGGAGCGAGGAAGGAAGGAAGGAACAAAGAAAGAAAGGGAAGGAAGGAAGGAACAAACAAAGAAAGAAGGAAGGAACAAAGAAAAAGAAAGAGGGAAGGAAGGACGGAAGGAACAAAGAAAGAAAGAAAAGAAAGAAAGAAAGGGAAGGAAGGAAGAAAGAAAGAAAAAGAAAGAAAGGATGTGACGAAGGAAAGTTAAAAAGCAAAATTGTGATTGCACCTAATGAAACAAGGAGAGAAAATCTGTTTTCTCTTAACCTGGGTTTGATTGGCTAATGCAGACCTACCAGAATGGGAGAATAATTTAAGCGCCTTCTGAAGAAAACCATAAACACAAATATGGATTACGGGCAACTCCCCAAACAAAAGGAGGTTTCCCCCCATGATCCCACCCCATAGATCCATGCCGATGTTTTGGATATCTTTCAATTACAGGGAAAATTTTCATACAGGTTGCCCTCCACTTACAATCATTCGCTTAGTAACCGTTCCGAGGTTACAACGGCACAGAAAAAAAGGGATTTTAGGACTTATGTCCGTTGCAGCCCCCCCCCCCCAGGAATCACGTGATCCAAATTCAAACGCTTGGCAGCTGCCTCATATTTATGACGGTTGCAGTCATAAATATGAGGACTGCCATCGTCATAAAGATGAGTCACTGGCCAAGTGTCTGATCATGTGACCATGGGGATGCTGCAAAGGTCGTAGGCGTGAAAAACGGTCCTACGGTCCCTTTTTTCCCCTAGTTCCGTCTTAACTTCGAACGGTCACTAAACCAATGGTAAATCGAAGATTACCTGTATTCCCTTCTTTGCTTGCAAGACGAGCGTTTAAACCAGGTTTTTCACAATCTGGCATCAATGACAACACAACCACACTTCCCTAAAGATGATGCACATCTGGCTGCAGGAGTCAATTTTTACGCACCGCCCTAGGACAAAACTCAATTTTCAACATGCTTTGGGTCCTTAATTCACATTAAAACAGAACACCGAACACCCAATCTCTTTGTCCTTCGCTTGCGTCCCCCCCTCCCCGTCCGGATTGCCCTTCCGTTCCCGCCGTCAGTCTCCGGAGCCATCGTGAATACCTCTGCCGAAGAGATCCTCGTGGCAACTATGTTGGTCAATCCCGTCGTAGTACGAGTTCCCGTTGTGCAGGAATGTCCCCACCGCCCTTCCTTGCCGGGCGTGTCCCACCGCGTCGCTGAAAACCTTGTTGATTTGTTCTTCGGAAGGCATCCACCAATCCGGGTTAGAGGTACAATGCATCCGAATGAATTCTGCGAAGAAATCAGCAGTTCAGCTCCAGGGGTATTGAATCTGTGGGTCTAGGACAACGAGCCATGGCCAACTCGTCATGGCCAACTAGCCATGGCCAACCTACCAAGGTCAACTCATCAGTGGGACAACAATTATCGTATTTTTCGGAGTATAAGACGCACCTTTCCCCGCCCAAAAGGGGCTGAAAATTTAGGTACGTCTTACACACCGAATGTAGCCCCGCCCACCCACTGGCCCCTACCCTTTGGCCTCTGCCTCCCAGCAATTTGCCTCCTTGCAGCAAGCAGAAAGAAGGAACAGCTCGTTTCAGCCTAATTAGCACAAGTTGATTGGATTGGCCTCCCGACTCTCAGCTGATTTGCTCTCAGCTGTTTTGCGTGGTCCTCTGCTGCTTGCTGCAAGGAGGTAAATCGTTGGGAGCAGATTCTTTTTTTTTTCTTGTGCTAATCAAGCTATGCTGAAAACGAAAATGAAAGTAAAGCAGGCTGTTTGCTGTTTGCTGCAATGAGGCAAAATTGCTGGGAGGCAGAGGCAGATTTCTTTTTCTTCTTTTCCTCACCAAAAAGATAGGTGCGTCTTATAGTCCGGAGCGTTTTATACTCCGAAAAATACGGTACACTAATATCAAAGAAAGTTTTGGAATAGAATCATTGAAGAAAGGAGCGAAGCCAAAGGAGGGACAGAGTGAAAACGGGAATGGCAAAAATTTATATATATATATATAATGTCAAGCTTCATCCTCCCTTTTCTATGTCAGCGCTGAGACGCTGACATCTAATTTATTTGAAATAATTAAACAGAATTGTTAAATTGTCCTGTGGCGAGTTGGCCAGGGTGAGTTGTCCTTCAGCAGGTTGGCCGTGGCGAGTTTGCACTGAGTTGGCTGAGGCCAGTTGTCCCATTCTGTGAAGAAGTGGTCTTGTGAACTGGGCCAGCGGCAGAAATATGGACAATGGGCATGCAGATACCACCTACAAGTTTGATTTTTTTTTTTTTTTGTTGGGGAAAGTAATCCTCAACAGTACCCAAAAATGGAGTAGATTTTGTAAGGTGGTGGAACCCTCTGCCAGCAGCTCCCCTGAGTTCCATTTTCATTGGCAGAGGTACCGTGAGTTGGTCCTTTGTTGTTTTCAAGCCGGCCACGTGGGCCAGATCTTAGCACCTTGAGTTTTGACGCCCCTGATCTACACGGATGTTTCGTGCATTATTTTTGACCGTGAAACAAGATTGGCAGAGTGGCCCAACTTTGTTTGTCCTACCAAGATAAACAGGGTTGAGCTTGGACAGTACCCAAATAAGAAATCTCCAGAGCTATAGAAGAAATTTGGAAGAAATGAAGAAGGAAGAAAATAGAGGATGGCAGCGGCAAACCACTTCTGTACCAACTGATAAGAAAACCAGACGGACGCGTCTAGGCAGCCATCGAGAGACAAGCTGGCTCGAAGGAGGTGTAACCTTTTAGTAGGCTGCGACAGATCCTAGGATGCGTTGAGGGCAATATGTTCAGTGGCGAATGAATGTGTGAGGTGTCACTGATTGGTCCAGGACAGGAGTCGGCAACCCGTGGCTCTGGAGCCGCATGTGGCTCTTTCATCCCTCTGTTGCGGTTCCCTGTTGCCGGTCGGCTCCACAATTGGTAGGGCTTTCGGTTAGGACAGGTAGAGGAAAAAGGATGCCGTGCTAGGAGGAGACTCTATGGTGGGGGAACCGGACTTCCGGTTGGCTCCAGAATAGAACGGGGTGGGCGGGGGTGGGGTGGGGCTTCCAGTTAGGACCTTTGTGGCTCTTTGAGTGTTTAAGGTTGCCGACCCCTGATCCAGGAAAGATCTCCTTGGGATCTAGCGGAAGCAACCCAGGAGAACACATCACTCTCTTTAGATTTGAAGTTTAGAGGGAAAGAAGATTCCCATCGTCTATCGTGGATCTCCTAAGGGTTTCCTCAATCCTCAGGTTGAGACCCCCCACTGGAGGAAAGGCTCCAAAGGGAGGTGGCATCTCTTGTTGTTTCCTCTTGAAAAAGTGACTCCATCACTTGGTCACTTCCCCCAAAGGGCTCTCCCTTCTCTAAAAGGTAAAGGTAAAGGTTCCCCTCACACATATGTGCTAGTTGTTCCCGACTCTAGGGGACGGTGCTCATCTCTGTTTCAAAGCCGAAGAGCCAGCGCTGTCCGAAGAAGTCTCCGTGGTCATGTGGCCGGCATGACTCAATGCCAAAGGCGCATGGAACGCTGTTCCCTTCCCACCAATGGTGGTCCCTATTTTTCTACTTGCATTTTTTTTACGTGCTTTCGAACTGCTAGGTTGGCAGAAGCTGGGACAAGTAACGGGAGCTCACCCCGTTACGCGGCACTAGGGATTCGAACCGCTGAACTGCCGACCTTTTGATCGACAAGCTCAGCGTCTTAGCCACTGAACCACCACATCCCTTTTCTACTGCACTTTTCTCCCTTCTCTTTTTTTCCTCCCTTCTTTTTTCTCCCTTCTCTACCGCACGTCTAATGGGGTGAAATGAGATTGTGCATGGTGGTGGACGTTGAGTGAAAACATGCAGTACCTCTGAGACATGTTACTTTCACTGGATCCAGAGGGCGTCTTTCAGGACCAGTGTCTCCTGACTGCACTGACCTTTTTCTTTTTCCAAGGCCGCACGAGTACTTAAGCTCATCGGTGGTGAAGACAAATCTGATGAGGTACCGAAGGAGACGCCGCCCGTCTTTCTTGGAGGAGTTGACGGCCTCATCCCACTGTTTGCTAGTGATGAAGACGGGGTAATTGTTCAGCAATTGCTTGCTCCCCTGAGAACAACAGAACAACGGAATCAACAACAGAACAACAGAACAGAATAACAGAACAGAATAACAGAACAGCATAACAGAAGAGAATAACAGAACAACAGAACAGAATAACAGCATAACAGAACAGAATAACAGAACAGAATAACAGAACAGAATAACAGAATAACAGAACAGCATAACAGAACAGAATAACAGAATAGCAGAACAGAACAGAACAACAGAAGAACAGAACAGAAGAACAGAATAGAATAACATAACAACAGAATAGAATAGCAGAATAACACAACAGAACAGAACAACAGAATAACAGAACAGAATAACACAATAACATAAAATAACAGAATAGATGAATAATACCATTAACAGAATAACAGAACAGAATAACAGAACAGAATAACAGAATAGCAGAACAGCAGAACAGAACAGAATAACAGAACAGAACAGAAGAACAGAACAGAACAACAGAATAAAATAACATAACAACAAAATAGAATAGCAGAATAACACAACAGAACAGAACAACAGAACAGCAGAACAGAATAACATAAAATAACAGAATAGACGAATAACACCATTAACAGAATAACAGAACAGAATAACAAAATAGCAGAACAAAATAACAGAACAGAACAACAGAAGAACAGAATAGAATAACAGAACAGAACAGAACAACAGAAGAACAGAACAGAATAGAATGACATAACAACAGAATAGAATAGCAGAATAACACAACAGAACAGAACAACAGAATAACAGAACAGAATAACAGAATAACACAATAAAATAACAGAACAGAATAGCAGAATAATACAATAACAATAGAATAACAGAATCACAGAATAGAATAAGAAAATAACAAAACTGCAAAATAGCAGAATAACACAACAACACAATAGCAGATAGAATCACAAAAAACAAAACAAAAAACAGAATATAGCAAAATAAAACAATCACAGAATAGAATCACAGAATAGAATAAGAGAATAGCAGAATAACACAATAACAGAATAAAATAACAGGATAACAGAATCGGAAGGGACCTTGGAGGTCTTCTAGTCCAACCCCCTGCTTAAGCATAAACCCCATAGCAACCAGCCTTCCCAGGTGATCAGGAGGAAAAGGAAAAAGAGAAGGAAGGTAGACTTCAAATGCCAGATACACAAAAGTAAAAAAAAACGAAAGCACCTGTAAAATGCAGTAGAGAAAATCTGTAATCCAAACTGACACCCAGGGAACAAGGGATTATTCACCTTAATAACACTGTAAACAAAGTTGCATTTGCATTTTGTCAAACAGGAAGAGGAAGATAGAACGGGAACACCTTGGGAACAGAAGATGCTATTTATAATCTGCTTTTAGCAGGTGAGCTAAAGAGCATCAAGCTAGTGAAGGATCATATTTTCCATTCTTTTCTTAAAACGTGTTTTAAAAAAATGCCTTTGGATCGGTGTGAATGCAACAGGCCTTTTCGGGCAAACGGCAAACGTGGTAGTCCAGAAATGATTCTTTTAACAAACCGGTTTACACAAATCGGTGCGATCCCTTTTGTTTTGTGTTCTTAGAGCCACAGCAGTTACGTTGCACTACACCCAGTAAATACAGTTTGTTTGTTTGTTTACTTACTTACTTATCTATCTATCTATCTATCTATCTATCTATCTATCTATCTATCTATCTATCTATCTATCTATCTATCTATCTATCTATCTATCATTCATATTTCTATGCCGCCCACTCTCCGAGGACTCTGGGCGGCTTACACCAATAGACAGTATACTAAATAGCACATTGCCCCCAACAATCTGGGTCCTCATTTTACCCACCTCGGAAGGATGGAAGGCTGAGTCAACCTTGAGCCGGTGAGATTTGATCCGCTGATCTGCTGAACTAGCAGTCAGCTGAAGTAGCTGCAGTACTGCACTCTAACCACTGCGCCACCTCGGCTCATTGCAGCTGAACGGGTTAGATCTGTGGGAAGCCACCCAACCCCACCACCTTTCCTGGAAGAATGAAATATTCTGGGGAATATTTAAAAAAAGGCAGGATGAAATATTTCCCCTAAAAGAGAAATGAAAAAAAAACTTAAGGGAGACAGAAACTCAGAGCCCCAACTCCCTGCCCCCAGCAGATATTTTGCGCCCATTGAGAAAGATTGGGCCACGATGGCACAAAAATTTTGGAAGAAAATCAAAACTTGGATAGTAGAAATAACTCAGAATCCAATAGAGGGAAAACCGGAACAATTTGTTAGGAATTTCAATAGACAATTTATACTAAAGAAATACAGTACCTTATATTGCATATATTGACTGCAGCACGTATTGTATATGCACAATATTGGAAGAAGGAAACACTACCAACGGAAGAGGATTTAATTAAAAAAATTCTAGAATGTGCAGAATTAGATAAATTAACTAAAGAAATTAAGGGGAAAGAAGAATCAAAGTATTATAAGGTTTGGAGTAGATGGTATGAATGGTTGAAACAAGGAAATGAATGAAGAAAGGAGGGGGAAAATGTGTATGATCTTTTGTTAGTAAAGAAGAAATGATATAAAGTAGAAAATGAACGTCAAATAAGTTTATACTTAAATATTTGTAAATATTGATATATAGAAAGAGCAGACCGCTGTGTATAGCTGAAAAGAAAAGTGATATTTTTCTTTTTTGTGTTATTTTTTGTTGTATGTATATGTTTGATTTTTAATGTGTTTTTAATGTGTTTAAAATAAAAAACTTTTTAAAGAAAGAGAAAGATTGGGCCAGTTTATCTACAAAACAAAAGACCTTCAATTCCAGGATGATGGGATGAAGAAGAACAGGACATGATCCTTCAGAGCATAATAGGATTAACCCACTACCATTTAGCAGAAGACACAGAGCTCACTATATTGCACAATCTCCTAAGGGCGTTTCCTTCATTGCATCACCCCCGACGAACTTCAACCAAACCTGAGAGCTCAGACAACCTACAGAGCCAGTTATGACCCCTACATGACCCCTACATGGCACCATGGGAATCTGACAACAGCCAATCTTTAAATCTCACTTTTATTAGTTTTATAAACAACTCAAGGCAGCCAATGTACCGATGGCAAATATATTTAATTTATGCGATCAATGAATTAGATAAATGAATGTATTATTATTATTTAGCTAACTTGTACGCAAGCCCATCTCGCCAGAAGCGACTCTTAAGCGGCTTACGGGCATTCAGTTAAAAGGCACTATCAAACATTCAAACAAGGACCGTGCGGTTTAAAATTCGATCAATATTAATAAACTAATAAAAGGCTGTCGTATCTATATATCATGATTCGGAAACCTGGCTCATAAAAGTCCCCTTAAATTCTTCCTGAATTTAGCCTGCGTGAAAATAGACCTGAGGCAGGGGTGGGCTTTAAAATTTTTAGCAAGGGGTTCTCTTCCCGGATGCTGGGTAAACGTGGCCATGATGTGTGTGGCCTAGTCGGCCTCCTGCACCATGGCAGAGGGGGGTTTGCCCTCCCCGGGCTCCGGAGGCTTTCCTCGAGCCTCCGGGCAGGCAAAAATGGCCTCCCCAGGTTCCAGAGGCCCTCTGGAGGCTGGAAACGGGCCGGTTTCCGGCCTTCCCGAACTTCCGGTAGGCCCGTTTTTCACCCTCCCAGAGCCTCCGTGCGTGTCCTGCACTTACCTCGTACCCAAAACGGGCTGCGTGGAGACTTCAGGGAAGATAAGGGCTGGGCAGGGCCAGGCAGGAGTGGGATTTGGGGGCTCCCCGAACTGCACAGAATCTTAGCTGGTGGTCCTCCCTACGAACCCCCGGCAGCAGGGGTGGGTTCTAAATTTTTTTACTACTGGTTCTGTGGGCGTGGCTTATTTTGTGGGTGTGGCTTGGAGATCATGTGACTAGGTGGGCATGGCTAGCTGGTCAGAGTCATTTCTGGAAGGTCCTCGCACTTACGACCAGTCCTCGCACTTACGACCCGACTCATTTGTTTGCTTTTAACACCGATCAGCTGTAGGGCGGCCCTTTGAAGCCCCGTGGCAACAGTTTATAAACAGTTTTTTTCCCTCTAGTCATCAGCTGGGACTCAGGAGGCAGCAATAGATTGGGGGTGGGGCCAAATAAAAGGTAAGAATAACGTGGGGGGGTGGGGGGGAGAACCGGTTCGGTGACGTCATATCATCACTGCTACCGGCTCGGCCGAACCGGACCGAACCGGGAGGAACCCACCACTGCCCAGCAGCCCATCCTTGTCTTGAGGTTAGCTCAAGATTTAGATCAATTTGTCAACAGAGAAGTTAGTTTAGCAGCCATATAAATCTTATTGTTGAGACAGCTTCAGAAGATCACTGTTTCTTGGTAAAAGATAATAAATCTGACCTAATTATAAATGGCACCATTCAAATCTCTCTCGCTCTCTCTCCCCCCTCTCCCACTCTATTTTTGAGCTCCGCTCAATTGCCGTTTTAATATATGCACAGCAATCTCATTAACACTTACACACCGCTGCCTCTTCCACAGCATAGCACAGTTTTTTTGGTAAGCCACATCCTTGGGATGCAATCAGGTTTTGCAACAGCGTGCCACACACGATGTGTGGCACCCTTAACACCGGAGGAATGATGCTCCCTAAAGAGTCAAAGGCTTGCAAAACAGAAGAACATAAGCACTGGCACTGCTTAATGTGAAGATTAACAGATTAATAGAGTAGGGAGGGAACTTGGAGGTCATCCAGTCCAACCCCTCCCTGCCCAAGCAGGAGACCCTACACCATTTCTGACAGAGGGCAGCCCAATCTCTTCTTGAAAGCTTCCAGTGATGAAGCTCCCACAACTTCTGAAGGCAACTTCTGTTCCATGGGTTGATTGCTCTCCCTGTCGGAAAATGTCTCCTTATTTCCAGGTTGAACCTCTCTCCTTGATCAGTTTCCATCCATTCTTCCTTGTCTGGCCTGGAAAATAGCTTGACCCATTCTTCTTCTTTGTGGCAGCCCCTCAAATATTGGAAGATGCTCTCCTATCTCCCCTGGTCCTTCTCTTCACTAGGCTAACCATGCCCAGTTCCTGCAACCGTTCATCGTATGTTTTAGCCTCCAATCCCCTCATCATGTTGGTTGCTCTTCTCTGATGTTGAAGACCTTCTGGACAGAACCTCCACTGGTCCATCAAATGAGAGAAATAAGGATGTTGATTTAAAAAAATAAAACACACCTCACCTCTGTTTAAAGAAGTGAAACTTTCATCCATCCATCCATCCATCGAATACTGACCCATTCTTCTGAGAGCTCCTATGGACCAAACCTTTCCACTGATGTCCCCTCTTATCCCCCATCGAGACCTACCTCTGCCGGCTGCTCCACCGTCTGCGGCATCAACAGTTGATTATGATGCTGAAGGACCATCTTCAAATAGTCTAAAACAGTTTGGCAGGGCACTGCAAAAACAAGGAAGTTCCCACGATCACGCCGTGCTTATCTGACTAAGAGCAAAACTTAGTAAAGCAGGGGTCCCCAATTTGGCCCACGGTACACCACCGAGCCGTGGCCTGTTCGAAACCGGGCCATAGGAAAAATGGGCCAAGGTGTGCACGTATGTTTTGCCCCAGCTATGGATCCCAAAGAACGCAGCACACACAAAGTCTGTTCAAACCTTAGTTTAGTAAATAAACCAGTCTTTTACAAGAACAGCTGTTAATTAACTGCATTAACAGCTGCCAAGAATTCAAAGAATAATAACTGAAAGCTTACTATGGTTGGCAGAAAGCCCAGAAGCAATTTGCAGAGAATCCAGACGCGAAGGAGAGTGAACTAAAGTTGTTCCCTACAAATTGCTTCAGTTGGCGTTCCTCCTTAAATAGGCTAAGGGAGTGGCCAATTAGCCCCAAGCCTTACTCTCAAGGAGACCTCCTTGTGAGGAGCCACTCCTGCCTTTTGGCAGCTCTGCGCGCCTGTGCATCGAGAAGAGGCTCCTCCTCTTCGTCCTCTTCACTTATGGGAGCTTCTGGAGGTTCTGAAGGCCCTGGATGAATCCCCGCCTCTGGCCCCACATCTTCTCCAGCCTCCTCATTGTCCGACTCGAGTGCCAGCTGCACAGGCTACTGGTGCAGCACCACACCAGCCTCCTCACTGTCTGAATCAGCCACTAGCTGCACAGGCCGTGTACGGGCCACAACAATGTGGAGCTACACTCGTGTGAGCAGGGGTGGTGGTGCTTGCACACTCGTGCACGAAGCTCCACTCACACGAGTGGAACTTCGCTTCTGAGTACAAGCGCCCTCCATTTATGCAATACCTCCGAAGCACCTCTCTAGTAAACTGGTTTTTAAGTGAATCCGGCTTCCCCCTTGACTAGGCGTATCAATAGGTCGCAAAAGGGGATCACGTGACCTTGGGACCCAGCAATGGTCATTAATACAAACCGGTGGCCAAGCGTATGAATTTTGATCACATCACTACAGGGGATGCTGCCAAGGTCCGTAGCTGTGAAAAATGGTCGTCAGTCCCATTTCTCAGCCCCGTTACAACTTTGAACAGTCAATAAATGATTGTAAGTCTGTCTGAATTTGGCTTGTGGGGGAGTCATCCCCTGGATTGTTGAGCCGAGTGCGAATTCCTCTGGCTTAGAAAAGGTTGCGTTTTCAGGATACAGAACTGACAGCCAGGGGATTGAATAGGTTCAGTGGTGGGATTCAATTTTTTTTACTACCGGTTCTGTGGGCGTGGCTTGGTGGGTGTGGCATGGCTTGGTGGGTGTGGCTTGGTGGGCATGGCAGGAGAAGGATACTGTAAAATTCCCATTTCCTCCCGATCAGCTGGGACTCGGGAGGCAGAGACTAGATGGGGGCGGGGGTCAATCAGAGGTGGTAAAATCTTTCGGTAAAATCCCGAAAATCTCAGCCAATCGCGTCCGCTTACCTGGAATGCTCTCCAACTTTCTCCGGAGTTCCTCGTTTTCTTGTTGCAACGAAATGACCTCCTGCTCCAACTCTTGGCATCGCGGGCAGTAGCCTTCCTCCTCTTCCTCCTCCTCCTCGGGGAGCGTGGAAGACGATGGGTGACCGTGGGACTCCGAAGTCGCTGGGGAAGCCCATCCCCCCAACGTGTGCACCGGAGAAGTGGACAGCGGCTCCATGTCGGCCAAAGGACCAAAATCCCCGGCCGAGGAGGCGTGGTTTTGCGCGGCGAAACCTCCGGAAAGCAAATAGTTCTGGAGAGAATCGGTAAACACCCGCAGGAACGCTGAGGTCTGTTGCTTTTTCTGCATGTACTGCAATTCGAAGTCGAAGTTTTCGGAGGTCTGGCTGTGGACCATTTTCCCAAGCTGGCAGTGCTCCGGTCTCTCATTAAAAGCTTGGCTCTCTTGCTTCACGCAGGAAGGGAGCGGCGGAGGATGATGGTTGTCCAGGAGTTTCCCTCCGCAGTTTAACAGGCTAAGGACTCGGCTGCACTGTTGAGCGAAAGCATCCAATATCAAACGGCTCTCTGGAAGAAAAAAAAAAGGACATTTCACGGCCGGCGTCCAAAGCAGGCTCCATGAATGTTGCAAAAGCCATACCCACAAGCATGTAAACCAGTGGTGAAACCCAAAATTTTGCCCTACCGGTTCTGTGGGCGTGGCTTGGTGGGTGTGGCAGGGGAAGGATACTGCAAAATCTCCGTTCCCATCCCACTCCAGGGAGAGGATCAGGGGTGAATTCCAGCAGGTTCTAACAGGTTCTGGAGAACCGGCAGCGGAAATTTTGAGTAGTTTGGAGAACCGGCAAATACCACCTCTGGCTGGCCCCAGAGTGAGGTGGGAATGGAGATTTTGTGCAATATCCTTCCCCTGCCAGGCCCACCAAGCCACGCCCACAGAACCGGTAGTAAAAAAAATTGGATTTCACCACTGGGAAGGGTACTGCAAAATCCCCGTTCCCTCCTTACTCCTGGGAGAAGGATATTGCAAAATCTTCATTCCCACCCAGGGAAAGGATCGGGGTGAAATCCAGCAGGTTCTGGAGAACCGGTAGCAGAAATTTTGAGTAGTTCGGAGAACCGGCAAATACCACCTCTGGCTGGTCCCAGAGTAGAGTGGGAATGGAGATTTTGCACTATCCTTCCCCCAGGAGTGGGGTGGGAATGGAGTTTTTGCACTATCCTTCACCCCAGGAGTGGGGTGGGAATGGAGATTTTGCAGCATCCTTCCCCTGCCATGCCCACCAAGGCACGCCACCTCTCTAATGGCTGTTTTAACACAATATGACTAAATCCTGCAACACTTAAGCATAAATCTAAGTTGCCTTGTTAAGAAACGGCAGGACCCTGGAGAGCTCCGAGGAATGGCCGAAAAGTTGGCCAACTCAACGTTCAATGCTTTTCTTCAAAAGGAAAAAACAAAACGATGGAAGTCCAGTTGCCTCTTGAAAAAAGCACCTTCGGGACAACTATGACCTGGAGGACTGAGAATCTCTACAGACGTTCCTTGTAGACCTTTCATGACCCAACTTAGAAACATCATCAGCGCTAGGAATGAAGGTGAAGGAGAAAGAAGAAAGGAGGGAGAGGAGGACCTTGGGATCCTTGGTGCACTCTTGAGTTTGGTGGTTTTTCCTGCAAGATGTTCCATTACCCAACTAGATAACATCATCAGAGCTAGACAGGGCAAGCCCCATTCCCTCCTAGCACTGATGACAATACCTAGTTTGGTCATGAAACGTCTGCAGGAAAACCACCAACCTCAAGAGTGCACCGAGGATCCCACAGAAAAGAAGCTTTTGTGGAAGTCACAACTCTAGAAAAACACCCCAAACAGCAGCTGCACACTGACACAAAGGACTCGGCAAGCATTCTGATTCGATGATAAGAAGAGTCATGAAAATTTAAATGGCAGCTCCGGCTTTGATATCACAATGCTTTCCTTGCCCCTTCATTATTCACTCCCTCTCTATTTTGCTTTTTGGAAGGAAAAATAAAATAAAATACCGACGCATAATATCGATTCGAATTTTGTAATTCAAATACGCATGCTGTTTTTTGTCCCCCCCCCCATTCCTTTTTAATCCTATCATCACATCCGAGACCCGAAGCTGTATTTGCTCCTTGGCATTTTAATCAGGATTATCCTAACTTGGCAGAAATCCCT